>SJYA01002443.1:1287350-1360210 GCA_006410615.1 Neotragus moschatus | reverse complement strand
ATGAGGTACGCGGACAGGGGGCCTGGAGGATGGGGTGACAGGTGGGGAGCAGGGTGGGCCTGAAGGATGGGGTGCTGGGCAGGGCATGGGGGAGAGGGGGCCTGGAGGATGGAGTGATGGGCAGGGTGTGGAGGGGGAGCCTGGAGGATGGGGTGCAGGGAGGGGCAAGGAGCAGGGAGCAGGGAGGAGGGCCTGGAGGATGGGGTGATGGATGGGGCAAGGTGCAGGGTGGGGAGAGGAGGGCTGAAGAGGGGGCACACAGACTAGCCCTAGGGGAAAGCATGTAGTCACCTCTCAAACCATCTTCATTCAGGGGAACCTTGTACCCTTGGGTTTCCCTAAGGGGTGTTCCCTAAGAGTGTCTCACATGTGCACCCCTTCACCCATCTGTCCCCTCCCGCTGTGCCACAGAGGGTACGGTGCAGCTGAGGGGCGCCCTCCTCTGATGCTTCCCTCTCCCTACAGTGAGCCAGCATGCGGGGGTCCTCACCAACCACCTGGGGACCAGCGCCTCCTCCCCCACCTCTGAGTCAGACAACCACGCACTTTTAGATGAGAAGGAAGACTCCTATTTCTCTGAAATCAGAAACTTTATTGCCAACAGTGAGATGAACCAAGCATCAACACGAACAGACAAACGGTAAGAAACACGTCCCAGGGTCCTATGAAGGTCTGGACTCTGTATGGTTCCCTATATGGTCATGCCCACAGCAGACTCCTACCAGAATACCAGAGACCCCAGGCCCATAGCAGAGGGTGAGGCCTGCAGGCTCTGCAGCTGGCACCCTGCCCACCCACCAGCCACCCCACCTCGGCTCTCTGCATCTGCAGAGAACAAACGCCCGGCCCGATGGCGGCTGTCACACGCTCAGTGCCACCAGCACATGGGGCTCAATGCACGGTTGGCCTCAGTGTTATCACGTGCGGCCAAACACCAACCAGGTGAGGGCTCCTTTCATGAGACCCACCATGCCTCTGGAACTCCGGGACAGGCTCACTTAATTTGACACGCGAATGGTTTCTAGCAAGAGTGCTGCTCCTTTAAACATACACACAGGCAGGAAAATGGGAAAACTGGGATCCTAAGATACAGAGGCTATAACACGTTCCCTTGATCCCAGGCCTTGGCAGCAGAGACTCAAAGACGCCGGACTCCTAGTGCTTAGGGACACGCTCCCCTGCTTCTGCAGAGGAAATGAGGCCCAGAGGACTGGGCGTCTGGCTCTAACCCTTCTGTCCATGGGCGGGCTGCCAGCCCAGAGCCCAGAGCCCAGTTCCCTCCAAACCAGGACACCCGGCTTCCCAGGGGCCTGTCTGCTCCCCACGACAGGCTGCATCTCCTTCACCCCTGGGGCCTCCGGGGCAGAGCAGGGGCCCTGAGCAGACCTTCAGGACCCACAAGCGGGCACATGGGCTTGGCACCCAGGCTGTTTCTGGCTCTTCTGAGTCCTAAATCCATACCCAGGAAGATGATCCCACCTGGTGCCTGGGTGGGCTCAGAGGAGGGGTCATGGGAGAGGCTGGCCATGGGCTGCATGTCCCAGAGCCCCAGCCCTGCCAGGCACGAAAGACCTTGATATTGGGGAGCGGCCAACAAAGTGCCTGGGTCCGTTCTCGGCTCTGGTCACATGTGATGGTCTAGTGGGAGCCAGACCTGCCACCTGCACCCAGGGTGGCGAGCTTCATTCTGGCAACACTCTGGGCTCCATCTGAGAGCCGTCCATGGTTCAAGTTCTGAGGTTTCCACCTTCAGAGTAAGTCATGAACCTGAGCATCTAGGAGCCAGGCCATGAGGCACATCCTAGCTGATACACGCTCCCCTGAGCTGTGGCCCCCTGTGCCCAGGGCAGAGCCAGACAGGGAGCTGACAAGAATAAGCCAGGGGCATCCTCCCTGGGGTGTGCAGCCCCCAACGCTGTTCCTGAGTGGCAGGCCCAGCTCTCAGCCATACAGAGGACACCCCAGGAGAGTCACCAGGAAAGATGGGGCGTCCCCAGAGGGAAGAGGGGCTGGCACCACCCTGACCCCACAGAGCAGCATTCTGGCCAGGGCCCCAGGGCCGAGGGCGGTAAGTGAGACTCAGACATCGGCCCCACACCCCTCGGAGAGCCCAGGGCAGAGCCAGCCCACAGACCAGGCCCTCTCCCCACTGCAGGTGCCCCCACATCATTGTCAGAAGTGGGACCATGTTGACAGTTGACATTTGTCAGCTAATCTGCAGAAAGTGCCAGGATGCTGGCAGTTCTATTGGGGCCCAGTGTTAACACCACCCAGAACCAGTGACCCTCTCTTGACAGTCCATTATAACTCAGGGCCTGCAGGCTTCCTGACCCCAGAAACCCCTGGGCTAAACCCTGTCCCCTCCCCAAATTCCTCTGTCGACATCCTGACCTCCAGCCCCTCAGAGTGACCTGATTTGGAAATAAGATCTTCTCAGGTGTAATTAGCTATGATGTCATTCTGAAATCAGGTGGCCCGTATCCGATAGGACTGGTGTCCTCCAAAAAGGGAGAAATGTGGGATTTCTCTAGTGGTCCAGTGGCTGGGACTCCACCTGCCAATGCAAGAGACAGGGGTTTGGTTCCTCGTCTAGGATGATCCCACAGGCCTCAAGGCAACCAAGCCTGTGCACCACAACTCCAGAAGCCTGTACACCCTAGAGCCTGTGCTCCATAGAGGAGCCCCCAAAATGTGAAGCCCATGCTCTGCAACCAGAGAGTAACCCCCACTCTCGGCAACTAGAGAAAGCCCAGGCAGCAGTGAAGACCCAGCATAGCCAAAAATAAATAGACTTTTTTAGAAAAAGAAAATGGGGCTACCCCATGTGAAAGTGAAGCAGAGCGCGTGATGTGTCCGCAAGCAGAGGAGCCCCAGGGATCACCAGCAAAGCACTGGAGTCCAGGGAAGGGGCTGGGAGGAGGCACCGGCCCCGAGACACCTGCATCTGGGGCATCTATAAGAGGCTGAGCCAGACTTATCTGTGTGTGCCTGGGAATCTCTGGAGGAGCCACGGGTCAACAGTGGCCTGCCGCAGGGTCAGGGGCACTGGCTACAACAGTCCAAGGAGCCCTGGCATGCTGGTATAGGTCCTTTTGAAGGAGGTTGCCATAGCCACTATTATCTCTACCGTAGTTTGGCCTAAGGCCAAACTACAAGGAGGGAACACAGCCTCATCCATCAGCAGAAAATTGGATTAAAGACTTACTGAGCATGGCCTTGCCCACCAGAACAAGACCCAGGTTTCCCCACAGCCAGTCCCTCCCATCAGGAAGCTTCCACAAGCCTCTTATCCTCATCCATCAGAGAGCATACAGAATGAAAACCACAGTCACAGAAAACTAACCAAACTGATCACATGGACCACAGCTTTGCCTAACTCAATGAAATTATGAGCCACGCTGTGTAGGGCCACCCAAGACAGTCGAGTCATGGTGGAGAGTTCTAATAAAACGTAGTCCCCTGGAGAAGGGAATGGCAAACCACTTCAGCATTATTGCCTTAGAACCCCATGAACAGCATGAAAAGGCAAAAAGATATGACACTGAAAGATGAACTCCCCAGGTCAGTAGGTGCCCAATATGCAACTGGAGAAGAGTGGAGAAATAACTCCAGAAAGAGTGAAGAGACAGCGCCAAAGCAAAAACAACGCCCAGTTGTGGATATGACTGGTGATGGAAATAAAGTCAGATGCTGTAAAGAACAATATTGCAAGCAGGAGACGGCAAGAGTGAACACCAACATTTTAGGAATCAGTGAACTAAAATGAACCAGAATGGGTGAATTTAACTCAGATGACCATTATATTTACTACTGTGGGCAGGAATCCCTTAGAAGAAATGAAGTAGCCCTCCTGGTCAACGAAAGAGTCCAAAATGCAATGCTTGGGTACAATCTCAAAAACGACAGAATGATCTCTGTTCATTTCCAAGGCAAACCATTCAATATCATAGTAATCCAAGTCTGTGCCCCAATCATTAATACTTAAGAAGCTGAAGTTGAACATTTCTGTGATGACCTACAAGACCTTCTACAACTAATACCAAGAAAAAGATGTCCTTCATCATGGGGGACTGGAATGCAAAAGTAGGAAGTCAAGAGATACCTGGAGTAACAGGCAAGTTTGGCCTTGGAGTACAAAATGAAGCAGGGCAAAGGCTAACAGTTTTGCCAAGAGAATGCACTGGTCATAGCAAACACCCTCTTCTGACATATGACATCACCAGATGGTCAAACCAAAATCTAATTGATTATATTCTTTGTAGTCAAAGATGGAGAAGCTATATACAGTCAGCAAAAACAAGATCAGGAGCTGACTGTGCCTCAGATCATGAACTCCTTAATTATCAAATTCAGACTTTAATTGAACATAGGGAAAATGACTAGGGCCATTCAAATATGACCTAAATCAAATCCCTTACGATTATACAGTGGAAGTAACAAATAGATTCAAGGGATTAGGTCTGATAGACAGAGTGCCTGAAGAACTATGGACAGAGGTGTGTGACATTGTACAGGAAGCAGTAATCAAAACCATCCCCAAGAAAAAGAAATGCAAAAAGCCAAAATGGTTATCTGAGGCCTTACAAGTAGCTGAGAAAAGAAGAGAAGCTAAACACAAAGGAGAAAAGGAAAGCTATATCCATCTGAATACAGATTTCCCGAGAATAGCAAGGAGAGATAAGAACGTGTTTTTAAGTGAACAAGGCAAAGAAATAGAAGGAAGCAATAGAATGGGAAAGACTAGAGATCTCTTCAAGAAAATTAGAGATACCAAGGTAACATTTCATGCAAAGATAGGAACAATAAAGGACAGAAATAGTATGGACCTAATAGAAGCAGAAGATATTAAGAAGAGGTAGCAAGAGTACACAGAAGAACTATACAAAAAAAGATCTTAGTGATCCAGATAACCATGATGGTGTGATCATTCACCTAGAGCCAGAGAGATCCTGGAATGTGAAGTCAAGTGGGCCTTAGGAAGCATCACTATGAACAAAGCTAGTGGAGGTGATGGAATTCCAGTTGACCTATTTCAAGTCCTAAAAGATGATGCTGTTAAAGTGGTGCACTCAATAGGCCAGCAAATTTGGAAAACTCAGCAGTGCCCACAGAACTGTAAAAGGTCAGTTTTCACTCCAGTCTCAAAGGACAATGCCAAAGAATGTTCAAACTACCATACAATTGCACTCATCTCACACGCTAGCAAAGTAATGCTCAAAATCCTTCAAGCTAGGCTTCAACAGTATGTGAACCAAGAACTTCCAGATGTACAAGCTAGATTTAGAAAACGTAGAGGAACCAGAGATCAAATTGCCAACATCCGCTGGATCATAGAAAAAGCTAGAGAATGCTAGGAAAACATATACTTCTGCTTCATTGACTATGCTGAAGCCTTTGTGCGGATCACAACAAACTGTGGAAAATTATTCAGGAGTTGAAAACATCAGACATCTTACCTGAGAAGTCTGTATGCAGATTAAGAAGCAACAGTTAGAACCAGACATGGAATGACAAACTGGTTCCAAATTGGGAAAGAAGTTTGTCAAGGCTATATATTGTCACCCTGCTTATTTAACTTATATGGAGAGTACATCATGATAAATGCCGGGCTGGATGAAGCACGAGCTGGAATCAAGATTGCCGGGAGAAACATCAATAACCTCAGATATACAGATGACACTACCTTATGGCAGAGAGCAAAGAGGAAAAATTAAAAAGCCTCTTGATTAAGGTGAAAGAGGAGAGTGAAAAAGCTGGCTTAAAACTCAACATTCAAAAAAATGAAGATCATGGCATCTGGTTCCATCACTTAATAGCAAACAGGTGGGGAAACAATGGAAACAGTGACAGATTTTCATTCCTTTTGCTCCAAAATCACTGTGGATGGTGACTGCAGCCATGAAATTGGAAGATGCTTACTCCTTTGAAGAAAAGCAATGACAAACCTATACGGCATACTCAAAATCAGAGACATCTCTTTGCTGACAAAGGTCCGTCTAGTCAAAACCATGGTTTTTCCAGTAGTCATGTACAGATCTGAGAGTTGGACCATAAAACAGGCTGAGCACCGAAGAACTGATGTTTTTGAACTGTGGTGTTGAAGACTCTTGAGACTCTGTTGGACAGTAAGGAGATGAAAGCAGTCAATCCTAATGGAAATCAACCATGAATATTCATTGTAAGGACTGTTACTGAAGCTGAACCTCCAATACTTTGGCCTCCTGATGCAAAGAGCTGACTCACTGAAAAAGACCCTGATGTTGGGAAAGATTGAAGACAGGAGAAGGGGACAACAGAGGACAAGATGTTTGGATGACATTACTGATTCAAAGGACATGAGTTTGAGCAGTCTCTGGAAGATGGTGGAAAACAAGGAAGCCTGATGTGCTGCAGTCCACGGGGTCACAAAAAATCTGACACAACTGAGCAACTGAACAACAACGGATCTACTGGAGCGGAGAGGGACCATCCCTGCTGTTTGAGCCAGAGCCATGCGCTGCGTTAAGCTGGCCCCGGGGACATTCTGCACCCAGGCAGCTGTTTGGAGGCCTGGCTACTCGTCCTGGTTTCCTCTCTGTCTCCACTGTATCCATCCCCCCACTCAATGAGCGCTGGTGTTTGACGCAGGCCTCCCACCAATGAGCAGGTTTCTATGCAGGGCGAGGCACAGTGCCAGGACAAAGTGCTCATTCGTGGTCGCTGCTCCCACAGAGAGGGGCGTATACATAAGCTCACAGAGACTCAGGTTCGATTAAATGACACTCAGGGCTTTGCGCTGTCCCAAGCTCCCCACCTGTGCTGTCCATCAGCACTCAGGGTGGGGGCTGTTCTCACATTCCCCAGGAAGGTGTGGGCTCTGAGATGACAAACCCTGCCCAAGGAGACCTGCCAAGACCCAGGGAGGGAGGCAGGACCTGGCTCTGGGGTCCTCACCCCTGGTGGACAGATGTGAATCTGATGCCCAGCATCAAAGGAGACATGTTAGGGTCCTGCCTGTCCTGGACGATAGGTCAGCTGTCAGCAACTGTACACTCTACAGTGGAAAGATGAGAAGTGACGACGGGGGGGCCAAGAACTGAACCACCTGGGGCTTCCCAGCCCGTCCAGTCAGCTCTGTATTTGGCGATGGTGACCACTTGGAGAAGACATCCCTTTTGCCTTAGTGCCCCAAGCAGGCCCCCGAGTCTCTCCCGACAGCAGGGGATGGACTCCCAAGGGCTGTGTGAGGTCCAGAAGGGGTGGAGTCCAGGGGCTCAAGACTCCAATTCACGAAGCATGTGCCTTGCCCCTCGTGCACCTCCACCCATGTGTGGGACACCTGCCCAGGTGGCCTCGGGCCCAACCCATGTGTGGCCATGGCACCTGGTCCTGAACTTGCAGATGAACCGAACAACGCCATTGTCATTTTCTCAAAGGAATGGGCACCCTCTTCCTCACAGCTCGTTTTTTCTTTTCAATAATGAAGACCAGAATGGGAAAGGCCCCCAGCTGCAGGGACCCCTGGGGATGATGGGAGGGGTCTGGGCTGCAGGAGAGACAGCTCAGTCTTAGAAACGCACTCACGCTGGAGGGTTTCCATCGCCAACAACAGCCCAGTCCACACGGCCCAGAGCCCCAGGTCCAAGATACCCCATCTGCGGAGGGCCGCCCAGTCCTCGTGCCCTCATGGCGGGTGGGGAAGAACGGGCACTCATCAGGGTGGGGCCGCACACCTCCCACACTCTGAGCCTCCCCGGGGACACCCCTCATGCAGGGCCCAAGCCCAGTGCCAGCTCCCAGGACCCCTTGCCCACCAGGCCAGTCGTAGCACCCTTCCTGAACCCCTGAGTGCTCCATGTCCATGCCAGCATGACAGGACCCTGCTGCCCAGCTTCATCCTGGTCCTGGGCAGGTGCCCTTCCTTTTTTTAATCACTCGGAACAGCAGCCGAGGACGGAGACGGGCCCTCAGAACCCCAGCTTGGAGAAGAGCAGGCTGCTGTCAGAGGGGGCTGGGGCATCAGGGATGGCAGGAGCCAGAACCACCGGAGCCAAGTTGCTGCCTCAGGACATCTGTGGTCAGCTTCCTCCATGTCATTTCAGGCCGGAAGTCCAGGACCTAGATGGCACCTCCCAGTGCCCGGGCCTGGCCATCAGGAAGCCAGAGGACGTGGAGGAGGAGGAGGAGGAGGAACTGGAGGAGGATGATGACAGCCTGGCAGGGAAGTCACAGGACGACACTGCATCCCCCACACCCGAGCCTCAGGGCACCTACGAGGACGATGAGGATGAAGAGCCACCCACCTCCCTGGCCGTGGGCTTTGACCACACCCGAAGGTGGGCACCTGCCCTCTGCGGGCCCCGAGTGCTCAGGCCCCAGGCAGGGAGATGGGCAAGCACCGAGGGGGCGGCCTCAGTCCCACACCGTCCACCCAGCCAGCGGGGTTCTCTCCTTCCCAGTAGGTGTTTCCACTGCAAGGACTTCTGTGCACAGGTCAGGGTGAGACCAGGCCCCAAACTCACACACACACATGCACACATACCTGCACACACATACACACAATCCACATGTGCGCGCGCACACACACACGTACACATGTGCACGTGTACACAAGGCACATGTGTGCATGCGTGCACATGTGTGTGCATACATGTGTGCGTGCATACATGTGTGAACACCACGTGTGCGACTGTGTGTACACCCTCGCCCGTGTGGGCACATGTGTATACATGTGCACACGTGCAGGTGCATGTTTGTGCACATGTGTGTATACATGTGTGTGCACACACATGCTTCACCCAGTCCAGAAGCAGGGCAAGGCAGGCAAAGGCTGAGAAGGAGCTGATCAGGGACCCACGGGTGGTCTCCGGCCCTGCAGAACCAGAAGCAGTGACGTCTGTCTCTAATAGGCTGTGGGTGGGGGTTGAGCACCAGTGATTTTGAAAGCTGACAGAGGAGAGCCTCTCCTGCTGCGTCCCCACTGCTCACCGCCTACATTCAGCACTGGTGGTGCCACTAGCATTCAAGGTCCTCCTGGGGGTGGCTGGCAGATCCTGCGGGCCCTTCATGACGGCCCACTTCCTCCCACTCTGGGCCCTGAGAGTGGGCCCCCCAGAACAACCCAGATTTCGGGAACCGAGACCTCTGCCCTGCTCCTAGCCTGTCCTCTGTCCCCAGGGGCCTGGCGCCCCGCCTGTGCTTGCAATGTGTGTGTACGCACTGACCTCCTCTGCGTCCTCCATCACTTTCCTGTATTCATGTGGCTTCCGTCCGCATGTCTGTGTGTCTATGTGTCTGTCTCCTGTGCATGTGGCTCGTGGAGATGCTGTGGTGTGCATGCAGGCACGGAGCTGGCCATGGGCTTCAGAGAGGTGGCCAAGGCCAGACAGGCTGACAGCAGGCCCCTCTCCGGTCGTTGGTGCAGGTGTGTTGAGGAGCCACCAGGCGGTCTCTTGGCTTTGGAGCCGATGCCGACTTTTGGGAAGGGGCTGGATCTCCGCAGAACAGCTGAGGAAACGTTTGAAGTTAAAGATGTGCTTAATTCTACCTTAGATTCTGAGACTTTAAAACAGACCCTATACAGGCAGGCTAAGAACCAGGTAGGTACCTACCAGAGCCTGCCCCCGACCTTCCCCAGCCTGGATGGCAGGCCCCAGCTGTGCTTCCCCGACCAGGGACCATCTCCCTTCTCTCTGTGGCTGTCCCATGTCTGCATAGGGGACACCCTGGACTCCAGCCCTCCCATGCCCATTGCTTTGGCTAGAGAGACCCCCAAATGACTCCCTTTCCCTGAAAGCAAGGGCAGGGAGAGGTTGAGGGCAGATGAACGAGAGCCAGACCCTCACAAGGGTGCTCCCCAAGTCCTGCAGTGCTCCTGGACATGTGGGTCCTGGCCCTCATGTACCCGGAGGGCGATGTCCACTGGCAGTGCCCTCGTGGCTGCACTGGCCTTCCTCTGCCTCTGCCCAAGCAGGAGTGATGGTAGCCCAGGGTCCTCTGAGGGACGCTCTCCCGTTGGGGTCACGGGCTCCAAGCTGCAACTATGGCGAGTCAGCAGGGCACAGGCTGGCTGGCATGACTCACCCTCAGCCTAGGGGCTGCAGGACCCTGATTATTTTCAGCCTGGGGGACTTGGGGTTCCACTCAGCTCTCCGCAGCTCACCCAAGTCTGAGCAAAAACCGTCTGCATGTCTGTCTTCGTCTCTTTACTAATCCTGTCCGGAGTGTGAAATTGGGTGGACACACCCCACCCCACCTGCTCTGAGAGGCCCCGGGTCCCGTCCACTCATGCTCTGGTGGCCAAGCTGGGCTCTGGGCCAGAGGCACATCTGCTCTCAGCTCAGAAATGCTGCACACCATGTCCCTGAAATAGCTCTGTGCCACCACCACGGTCATCCACACCGGACAGGGCCCACCAGGCAGGGACTGCGCCTCCTTGATGGGGTCTCAGCAGTAACCACCAGCACCCTGGTCCCCCTGAAAAACATGCTTGCCTGTGAATCACCAAGGATGTAGGAGCGCCTGCGAGGGCAGATGTGCCCCAAAGAGGCTGAGGGTCTTAGTGGCCCTCTGCAAAGATGCCTCCCCTGCAGGCCAGCCACCAACACCTTTGCCCCAGCCTCACCTCTGGGTCTGAGGTCAGAGGGAGTGGGTGGGCGGCCGGGAAGGCACAGGCTGGCCTGGGGTCTACAGGACCCACCCCACACCACTCACCTTCTGTCCTGTGTGTACCCTCCCCTCCATCCAGGCGTATGCAATGATGCTGTCCCTTTCCGAGGACGCTCCTCTTCACGCCTCTTCCCAGGGCCCTCTGGACGCTTGGCTGAACATCGCGGGAGCCACGCCAGAGTCTGGAGCCTTTAACCCCATCAACCACCTCTGACTGGCCTGAGAGGGGCTAGGGTCAGAGTCCAACTGAGGCCACCAGGGCCCCCGACCTCCCAACAGAAATCTCCATGGCAGAAGACGGAGGCAAAGGCCTTGGGAGCCTGTGCGGCCTGGGGCCGAGGAGATCCCTCCTTGTCACCTGTATCTGACCACTCCTCAGCGTCTATTCCCCTCTCCATGGTCCAACTCTGACTTTTGCAATGAAAACTCAGAACCCAGCATGCTTGGCGCCATCATAGGGTCTCACTGGCTCTAAGCATCAGTCTTGAGAATGGCCTTCAGATGGTACAGCTCACTCTATCCGGGCACAGCACTGGGGGCTGCCTCAGAGTCAACCCCATGGGCAAGGACGGGGTTTGAACCCCACACCAAGGCTGGTGGGCCTCTCCCGGGCGCCATGTGGCGTCTAGGGAGGGAACGGACATTTGGGCGTGCTCTAAGGAGGGAATCGCCCTGACAATTTTTATAAAGAAAATGACAAGAATGATCCTTTTGGTAATCTTATTGACGACAGAGTCTATTTAAGCATGTGGTTTTAAAAATAGACAGTATTTTTTAAAAAAGATCACAAAGTGACTTGCAAATTGTTTTTTAAAAGTAATTTTGCATTGCTTTGAAATCTCAGCTTCTTTGCAAACCCAAACCTGCCTGGGACCCAGCCCTGCGTTTGGGGGTGTTCTTTATACTGTAGATAATGGAGAGATTTTCTATCCCTGACTGTGTTTGTAAAGCCAAGATGATTCTGGGCACCCTGCCCCCAGAACTGAGGGGCGGAGCCCACTCCCGGGAGCAGTTTGAGACTGTACCTAGAATCAGATATGTCCTGGGCTGGCCCAAGGCTGGGACTCAGAGATGTGCCTGTCATTGTGTGACATGGGATTCGTGCCCTTGTCCCCCACCCAGGGGGAGGTCGGAGCAGGGACTTGGTCCCCAGCGCAGAAGTGTCCAAGCCCCTCTGCCCTGCCCCAACCATTCTGCAGAAGGCGGGGCCTGCCGGTCATCTTGGGATCTCCAGCTCCCACCCACCCCACCCTCTGTGGATGGACAAGGGGAAGGGAGTGGGCACCCCCCATAGGGGCTGCCGTGGGGTGCACTCCAAGGCTCCTCTGCTCCAGGCTGCCAAGCTCCATGCTCACCTGAGACCCCAGGACACAACTGCCACTTCGCTCTTTGTGTGGGTTCCTGGCGGGCGGGACCCGGCTCCAGAAGGACGGGAGTCCAGGTTCAACCTCCACAAAGAGCTAAGACAGCACAGCCCTGAGGGGACGGATGGCACCTCCCAGGACCCGGCTGCTCTCCACTCGATGGGCTTTAAATTATTCCCATAGGGGCCAATTTCTAATAATTGTTGTTTTTTTTTTTTTTTCCCTGATGGAATTGACCTTAATCTGTATATAACTTGTAATTTTTTCTAATTCATTTCTTTTCTTATTTTATTTCTTCCTTAACAGTATTTTTGGCATTAGACATTCTTATTGTGAAGAAATAATGTTAATATAAGTATCTAGTGAAGGACCAAAACCGTGTAATAAGATTGTGTGTTGTGTGATCAATAACCAGGGAGTGGGGCGATTTTTAATGTGCCAAATACCCCACGTCTCCCCCCAACGAATCCTGCTGCCCATTTTCCAGACAATCATGTGTTTTTGTTAAATTTGAGTTTCAGTTGCATTTAAGACAAGTGCTCTATTTATTTCTTTTGTCGTTTGGAAGAAAAACGAAGACTAGCATCCCAAGAAGAAGAGAAAAAAACCTGCCCAAGTTGCCCTAAGAAATGTGTGAAAATACAAATGGTCATGGAGTGGCCAACCGTCCAGCTGCTCCAGGCCAAGACAATCGTCCGCCTGGGCACTGGGGATTCAGCTTCACGGTGGAGACCTGTGGATGGGGATCCCCAAGGGCGCACAGACCTGCAGATCCTAGTGAAAGGATTTGGCCTTTCCTGGATCCGGTCAAGGTACCACTCAGAGCGCCTTCCACGTGGGAACAGGCTGGAACGTGGCCCCCAAGGCGGTCAGAGAAGCTGCTGGCAGAGGAGCTGCCTGCAGCCACACCCACAAGGATTTACAGACACGGCTGCTCACACCGCCTCAGAAGCATTCTTCACCCCACCCCCCCAGTGGACCCGCCTGGTGTGTCGCAATTTCCAACTCTCCCTCGATCGAGATGGGACCCCTTTGAAAAGTCAACCTCAGATACCACCTCCCCATTTCTGTAAACCCAAATTATATGATTTCTTCTGCTAAACAATAAGGTGTGTGCTTTTTTTTGCGATTTGACTCTCTCTGTCCAAATCAGGATGTTTGGGCAGGTGGCCTGAGTGTCTGTTCCCTGCAGCCCAGCCCTTCCATTCACCTCTGGTCTCTCTGATGGTCACAGTTAGCTCCCTGTAGCTGATCTCCTTAAACTCTTTCCTTCTTTCCTTCCCCACCCCCAAGAACCCTGACTACACATTTTAAGTCCTATTTTTTGTCCCCCTTGAAAATGATTAGAGTAAGCCCAGTTTCTCCTCCAGCCTGAGCATTTGGCAGATTCGGTGGCGGGGAGGGTTCTGTCCTTGGACCCTCAGATAAAAAGAGCACTTATTTCCTATGCCTGATGGGTCCATGAAGCCTGGCCTCAAAGTTCAGTGTTGTGTCCCAACCACAGTCAGCTGCCCCTCCCCAGGTCTTCTCTGCCCCCCAGGCTCTAGCACCAGCCACCTGCTCAGACCCAGGGGGACGCCCTGGAGGGTCTGGGAGCTCGGGCTGGAGAATTCAGAGAGCCCAGCTTCATGGCACGGATGCAACTGGCGGCTGGCTGGCCAAGCAATGCATCTGTGGGCTGGTGGCCAGACTCAGGGCTGTAAACTAGGAACCCTACTGGGCTAGTGTGCTGGGGCCAGGGCCCTTCACTCCAGCCTCATCTGCTTCCCTCTTTGGACTGCTGACTCTCACCCCCAAGTGGAAATTTGGAAGGAGGTCTCCTTACCCTTCCCTCTTCTGCCCCTCAGACCCCAACTCCCACCTCAGGCCCAACCCTTTCATTCCCAGGACAAGTGGGTAGGACCCCAGGACTGATAACCCTTTGGCCAGCCAGCCATTCATAAGGGGGACCCAGAAGTCTCTGGTTGGAACCCAGAGGCATGCATTTCTACATCCCACCTGGAGCCCTGGGGTGGGGATAAGTGACTGGGGTGGACCTGAGAGACTTCCCAGCCCTAGTGGCCTTCCCATACGATGCCAAGAGTGCAGCCAGTCCACCCAGACACTGATTGGCCCTGGAAACCCTGAGGGCCCTTGTCCTTCTGCGTCCTGGCTGCTTCCTCAGTGGACATTTGCAAAGCACTTGCCTGAATACACATCCCTTGTGTTAGCCCTGAAGCCTCAAAGCACTGGATTGTGGCGCCCTGGGCCCCAGCCTCCCCCCACTACTGCCCAAGTGACTGAAATCTACTGAGCTTATTCACTGTGCTGTCCTGGGAGGGGCAGGGGCACATCCCCGGGAGGGCACACCCCCGGGAGAGCACCCCGCACTGCTGCCTGGGGCAGTGGCGAGGAAGGGGCGGGGAGCCGGGCACCTCGCTCCCCTCCCGGCTGGGGACGCGGGGACATAGCTGCTCCTGGTCGGTGGAGGTCAGCCGGGTCTCGAAAGCCATGAGTGTCTCTGTAGCGATGAGTGATACTGTGACTAAGACGTCCTCACAAGATGCCAAGGAGTGTCCCTCTCCTCCTGCCATTCCAGTGTTTATGTTTTCTTTCTTTTCTGTCACAGATTCGTGTTACCACTTGTGGGGGGGGAAAAAGGTAAAAGCTGATACAATGAAAAGGCAGCTTATGTTTCCAGATGTGCAATTCACTCATGAACAAAGTTATCCTGAAGGCTCCTTTCCGCACACCTCTCTTCCTCATTCTCCTCCAAACAAGGGGAGCTGAGCCCCGTGTCCACACGGGACTGAGGGCATCCGTACGCGTACGCTGGTGACACCCCAAACCTGTGCATCCACGTCATCCTTCGCCATCGTTACGTTATGACTCGGTTTTGTTTTTTCCTTTTTCTTTTAGAGCTGTATAGTGTTGCAAAGAAGTCAAGTGTAAATGTCTGGTTTTTCTCCATAATGTTTTTTTTTTAAAAAAAGAAAAAAACCATTGAGAAGGAGGCTGGTGTATGTCCCACGTCCCCCGATTGTAAATTTGCTTCTGTTCTAAGTAAACTGCATGGCTCGTGTGTAGTCATTATTGTGTCTGTTCGTGAAATTTTTACGAAAAGGAAAATCCCATAGATGCACTTATTAAATATGTGATTAGAGTCTGCGTCCTCAAGACTAGGAGTCCTGAACTGCCCACATGGAAGACGCAGCTCTTAACGTGGAAATCGCCGTGGGAGAAGGAAAGGAAAAGACACCAAGCGTAGGAATCATTCAGAGAGTGACTCTGCAGATTTCATTTTGATGATGCTTGTGATTAAGACAAATGTTCGTGTGTAGAGAAATGTCTTTAAGATGAAGCCTAGGAGAAGCTGATTTTGAGGTTGATGCTGTAGACTAGGACTGTATACCAAATGTAATCTTTCCGATGCTACAATGAATTTATACATGAGATTGATATGCAATAAATCTGTGTGCTTTTCTAAGCCTCTGTGCCTGCATGCTTCACTCAGGGAGAACTGAGGCCTCGGAGGGCTGGGGAGGGATGGTGGGAGCAGACTCAAGAGTCACCAGCCCTGATGGAGAGCCCCTCGTGCCATTCTCCTGTGCCACCCCCAGGGCAGGTCCCCTTGCTGTTCCTTTTTTCCAGAAAAGAACAAGTTCAGAGAGGGCACCAACTACCCAGGACAGCCTTGCAGTGAGAGTGCTGGTCTCCGGCTGTGCCCTCTTCCAATTGTGCCCACCTCAAGACAAGGTGACCTTTAGGTATGGCCCTTAGGTGTGCCCTGCTCCAGGTGTGGCAGCCTCCAGGTGGGCCTACCTCTAGGCATGGCACCCTCCAGGTGGGCCTACCTCTAGGCATGGCACCCTACTGGTGTGCCCACCTCCAAATGAAACTGTTCCCAGGTGTTCTTACCCCAACATGTCCCTGCCCCCAGCACCCATACCCATGAATTCTCATCAGGGCCTCTTGATGAAGGAGAAGCCCATCCTATAAGGCCAGCCCCAAATCTTCCCCCCTCTGAGAGTAGACCTCCCCACCAGCCAGCCCTCCACTTCAGCTGTGACTGCCCCACACACTGCTTCCAGCCAGGGCCTGAGCCTGACCCACCGGCAATGGCCAGATGGATCAAGGCAGAGCAAAGGCCAGGGCTGCAGGAGGAGCAAACACAGCCCCCCAGGGCATTCCTCCTTCTGTGTACCCAGACATTCCTTCTTGGGGCCCATTTGTCAGGTTGCACAAAGAACTGAAGAATAGATGATGGATGACTAGGTGAATGGATGGATAGATGGATGATGGATTGGTGGATGGATAGTAGATGGACAGATGGATGGGTGGATAGATGTATGGATAGATGTGTGGATGGATGGATGAATAAATGTGTGGGTGGATGGATGATGGATAGGTGGTGGATGGATGGGCAGATAGATGATGGATGGGTGGTCTGCTGTAAGAACCCTCACTCAGCATGGATCTTGAGACCTCCAGTGCCTCTGAAGGGGGCTGAACCTGCGCTGAGAGAGGTAACAGAACAGGGCAAGGCCTGGGTTCCTCTAAATGGCAGCATCTCATAGCCACCAGAGGGAAGAAACTGCAGTTGACCTTGGAACAAGATCCCTGGGCCCAAATCGGGGTACTGAGCCTTTTCACTTTCTTCACACCATCAAGTAAGTGTGTCTCCAGGATAGCACTGGTTGGGGGAAGCAGTTAAACATTTTAAGATGATTTCTTCCCTGGTGTGACTGTCATCCTGTGATCTGAATCCTGTGGTCAGATATGGGCTTTGCCCCAGAGTTCCAATCACAGGGATGACTTGAGAAATAGATTTCCATTCTCAGAGGACAAACGATGCAAATCACAGAACTGGTGAATGGCCACGCTTCCAAAAGCCGTTCACCAAGCTGGAGTGACAGTCTCCAGCCCACCCTGTTATGCCCTCCCAAGTTCCCCAGGCAGGCTGCCGTCAGGGGCCAGAGCTCCCATCTTTGTTCAGCCCAGCTGCCTTTCTCTATGCCCTCCACCCCCGAAAGGAGAGGAGTATCCCGGGACAGGAGCCTGTCTGATAAGAGCCCTATTGTCAGGGGACCTCAGAGGGAAAGAGCAGAGTCACAGAGAACAGGCTGGCAAGCCAACGCTGTCTCCCTGAAGCCCAGCTCCTGGCAGGGAAGATCGAGGAAAAAGGCTCCATTTTGGAAAGAAAGGGGGTGAAAATCAACAGGAGAAAAATGTGTCAATGAGAAATCTGTTTTCTGGGAAAAGAGATGCTTTTGATTCATCAGATTCATTCTGGGCCAAGTGAGCCTGTTGGTTATTTGCAGAGAAGCTATTTTGAGAATCGTTAACTTCATTTCTTGGGGCAACAAAAGTCTTCCCCAAGATCAAAAAGTATCTTAATCTGGAGTAAAATGGCTAGACACAGGCTCACTTTTGTGGGAACAGATGGACTAGCAAGAGAGGCCCAGGATAACAAGATGCTCAGAGCAGTGTTCTGGGGTAGGAGGTGGCTGCTGGCCACAGCCTGCACTGTGGTCCTCACGAAGAGAAGAGGGCTGTGCACAGCAGTGCTGGGCCATGTCCTCCCCAAAACTTACACCTAGTTCAGGAAAGGGAGGTGGAGTTTCCTCCAGAGCTTCAGGGCAGAGAGGACAGAATTCCATGGTTATAAGACAGGGAGGCCTGAGCACAGTTGTGGCCCAACAGAGAGGCTGAGTGCAAGTGAAGGTCGTTCAGTCATGTTCAACTCTGCAACCCCATGGACTATAGCCCGCCAGATTCCTCTGTCTACGGAATTCTCCAGGAGAGAATATTGGAGTGGGTAGCCATTCCCTTCTCCAGGGGATCTGCCCAAACCAGGGATCAAACCCCTGTTTCCCACATTGCAGGCAGATTCTTTACCATCTGAGCCACCAGGAAAGCCCAACAGAGAGGCTAGGGAACCAAAACCCCAAGGGAGGTAGTTGGCTCTTTCTCCCAGGACCCAGTTGAAACCCCTGGATTCATGAGCCTGCCAGGCCTTGGAGCTCTGGATGACTTCTGTGGTCCTGTCTTCAAGTTCACTGATCTTTCCTTCTGTAGTATCTAATCTGTTAACTCCATCCAGTATGTTTTTAAATGTTCATATCTTATATATTTTTTTCATCTTTAGAATTTTCATTTGATTCAGCATTCTTTTCCTTTTGATCATATTCATTATACATTATACTTTCTCTTTTCTGTTCAAGGCTTCCCTTATATCCTTGGAATAGTTATCATGTGTGCTAAGTCACTTCAGTCGTGTCCGACTCTTTACGACCCTGTGGACTGTAGCCCACCAGGCTCCTCTGTCCATGGGATTCTCCAGGCAAGAATACTGGAGTGGGTTGCCATTTCCTTCTCCAGAGGATCTTCCCGACCCAGGGGTCGAACCCACATTTCTTACATATCCTGCCTTGGCAGACGGGTTCTTTACCGCTAGCGCCACCCTTCCATAAAGCGAAGCGAAAGTCGCTCAGTCGAGTCTGACTCTTTGCAATCCCATGGACTGTTGTCCAGAGAATTCTCCAGGCCAGAATACTGGAGCGGGTAGCGTTTCCTTTCTCCAGGGGACCTTCCCAACCTAGGAATCAAACTCAGATCTCATGCATTGCAGGCAGATTCTTTACCAGCTGAGCCACAAGGGAAGCTCTGCTAGTTGCATCTATGTTGTTTCTGGGTCTCTTTCTATTGGCTGCTTTTTCTCACAGTNATACTGGAGCGGGTAGCGTTTCCTTTCTCCAGGGGACCTTCCCAACCTAGGAATCAAACTCAGATCTCATGCATTGCAGGCAGATTCTTTACCAGCTGAGCCACAAGGGAAGCTCTGCTAGTTGCATCTATGTTGTTTCTGGGTCTCTTTCTATTGGCTGCTTTTTCTCACAGTTATAGGTCACGTGTCTGTTAATGTTTCGCTGGGTGCTGGAGGCGGTAAATACAAAATGATTGAGACCTCAGAGTCTGTTGACATTCTTTTAAGAAATTTTCGTGCTGACAAGCAGTTAACTGACTTGGAGGCCAGCCTGGTCTTTGCTTGTTTGAAAACTCTGTCAGTCAGATGTAGAGCAGCCTCTGCCCCTTCCACCTAAGGTGTAAGCTTACCTTCACCTAAGACATGGCCTGTTTTGATCTCCAGCCAATGCCCTGGGGTCCACAAGGTCTCTTGATCCCCAATGCCCTGGGGTGCACGAGGCCTCTTGATCCTGGTGATTGGCTATCAAGTGTTTCTGAGCTTGTGTGGATGCTGGGAGCTGTTCTCTACTTGGTTCCCAGGATCTCATTCTGCACACAGAACAGAGCATTTGACCAGACTCAGGCTGGCCCTGGGGGCTTCTCAAGATCCTTTTCTGCACTGCTGCCTTCCCTCTGAGGCTCTGCCTGCAAGTCCCAGTCCCCTCAGCCTCCCTGACCCCATCTCTGCCTGCCTCGGCTAGCTCAGTGAAGCCACAGCTTTGTCCTGCCTCTCAGAAGAAAGCTGGGCAAGTGTGGGGCTCACTTCACTGGGTCCTCCCCCCACCCCCACTGTTCTTTGCCACATGTTGTGTGCTCAGTTGCTTCAGTTGCGTCCAGCTCTTTGCAACCCTACGGACTGTAGCACGCCAGGCTCCTCTGTCCATGGGATTCTCCAGGAAAGAGTACTGGAGTGGGTTCCCATGCCCTCCTCCAGGGGATCTTCCCCACCCAGAGACTGAACCAGTGACTCCTGTGTCTCCTGCACTGGCAGACAGATTCTTTACCACTAAGCCCTGCTACCTGTTGCTGACGACTACCACAGCTGCTGCTTATTTTTGCCCGGTTTTCTATTGATTACAGTGGGGGCTGCATCATCACAGCTGGAATGTCTGTAATGCTTTGGATTCTCAATTGGAGCAGATAAGTGCATTTTTAAAATGCCTTACCTCTTTGGAAACCTTAAATAGTCCCTAATTATGAGAGGGGGCCTGGGCTTTGCACTCAGATAAGCCTGAGCTCTCCTCTTGGCCAGGTCACTCACTAGCCAGGCAATAAAGCACAGACACTTGACCTCTGGATGAAATGGAGACACTGACATCTTAGGGAGTTTCTGTAAGAATTCTAGAAGGTGATGCAGGAAGCCTGGTACACAGTAGGCATTTAATAGGAGGTAACAACCATTTGCTACCTTAACAGGAGGCCCAATTGTTAGCCGGGTCACAAGACGGAGTGATCGTGTGCTCCCTGAACTGAGCCTCTTGCTCAGCAAGGCCGCCCCTATGGGCCAGAGAGGGAGCCAGGCCCCGCCCAGCAGCCCAGCCCCTGCACCACCCCTGTGTCCATCTGTGGACCCCACTCAGCCTGGGCCTCCAGTCAACCAACACAGAAGAGCCTCTGTCCTCAGGCCCACTCACAGCTGCCCCATCAGCCAAGGTCAATGAGACCTTTCCCAGCTGCCCGCGGGCTGGACTGGCACCCGAGGGGAGGGACCCTGCAGTGAGTGGTGGGTCAGCTGGATGCCAGGCCCAGAGAAGAAGCGAGACCTGCTGTGCCCTTTCCTCCAGCCCCCACCTTCCCTGCAGCTAGGGAGGTAGCGGGAAAGTGGGCACTGCCCCTTTCGCCCTCAGCACCCAGGATGGTCAAACCAAAAGGCCTCCTGGGGGCTGCTGGCCTCAGGACACTGCCTCTCTGGGCTGTGGCCCTGCAACTGAGCAAAAGTTTGGAAGACTTGAGCAAGACCTCCTGGAGCACAGGACACCCTGGAGCCACAGGAAAGGGGCTCTGTCAGACAGCAGGCATCAANTGGGGGCTGCTGGCCTCAGGACACTGCCTCTCTGGGCTGTGGCCCTGCAACTGAGCAAAAGTTTGGAAGACTTGAGCAAGACCTCCTGGAGCACAGGACACCCTGGAGCCACAGGAAAGGGGCTCTGTCAGACAGCAGGCATCAACTTCTTTGTAGGCAATCCCGAGAGCCATGGGGTTGGTGATCCCAGAGTTTTGGGAAGCCTCTCATTTTGTGAGTGCTGGGCAAGCCGGGCATGCAGCTGACCAACATCTTACCTTCCAGTGGTGACCATCAGTATGCAGGTCCCGCCCCCAGGATGCTGTGCTGGCACGGAGCTAAGGCCCTGACCTGTGACAGTCAGTGGTGTCCCCTCTAAGGTTCTCATGGGGGACAGGGAGGGAGAAGACCCCGGGGCCACATAAGAGCCGCCTTCACAAGGTCTCTTCCTCTCAATTCTCAAGGCTGAAAATGTCCCCGGGCTGGTGAGGCCTGGACATGTGGGGTGAGCTCCATCTAATCCGTGCTGCCCCGTTTCCTCCTGTCCTGATGAACGGTGCCCCGAGGCTAGGCACAGAGGCACCCCAACACACAGGAGCAGGGTGCAGGCTGCCCTCTATGGGCAGACCACCCCCCACCCCATGAAGCCTGCATGCCAGCAGGAAGACAGAAACAGGGTAGCCAAGTAGGATGCTCGTCAGAGGCAGAGATGAGATGAGAGAGGCCGATCATCTTCCTGGGCCACCGCGATGAATGACCGCAAAACAACAGAGACACATCCTCTCCCAGCTCTGAGCGGGATGTCTGAGATCAAGGTGAGGGCAGTCTCTAGGTGGGGATCCTTCCCGCCTCTTCCAACTTCTCAGCATCCTCGACCCGCAGACACACAACTCCCACCTATGTCTCCAACCATACTGGACCCCTCCCTTCTGTCTGGGTGTCCAGCTCTCCTCTTCTTATTGGATTTGGGACCTAATCAGGTAGGCTCCTGTCTCAATAACACCTGCAAAGACCCATTTTTCAAATAGGGGTACATCAATGCTGCATTCAGCTCTCAGGGCAGGGAACAGCCGGCCTGGAAGCCCGAGGCGGGAAGGAAGCCTGGGGGCCACCGAAAGGGCCGTCTGCTCTGGGCTGACCAGGCCCCGCACACCCTGGGTCCCAGCCACAGGGTGAGAGAGTTCCAGAGACTCACCCTCACTGGCAGATGAGCGGAGGAAGAGGGCTGTGCGGTCAGCCCCGGGTCCTTCTCCCCACGCCCATCACAAGACCCTCAAGCTGTTTCTTTCCAGCCATCAGCTCTGGGCATGGACGCTGGGTTATTTCATGTGCTGTCATCTAATCTCTGCTTTACAGCTGAGACAGCAGAGACCCAGATAGGCCAAGCCATCTGCTCCTGGTCCCTTGTCCCCAACCACACGCTCAGCCAGCCAGAGGCCAGCCTCAGGTGGGAGGATGAACCATGAAATGACCAAGCTGGGTTCTGAAAGATTTTAAAGGAAAGTATCACGTAGGGGTCAGGAACCCTCCAGGCTTGGGTCTCCCCATCGGCCAAGACCCTCCAGGACTCCCCCAACCGCTCACTCCTGCCTTCTGGGCCTTGTGGTGTAGTACCCAAAATGACCTCTGGAGGGAAGCACGTGCCCAACTTTCCCAAGAGTTGCCTGGAAAGGCAGGTGGCTGCAGGGCGACTCTGCCCATGGGGGTCAGCCATTAGCCCTCACCCAACACACACAGATGGGAGGAAGCCACAGGCAGTCCCTGAGTATGCTGAGAGCAGGCTCTGCTATTGCCACCCTGAGTTGGTGTGAAGCTGGGGTTTTGGGGTGGTGGGTGACACAGGGCAGGTAGAATGGAGGGGGGTAGGTGTGGGCCCTGTCTGGCAGACCAGAAGGTCAGTCCAAGCTCTGTCCCAGCACACCTGTCCCAGCCCCCGCAACTCCTGCAGACCAGGAAGCCGGATTCTTGAAACTCCATCTAAGGGACTGTTGCAGCCTCTGCCCAGGGGACCCACCCTGAACAAGGCCTGGAAAGGTCAGGCTTGGAACTCAGACTGAGCTTCGTGCAGGCTAACAAGACCTGACTTTCCAGGCTTCAGCGACCTGATCTGTCAGGTGGGGATGATGCCAATGAATGCCCTGAAGGCCAAAGGAGTGCTCTAAACCCTCCAGGGCCGCCCTCTGGCCGCCATTCTGCAAAGAATCCAGAAGGTGGGGTCATTTCTGCAGCAGGGGAGGTCTTGCAAACCTTAGATTCCCCACAGAGCTGGTCGGCTTCCAGGAGGGCTTCCTGGAGGAGGGGGCAGCCCAGCCGGGCCAGTAAGAAGAAATTCAGAGCCGCTCTGGGGGAAGCTGCGTAGCCCTGGCCGCACCCAGACAGGCGAAGCCCAGCCCGAGGGAGTGGGCGTGGGGGCGCGACGTTGGGGGCGGTCCCGGAGCGGCGCTGGCCTCCAGCAGGAGACTCCAAACTGGACTCAGAGGTGCGAGCCCGCTAGGCTGCGAGTCCGCTCGGCTGCGAGTCACGTGGGCTCCCGCCGGGCAGGTGGGGACAGTGACGCAGGCAGCGCGGCCAGGTACCTGGGGCGCACCCTGCCGGCCCCTCCCACCGCCGGCACTCGGAGCCGGAGCCGCCGGGCTCGCGCCCCGCCCCACCTGGCCACCCACCTGGCGGGGCCGGAGCGCCGCCGCCTCCAGCTGGGCCGCACAGGAAGTGTGGGGGCGGGGACGGGGAGGGATCGAGCGGCCGGACAGAGCGCCGGGCCAGGAGCTGCGGCCCGCTGGGGCGCGGAGCCTGGAGGCTGTACCGGCTGACGCGCTCGTAGCCCCGTCCTCCGCCCTGCAGCGCAGGTAAGCCTGGGGACAGGTGAGAGGGGGAAACAAGTGAGCCTGGAGGACAGGTGAGCCGGGGAAAGGACGGGTGAGCGAGGTGGAAGCAGGGGGTGAGCCTTTGGGAGGGGGCTGGCCCCTTTCCTCTCCTTCGCTTTTCCGGAAAGCCCCGCCCCGGGGGCCGCGACACTTTGCGGCTCCCTCCCTCCGCAGTGGCTGCCCAGCGAAGGCAGCGGGAGAGGACAAAGCCTGGCTGGACCTAGAGCTCCTGACCCAACTCCTGGGCTTCAAGCGTCCCAGCTGCCCGCTCCCTTTTCTCCTCAAGCCCTAGGGGACACTCCTCCCTGTGGAGGGGAACTCTGCAGCCCATTGGGGCATCAGGACTGAGAGATCCGTAGGAAGCCCCTGGGACCTTTGAAAGCAGGTGGAGGGAGGGAGCAAACGACCCTCCCAACAACTCTGGAGACTCTGTTGCCCAAACTCACTTTGGTACCAAGTGTAGCAGCCCCAAGAATGAGTACCCCTCCCCACCCTGGTGGGCAGATGGAGGGGACCTGCTCATTCTTGGCTAAGGAGGGTGAGCTTAGGCTCCTGAAGCTGTGGGTCCCACTCATCCCAAGACCCCTGTCCTAGCTGCCCAACCTCAGTTTCTACATCCCGGAAACAAGGATCTGTTTTGAGATTGAGCTGAACCTCAGCTCAACAGGGGCCACTTTGGTGGTAGGGGTAACTCCCCATCTGACCTGGGGGTGAACAGTCTGCACCTCTTGGTGTGGGGCCTCAGGGGGTGCTTGTCAGACCAACCTGTCTACCCTGCACCCCCATTGACTAGTGCTTGGACGTGAGGGCTCCAGGTCCAAATTCTACCTCTGTGTGACTGAAGTTGGTTAAGCCCTCTGGCCTCAGTTTCTGGTCTGTGAAAGGGGAGCAGTTAGGTGCTGGCTCAGCCGAAGCTGGCTCCTCTTTCGGTCTCTGCCCTGACGATGCCCACAGACTGTAGAAGCCACAGAGCTTCCCCCGGTCCTCCCTGGCACTTGCAGGGGGGAGTGGCAAGCTGGCAGAGGCCCCTCCCCTCACCCCCTCTTACCTTGGCACCTAGGAGAGAGGAACGTGTGGGGGACGGGAGCATGTCAGTTCCCCAAGGGCTTTGATTCCCCGGGGGCTCAGGGAGGTGGGGGATTGTCTCTGACCGCACACGGAGATTCTCTTCACCTACACCAGAGGAAACCAGGTGCAGAGGTGAGGTGGCGTGACATGGCTTGCCCCTGAGACGCCTGTCTGTGCGTGACCCATTAGGCATGGCACTCACCACGTCTGGGTCCCGGAATTTTAGTTTCAGTTTCTGAATGGATCTCAGCTGCTTGTCTCCTTTGCCTGTGGCAGTTGCCTTGCCCAAAGCCACTGACCACCTGAATCAGCGTCTTTATTTCCAGGGAGAGTCACTGCTCACCCAGGCGTCCCATTGGGGCAGCGAGGATCTAGGTCAGGACGGGGCCTGGCTCCTCGCCCAGCTCTCCGCTGACTGGCAGCCTGACCCTAGTAGGTCACGTTCCCTCTGCACCTGGTTTCCTTGCCTGGGAGAGCAGGGAAATATCCGCCTTCCAGAAGATCAGTGAGGGGCAAGACACAGGGGATGTGAAGTATTTGGAAGATGCCTGAGGTCACCTGTCCAGGCTGTCCAAGTTAGGGCTCTGATTTCTTATCCAGGGCTCCTCAGGGGAAACAGCATCTGTGGATTTTCGGGGTGGCTGTATTGAGAGACAGGATGGGAGCCATTGGCCAGCTGAGCCAGGAGGGTGGTTTCCATGATGCCTGTGGTGCCCAGAGGTGTCATAGGTGCACGAGGCCCACCAGCCCCCTCCTGCTGCCAGGCCAAGGGTGGCCAGGAAGGTCTTCCAGCCCCCATGGAGGAGGGTGAATCTCCAGTTAGCTGAGGCCAGGTTTCTCCGCCTCATTACTGCGGACAGTTTTTCCAGATGATTCCTTGTCGTGGGTGGTCCTGTGCCCTGTAGGGTATTGAGCAGCGTCCCTGGGGCTCTACCTGCAAGAGCCCCCAGCTGTCCCAGCCGCCTTTCAGACAGACCTGTGTTGCTGTGTGGTTTATGAAGCCCAGTCCTGCCCTGGATTCCATGTGACTCCCAGTCTCCAGCCTGGCCAGGCAGAGTTACCTGAGCACAAGGCCATCATGGTGGGTCAAGTTTGCCTGAGCAAAGATGGGGTCATGAGAGCGGTGCTGGGGAGGCCAAGCCCCGCCCTCCCCATCCCCCCAGGCAGGGTCTCATCAGCCAGACCTAGAGGAAGAGATGCCCCATGGATGGAGGTGCCGTGGTGCCCTCACCCGAGGAGTGGCAGGTCCCATAGTCGATGCCGTGTTGATCCTGAAGACTGAGAGCTCGGTGATCAGAGCCCCAGGCCAGGCAGGAGGACTGTGCTTCTTCAGGGCAGCCCACAGGATGGCACTGAGCCTCCTGGCATCCAGAAAGCCCATCTTTCGGGAAGAACACGGGCTCAGGGGGTGCTAGGCTGCAAGGGCCCCTGGGCCAGGCCAGCCTGAGAGGCAGTCAGCTCAGGACCAAGTGCAGCTTAGGACTGGACAGGCTGAGTCAGGCCGCCTGAGGCTGCCGGAGACGTCCGCACCTCCACCTTCAGCGCCCCAGGCCCCTCCTCCCGACCGATCCCCATGTGCCCCTTACCCAGCTCTGCATGTGCAGTGGGGACACGGGGAGGCTGTGAAATAAAAGTGCTAGTCGCTCAGTCGTGTCCAGCTCTTTGCACCCACATGGACTGTAGCCTGCTAGGCTCCTCTGTCCATGGGATTCCCCAGGCGAGAATACTAGAGTGGGTTGCCATTTTGTTCTCCAGGGGATCTTCCCAACCCAGGTTTTGAACCCAGGTCTCCTGCATCGCAGGCAGATTCTTTATAGTCTGAGCCCCCAGGGAACGCCCTTACACACCCACCCCTGTACATGCTCTGGGGACACTCAGAGGCTGCTTAGTGGCACAGGGGGAAGCTACCACTGTGGTTCCCAGAACCCAGCTGTGGGGGCTTCCCCAACCTGCCCTCTGAGTTGAAGCCAGCAGGGCGTCACCCGGGAGGGGCCACAGGTGGGTCTGGAGCCTCTGATGGTGCTGCCCTGGCGGATTCTGCTTTCCTGAAGCAAAGTACCAAGCAGGCTAGTTCTCCCCCCAGCTCACCAGGGCCTCTCCAGGGAGACGGGGTCCCAGGAGAGGAACAGGACAGGTGCCCCTGATACTAGCATTCACGTGTCAGCTTGGGAATTGAGCCCAGCTGTTTGTGGGGACATGGACAGGAAGTCATCCCTGCTCCTGAAGGATGCAGAGGCTCCACGGGGGAACAGAGGGACAGATGGACCACATAGCCCCCGCCGCCATGGACACTGGTTGGGGAGCTTTCCAGGGATGCGTTTGCTGGGGAGCAGACTTGCCTCTGTGGCTCGAGTGGTCGCTGCAGGGTGTCTGGCCCCTCTCAGCGACATTGTTGCCCAGAGAACGTGGCTGACATTGAGTCTGTGCCCTGGGCCCTCCCCTGTGCTGGCTGCAGGACACCAGGCAAAGGCCAGAATCCAAGAGAGGCTCTTAGAGCCAGTTGGTTGGAGGAGAAATCCCGAGACAAACCTAGTAGGGAATCCCAAAGAGCCTGCCGGGCAGAAGTGTGCGCTTGTGTATATGTGCTCATGTGTGTGTGCCCACAGGGCACACAGGTCTCCCACCAGCACTTGCCTGTCTCTTAAATAGAAGCCAATGAGGATGTTGAAAAAGCATGTGGAATCCTTGAAACAAGAATAGGCTTCTCTGCGTCAAGAGCAGGAGAGAACTCTTGCTGGGGACCATGAAAACAAACGTTTGGTGGAAGGCAGGAATCTCCCGCAGAGGAGGATGAAAGGCAAAGGAGAGAAGAGGTCTGAAATGAGGAGGAGGTCTCAGCAACAGCTATTCCAGAAAGAGACCAAAGCATCAGAGGTGGGAGAAATGACAAAAGAAACAGCATCAGAAAACGTGCGGACCGAAAAGGACACGCGAACCCGTGGCTCAGCCAGTGAACATGTAGTGATGGCTGCGTCCGTCCTGTGAGCCGTGAAGCAAGGGCCCCGCACCATCAGTGACCAGGGCTGGGGAGCCTCCAGTCAGGACAAGGAGGTGAAGTCAGACCAGCGTCAGTGTCTCATTGGCAGTGTAAGCTGGAAGCCAGTGGAAGAAGGCTTCTCCATTCCTGAATAAAATCATCTCCAGTGGGACTCTCCAGGCACAAAGATGACATTTTCAAAGGTCTCCTCCCATGACCCTGCCTTGGGAAGGTGCCAGGGGGTGGGCCATAGCTCAGTGGGGGGGGAGGGAGGAAAGAGGAGGACCAGGCTGCAGGGTGGGGGCCAGGGTGCCGAGCCCTAAAAGCAGGCGAGGGACGGCCTAGCAAGGGCAGTCTGATGCCTGGACCCTGTGAGCACAGTGTCCAGATGCCGGGGGCAGGGGCACTGGAGTGCATGGAGAAAATTAACAGGAGGAAAACAGCCAGTAAACAAGAGGGAATTATTAATGGGAGGGTGGCTGGGCGGGCCGGGCTAGGACAAACACCCACAGGGTATGGCTGAGCTAGGGCTGGAGCTTCAGCCACTGGGCTGGAAACGGTGGGTGATGCTCACAAGTAGGAGATGGAGAAACAGCAACTGAGCCTTATTTGAAACTGGGAGAAAGCTGAGAAGCCGGGAATGGTGCTTTGTGGCAGGCAGGGTGGGGCGTGAGGAGAGGACGCCTGTCTAGGATGATCAGCCTCTCGGTGCTGTTGGACTTTTGAACCTACACCCAGGTATCTCTGATCAGCTAAACCCAGGGAGGAAGAAGACGGGCCCTGTGACAGCTGCAGCCCCAGGAGCCAGCTCCAGCCAGGCCCAGGCTCTGGGGTGTACAGAGCGGGATTGCAGCCCACACACCTGGCGCAATGCCCCCCTCCTTCAGGCCCGGGTTCCAGGCTGGTGGCACCCCAGGCCTGTGGGTGCGGCCGCCGTGATTAGAACCCAGGTCACACCCAGTAGGGGCTGGCCTGACCGGCTCCATCTGGTACCTTCCAGCTCCAGAAGAGACTTTGTCCTCTCCTGGGAGAGGCTGTGCCACTGGCCAGGTCTGGGCCAGGGCTTCAGGGAGGGTTCAGGCTTGGAGCCCAAGATGGGGAGGAGTCGGGGAAGAAGGAAGAATGGGGGCCAGGGTGGGGGGTCCATGGGCACCACAGTGTTGGTGCAGGCCTCTCAGTGCCCGCAGCGAGTTTTTATAACAGTGTAGCAGCCCTGCAGTAAATACACCACAGCTGGAAAAAAGGACTCAGAGCGTCTGCTGGACACCCACTCGGGTGCATCTGCTGCGTGTGTGTGTGTACACACGCTCACATGCGTGTGTGCTCAGTCGTGTCCGAGTCTGCGACCCCAAGGACTGTAGCCTGCCTGGCTCCTCTGTCCATGGAATTTTCCAGGCAAGAATGCTGGACTGTGTTGCCATTTCTTAGTCTAATCTGCTTCGTGTACATAGATGGAAACCTGCATTTCTCAACCAGCCCTGGGTACCGTGCAGCCGAGTTAACGGGAGGCTGACCGGGGGAGAGATGGACCCGCCCATGCTGCCAGTGCCCAGGGAGGCCTAGGGTGGCTGCCCTCCTCAGCCTGGTGACTCAGAATGTCCCCAGGAATGCGTGGGCCGTCGCCCTGCTGTGGGGGTGGCCAAGGCTCCAGGGCCAGTCCCTCCCTGCAAGCCCGGAAGCCTGAGCCACACACGCCTTCCTGGGATGGTTTTAGTGGACAACCTATGAGCCAGGGCAGAGAGCGGGGCAGAGAGCCAGGCCTCCAAGGGAGAGGGTCCAGTTGTTCCAGCTGCCCATGTAGGTGGGAGAGGGCAGGATGCATCCTCCCTCCCTCCCACAGAGCTGCTGGGTGAACACCAGGGTCCGTGTCCTGCCCAGACCCACAGGGGAAGTGGCATGGGACACCATGGTGAAGCTCTGAGCTGAGGCCCCCCGCCAGTAGGGCCACCTGGGCCGGTGACCTGGATCCTTAGTTCTCCATCTGAAACACAGGCTCCCACCCTTGACTGGCCTTTGTAACTTCATAACGTTCAGAAGTTCTACATACATTAATATGAGAAGCGGATGAATGGTGGCTATCTTTGTTTCCCTTAAAAGTAAACAGGAAAGAATGAAAGGAGCACCTTCCCTCCGTGTTACGTTTTGATCCTGTGAGGTTCTATACCACCAGCTGATCCGGATAATAGATGACCTTCTCTTCAGCACTGGTGATCCCCCAAGCTGTTTGGTGAGGCCCCCATTCAAGCGCTACATGTACAAGCTCCCCGCCCCTCCCAGCAACCTCAGGAAGCAGGGGTGGTGTGATTGCTATTGGGCCCACTTTACAGATTTTGAAACTGAGGCACAAGGAGCAGCAGAGGGAAGTGACAGTGGCAATGGGAGAGAAGATCCTCTGGATGGATTGGTCAGTGGCCCGAGGCTGGTGCCCAAGAGGCCCAGGGTGTGGCAGATGGTGTGGACCCATCCACGCTGGCTAAATGATGTGCTCCCGGCCAGGATGAGCCAGTCTGTGCTGCAGCAACAAGTAGCTCCACCAAGTGCTTAGATACATGGGGTCCGTGGGGCCCTGCTCACCCCAGGCCTGTGGGACTCCATCCCTGCACATATTCCCGCCGTCCTTGCTGCAGGGGAAGGCATGGTGGGAATCTTGCGGCGGTTTCTGAAGTTTCTGCCAGGAGGGACACACATCCTGCTCAGGCCTGGACGTGCTGGGAGGAGGGAAGTGGGTGTACTGGTGGACGGATGGGACAGAGGGCTGCTGGTTGGGGAGGGGGCGGGCTGCCAGGCCAGCCGAGAGCTGGAGGATGGGGGTGGGTGGGGATGGAGAGGAGGAGAGGGCCAAGGTGGGGCAGGCTGCTGGGAGGGACAGGCTGGACCATCTGAGGGGATGCGGGCAGAGTCAGCTGTCCTCGGAGGCACCCAACACAGGCCACAGAGATGCCCAGGGAGCAGCAGTGTGTGGTGGGGCTGCGGGCTCAGGGTCAGAGCTCTGCAAATGTCCCCTCCCTTCTGGGTTCCTGTGCACACAGTGACCGTGCCTGGCAAGACTGGAGACGGATTGTTGGCCCTGTTCTAAGTTCAGAAGCCTGGGAAAGGGTGAGCGTGTCTCAGGGCCCAGGGAAACATGTAGATGACGGCCACGGTGGCTTTGCTGTGTGTAGGGCTGAGAGTCAGGGAAAGGCCGTGTAAACAGCAGACACGGTGGCTTCGCTGTGCATGGGGCTGAGAGTCAGGGAAAGGCCGTGTAGATGACAGCCACGGTGGCTTCGCTATGTGTGGGGCAGAGAGTCAGGGCAGTCAGACAGGCCTGAGTTCAGATCCTAGATCCGTCGCTTCCTGCCCTGTGTCCCGGGTGGGACTGGCCCCGGCCTCTCTGCTCAGTGAGAATGGAGACGTGGTGCCCCTTGGGCTGGATGAGACCTCACACCTACACCAGCCCCTTAGCCCGACTCGAGTACCCCAGGGGGTATAGCCATGCTGTCTGCTGCAGGCCTCAGGAAAGCCCAGCAGGCAACACTGTTCATCCTTCTCTTGTTGACCGTGGGAAATGGTGCCAGGAGGCCAAGTGGCTCTTCCAGTCCAAGTCTTTGGGGTCCCAGGCTACAGACCTGCACTGCCGCAAGCTTACCCCCCAGCAGGGGGAGCACAGAGGCCTCGCCAGCCAGCCTCTCTGCAGTCTGTTTACCTGGTCCCCAAAGCTCAGACAGCCTGTCGTCCACCCGGGTCCCTGCAGGTCTGTGGTGTCCCGAGCTTTCCCAGGTGCCTCTGGCCACCTGTGTACTGACTTCCCTGGGGACTCCTGGAGACTGTGGGTGATGTGACAGCCAGCTCGGCTTCGGGTGGCAGGACCAGCCTTTGAGCACCGGATCCTGGTTGACTGTACCCCAGGCTCCAGCTGGCTCGGGGCTGCTCTCACCTCCATCCTTTCTCCCAGGGTCCTGTGGCCACTCAGCATGTCTCAGCGGTACTCGGACAGCTCCGTGGAGGAGAAGCTCCTGGAATACCGCTTCCACTCAGAGCTGCGGCTAGATGCCAAGGGGAACCCAGCATCCGGGCTCCCAGTGGTCCGCAGCCCCCTGCAGAGCAGGAGCAATGCCGCCTTCCAGCCCGACACCCCAGCACCCCCAGAGCCGGCCCCTGAGTCCCAGGAGCCCAGGACCGTCATCCTGAGCACGCAGAGCCCAGCAGCCCTGAAGATGGGCACACAGCAGCTGATCCCTCGGAGCCTGGCTGTGTCCAGCAAGGCTAAGACCCCGGCCCGCCATCAGAGCTTCGGGGCAGCCATGCTCAGCAAGGAGGCTGCCCGGAGGAACCCCCAGCTCCTCTCGGCCCCCAGCTTCTCCCTGGATGACATGGACTTGGACACGGGTCCTGGGGGGATGCTGAAACGAAACCTGAGGAACCAGTCCTACCGGGCAGCCATGAAAGGCCTGGGGACTCCGGGCAGTGAAGGGGGCCCCGGCCAGCTCACCCCCAAGCTCCAGGCTCTGGCTGAGGAGCCTAGCCAGCCTCCTGCTTGGCCTGCAGCCAAAAATAAGGTAGGAAGGAGGCCCATCTCTCTGGTCACTGGTGGTTGGGGGGAGGGGGGAGGGGGTCTGACCACACCTTCACATCATCATGCAGGTGCCCACCTACACAGGCTCCTGTGTCCGGCTGGAAGGCGGCATTGCTCCTGCTGTGCAGGGAGCTGCGGGATTCATTCCTGTTAGCCCAAGAGCCACTATATGAGCAGAGTGTGAATGTCCCCATTTTATAGATGAGGCAGTAGAGGCTTAGGTCAGGAAGTTGAAGGCATCCAGGGTCTCAGCCACAGCGGGAAGCAGTGCGCAGGGAGGGCCCTCGGAGCCCCAGGAGGAAGCCAGCCTGTCTGGAGGATGGGTTTCAGTGGTGGCTTTGCTGCATCAGCTGGCCTAGGGTCTGTCTGCCCAGGGCTTCCCTTCAGGGACTCCGGGGAGCTGCTGACAGATCCAAAGTTGGACCCTCCCCTGCACGCTGTCCCTTGCTGCCCTGCCTGACAGCCAGCTCAGGGCTCCCGTGCCCAGGGAGCCATCCTGGCCACCTCCTCCATGACAGGCTCCTGTCCAGAGACCATGAGCACTGGCCCTGATCTGGGAGAAGCCCAGATCACCTGTCAGAACGCTGGTGGCCCTGCAGGCAGAGGGGAGGGGAGGACCGGAGCCCTTGTCCTCAGGCCCCCTGGCCTGGTGAGGGTAGGCGCCCCTGTCATGCCTGCCTGAGAGCCTGCCCTGCAACTCTCCACACCCGCCCAGGGCCAGGCCTGCAGGTCCTCCTCATTCACGCTGGCTTCGTGCCTCCAGCCGACACTTCCTGAGCCCTCAGCCACCTGGTCGATAGGCCCTGGGAGAGCTCCCGGGATGGTGGGGCACAGGGTGTTATAGGGGCACCGTGTGCTGGGCTGGGGGTTGTCAGGGTGCTGAGGGAACACAGGGCAGAGGGGTCCCCAGGAGCTCAGGGCCTGGTGGGGAGGGGTCCCAGGAGAAAAAGGATTAAAGCAGAACCATAGACACAGGGTGGGGCGGGTAGAGGAGGGGTCACAGCAACAGGCACCCAGACCTGGAGGCGGAAGGGATGGGGGTGCTGGGTGGGGGTGGGGTGCAGGGAGCAGGACAGCAGCCAAGTGTGGCTGGGAGCACCACGGCCCTGACCAGCATGGAGAGTTTCAGGCCCCAGCTTGTTTCAAGAAACCAGCTCCCTCATTTCCTGGAATCCAGGGACCTGTGAGGTCACGGGAAAAGGATCCTGGACAAGGAGGCGGGCTCAGAGCAGCAGCTAGAGGGTCCAGGGTGTGTGGCCCTGAGAGCCCTGCCCACCCCTAGTCATCCCTGCAGACCCATGCCCCATCAGCTGCAGGGACCCCAGCCTGTGCTGGGACTGGATGTTCACATGACAGCCCTGCTCCTCCTGCCTCCTGAGGTCCCAGACCTGTGGGGCACCCATGCAGCCCCAGCTCCCCACCCAGCGCCCCTCACGGTCATCTCCTAGCCACAGCTGTACTGCCCAGCCTCCCTGCAGGCCCAGTCATGATGCTCCACTTTCCTGGGCATCCCCCATGTCTACACTCCTCCACCTCCAGGCAGCCCTCCTGGACCTGCCCAGCCTTTGATAACCTGCCCTACCCACTCTGAGCCCCCGTCCCATACTGTCCTACCTGCCCTGGCCTCCGCTTGGTGGCCCCGCATCCCTTGTGGAGCCGACATTTATTGAGCATCTTCTGCGTCCCCAGTGGAGCACCTCCCATTGGGTGTGGTGTCATGCTTGGAGAGTGCAGTGGTCCCTGGGGGAGGGAAAGCTTTGACTCCCACCCACTCCTCCACTGACCGCCTGTGTGTCTCTCTGCACAGAAGACACTGGGGCGGAAACGTGCACACAAGGGCTCCTTCAAAGACGGTGAGTGTGGCCAAGAGGCCCCCTCGGACAGCACTGCAGCCAGACTGGCTGGGGGCTGGTCTCACTGGGGCATCCAGAGAGGTGGTGAACATGTTGGGTGGGATCCCTCCAGGGCCTGGTGGTCCATCTGGCCCTGCAGCTCTGATAAGCCTAGAAAGTTCCCTTGGACCCTGCCATCCCCGGGGGGAGGGGGGGTGGCAAGGGCAGACTGAGGCCCCACGGTCACTCGCAGGAGCTGCTTATCAAGCACACTGTGTGCACCAGGCCCTGCCAGTGGGACCAAGGCCTGGGCAGCAGTCACACCGTCCACAGGAGCCCAGTGTTGGAGGCTTGGGGCTGTGGGTGATGGCTGGGCGTGGCAGGGCGCAGAGCAGTGCATTCACCCAGGGTGGGCTGCCTCCAGGACCCCCTGGGAGTTGGAAGTGTAGGTGCCCTCCCAGCCAGGACGTAGCCACTGGTGGGTATGAGAGGCTCCAGCTGGACAGGCCCCTCCCCAAGCCCCAGCCTCTGGACAGCACAGGCCCGGGCTTGGGGAGGCATCAGGATCAAATCCCAGGAGAGCAACAGCAATGCCTCAGGTCTCGGGGCCATGTGGGAGGGAGAGGCTTGTCTCAGCCACCACGAGCTAGGTACCTGCCCGGTGGGGCTCCCGGGCACCTGCCCGATGGGGCTGCCCTGTACAGCCACTGTGGAGCACCCTTGCTCCCATCCAGTCCCCCGCCGCCCCCACCCCCACCCCAGGGCATGCAGTTTGGCCTCTGACGTACTCTGATTTGTCCGCTCAGCCCTGGTCCAAAGGTGTTTGGCACTTGGACACCCTGGGCTCCCAGCACCACCATGGGAGCCAGTCGGCCCAAGGGGAACCTGCTCTGGGGGGCCCTGCACCACCTGATGCCCTCAGGGCCTCCTTGGGGGGACTCGACTCCAGGTCCCTGAGGGGATCAGACCGCTCAGAGCCCCCAGGCCTGCAGATGACGCGCCCCTGTCCCCAGACCCCCGGTTGTACCAGGAAATCAGGGAGCGAGGCCTGAACACCAGCCATGAATCTGACGATGACTTGCTCAGTGAGCCCCCCAGCCCTGAGGGAACCCGGAAAGTGGACGCCCCCATCGTGGTCAAGAGCTATCGGCCCCCCCAGATCACCTGGAGCCAGCTCCCAGAGGTAGGGGCTGCAATGGCAGGAAGAGGCCGTGGGTGGTCCTCGCAGTGAGGGGGGAGCTGCCCAGAAGCACCACATCTGTGCTCCCTTTTCAGGGGCATCTTGCTGGTGCCTCAGAGCTGGCCTGCCCCACGGGGCACCTTCAGGGGCTACTGGGGGAGAGGTCAGGGGCAGCTGTCATCTGTGTATGTGTGACAGGCACCCCACAGGTGAGCTTCATGCCCTCTGCTCAGGCTGACCTGTAGGGAGCTGTGGGCACAGGGCACCCCTCCCAGGGCTCTGACCCTGAAATGTGCCTGGAAGGTCCTAGTGAGGTGGCAGGAACGGAGGGGAGAGGCCAGGCTGAAGCCATGTGCCACTGCCAGGCCCCCTGCCACCTTCCACATCTGAAATTGGGATTGGTCCCCTCAAGCAGGGTGGTGGGGTCTTGGTGGAGAGTGTGGCTAAGACAGAGGCCCTCCAGCTCTAAGCAGAGAGTCAGTTCTCGCTCTCAGGAAGGTGCAGCTGGCCTGGGGCACGCAGGCTGCTGTCCTATCCCCTGGGAGCCAAGGAACGGAGCTGCAGGGCAGGTTGTGGGCACAGTGGGCAGTGGGGTGAGGGCCCCTGGCTGTCCCTTCTGTCTGTGGTATGACAAGGTTCCTCATCCACACCCCGTGGGGCACAAGGAGGGCTGAGGCACTCCGACCACCTACTGAGCTCCACAGCACTGCCTGCCATGGAGTCACTGGCTAGGGAGGGCCAGGAGAGGGTGGGGTGAGGGCAGACAACTGAAAAGGGCTGGAAATGCATGTGTGTTTCCACCTGCCCGGGTCCAGCTGCCAGCATGGACATGACCTCCGGGGTCAGAGCTTGGTCAGGATGCTGCACCCCAGAAGGGCGTCTGAGGTTCTCTCAATCACCTGAGCTCGAGAGTCTCAACCCAGCCTCTGGGCTGAGCAGGGAGCTTGGGACTTACCTTCCCAGCCCAAGGGCTGGTAGCAGCCTCTGCCCAGGCTGATGGGGAGGGGAGAAGGACCGGGTGGCTCTAGTCCTGTAGTGGCTCTCCCAACGGTCTGCAGGGACACAGTGGGCATGCTTGGGATCAAGCGGGCCACACTCTAGCCAGGGCAGCTATGGGCCAGGGGGCCTGATGGGTGAAGAACAGGGCAGTGCGCCTTGCTGGAACACTGTTAACCCCACCTCCCAGGCAGGGTGCTGACTCACCTGGCCCAGGTGTGCCTGAGTCGGGACCCCGCCCCCAGCACGCCCCTCAGCTTTCCCAGGGCTCTTTGTCTCTCCACCACCACCGCCTCCCACCTGCCACCCCAGGCAGCTCTGTAGGACAGAGCCCCCTGCCCACTTCCAGTGCCTGCTGGCCTTTCCCTCTGGACATCCATGCTCTCTCTTAGCTGCCCCTGGGCGCTTCCCAGGGGAGGTTTCCATGGAGAGGAGAGACGTGGGTGATGGGACTGAGCAGCTGCTCAGCAGTCCTGCTGTGCTGAGCCATGAGGGGCGGCTCTGCCGTCCACGCTGGCTCTGGTCGGACGAGAGGATGAGCTTCTGGGAGGTTCATCCTGTGATTCGAGCCTTGCCGTCTGCAGGTGGTGGAGTCGGGCCTCCTGGACCAGCTTCCAGCCGAGGAGCGCAAGAGGCAGGAGGTACAGGGTGGGCAGGGGCGCCTGCTTCTGACAGCCCAGGCGGAGGTAGGGGCGGCAGCCGTGGTGATGTCACCCGCTCACTCACTGGCCGCCTCCTGGTACCAGTGATGGCCGGTGCCCTGGGCATGGTGAGGGTTGGGATTGACTACCATTACCCACTTTCCACACGAGGGTAGGAGTCCTTGCCAGAGTGCAAACCCAGGAGAGCGGCTCACCACCCGCCCCCCGCCCCAACAGCTGTGCTGACAGCCCCACCCGGGTCCTGTCCAGGGGCCCCAAGTCCTGCGCCCCCATCACATACCCACAGCCTGAGCACTTGTCACCCACACACCCTAGGCCAGGCCCCGTGTGGTGGGGAGGCTCCGGGCAGGGCTGGGGGCACGGCTGCCCCACGTCCGCTCTGCTCTCACCCCAGGCTATCTTCGAGATCCTCACGTCCGAGTTCTCGTACCAGCGCAGCCTCGGCATCCTGGTGACCGAGTTCCTGCAGTCCCGGGAGCTGCGGGCGACCATGACCCCGATGGAGCACCACCACCTCTTCTCCAACATCACAGACGTCCTGAGTGCCAGCCGGAGGTGAGGCACAGCCCAGGCTCTCGGGAGGGTGGGAAGGCCGGGGCTCCAAGTGAGCCTGGTCTGCGGTGTGGATGGACCTGCCGTCTTCGGGGGCAGGAAGCAGGGGAACCTCAAGGGCCCTGCAGCCACCAGGAGCTGGCCCCAGGGCACACGGACGCAGAGGGCCAGTGATGAGGCTTGAGGTGCCTGCAAAGCGGAGTGGGCGGGGGCAGCCCTGAGTTGCAGCCCCAGGTCATATTCCACAGGAGGCGTCTGGGGCCTGGCCCAGGGCTCTGGTTGCAGGGCCAGTGTGCAGCCGCAGGCCTGCCTGGGCCTGTGTGTGTGTATGTGCGTGTGTGGCAGCAAGTCCGTGTGTCTGCGTATGTTTACTTCTGTGGAGGGTGAGGTCCAGTCAGCACCCATGTGGTCCAGCCCCCACTGCCCTGCATCCTAGGCAACTCCATCACACCCTCTGAGGTCTCCCTGAGCTCAGCGTCCTCTCCCTAACCTAAGGGGTGGGTCCCATGGCCACCCTCTTGCAGACAGGGGTGAAGTGTGGGAAGGGATCAGATGTTGGACCCACCTCACTGAGCATCCCCCAGTCTGCTGCCCCAGGGCCCCCATGGAATCCAGGGCCATCTTGTCCCTTGCATGGCACTTCCCACAGCACTCCAATGACCAGCCATGGGAAGTCTGAAGCCCCTGACTCAGTGAGGGCCTGGGGTGGGCTGTCCCCTTCCGCAGCTCTGACCTTTGTCCTGTGTCCCCAAACGTGGCGGATCCTGCTCTCTCTGCCCTCCACAGACCCCAGGCTCCATCCCTGCCCCCTAGTGGGGTGTCCTGGCCTCCCTGACCCCCTGACCTGGCCCTGGTAGCTCTTAGCCACTCCCAGTGGCCTCCCCAGAAACTGGCTGTTTGGGGTCAGCTGATGAGGGCCAGCTCTCCTGTGAGAGGCACTGATCAGTGTGGGCTGCCTGTGCACACAGATGTGTGTATGGTCCTGCATCCAGGCAGCCAGGCCTCCCTCGCAGGGCAGGATCTGAGGAGGTGGGGGGGGTCCCTATTGCCCCAAGTCGGGATTCTCAGAACGCTCCCACTTACAGGAAGGGCAGCCCCATCATGAGTGGAAGGTCAGGCTGGGGCCCAGTTAGTGGGGGCCTGAGGACCCCTGCCTACCTCCAAGCCAGGCCTCACTCCCCCTCCCTGAGACCCTCACCAGGCTTACCAAGGATAATAAGAGTCCAGGGCCCCAGGGCAGGGGGCCACAGATTGGTGCGGTTTCCTATCCTCCTCCGGGATAGAGGGACCTATCACAGGTCCTGGGTGGGACTGCTGGGGGCTCCTAGGTGTCCTCAGAATTGGAGCCTGGGCCCTCCTCCCTACCCTCTCCCTGCTCCCCCCACTCACCCCGGGAGGATGGTAAGGACCCTGCTGGACTGGCGGCCTGGGCCTGGTGGCTCCCCAAAGGGGTATGGGCCAACCGGCATCCCCATGTTGGGCAGATCTTGGCTCGGGACTCTGCTCTCTGCCCTCAAAGGTCAGCCGGCTGTCTTATCTCCCAGATGCCGCCCCAGCTGGTCCTGGCAGCACCACTCAGCAGGCTCTGAGAGTCGAATGTGGGTAGAGAAGCTCGTAGCTTGGAGACCAGGGTTGGTCCAAGCAGCTGGCATGGGAAGGGGCCTCTGGACTAAGGGCTTTGCTCAGGGGCAGAGCTCTTGGGGTGGGAGGCCCCTAGCTGCCTTGGCCAGGGCCTGGTCATGTGATAAGGCCTCAGGGTCCAGCACCTTCTGGCTGTGCAGGGTGCACCCGAGGCTCCAGCCAGCAGCTGACACCCCCAGTGACCCAACACGGGTACAGCCAGGCCCAGCCGCGAGGCAATGGCTGCCTGTGGGAGCGAAACCCTAGGCAGCCCTGGGTCAGCACCGGCCAAACTCATTTATCTTCACCTCCCTCCCCGAGTCCTGGGTTACAGATGAGCCTCAGCAGGGACCCCAGCAGGAACTGGGGGGGTTGCAGTCACCTGCAAGGAGCAGAACCCCTGCCCCAGCCCTGAGCTGGGCAGAGGGGGCCAGGCCTCCAGGCAGATGTGGGCAGTTCTGACCCAAGTCCCAGGGAATCAAGTCAAAGCGACAAGTTCTTGGTCCTACCTATCTGCATCCCATGATGCCGATTAGAATCTGTGCCAGAATCTCGCAGGGAGTGTCCTTGGATTTGGCCCTGGGTATATGCCCAGTTATTTCAGGTTTCAGGAGCAGATCTGGGGTTTTCCCAGGAGTGCCTTGAGCAGCCAGCCCACCCTGTGTGCACGGCGGTACTTGTGTGTATGCGTGTGTGTGCATGGCCGTGGACAGATTGGCAGCTCCTGGCCCCCCGCCCCCACCCCCGCAGATTCTTCGAGGACCTAGAGCGGCGGCACAAGGCGCAGGTGTGTGTGGAGGACATCAGCGACATCCTGGAGGAGCACGCAGAGCACCACTTCCATCCCTACATCTCTTACTGCTCCAACGAGGTCTACCAGCAGCGTGCCCTGCAGCGGCTGACGTGAGCCGGCCCGGGTCTGCAGGGTGGGAGGGGGCCCCGTGAGGAGCAGGCCCCTTGCCTCACTGCTCGCAGCCCAGCTTCTGCAGCTTCCCTCCGATTCCCGATTCTGGACCAGCCACGCCACCTGCTGCAGCTGAGACCCCGTTCTCTGTTGCAGAAACAGCAACGCCGCCTTCCGGGAGGCCCTGCGGGCAATCGAGCAGCGGCCGGCGTGCGGGGGTCTGCCCATGATTTCCTTCCTGATCCTGCCCATGCAGAGGGTCACCCGGCTGCCCCTCCTGACCGACGTGAGTGCACAGCCCTGGCCCCAGCCTGGCATCGCCCCTCCTGACCTCGCTGAGTGTTTGTTACATACAATTATGAAGACAATTATAAGACGACTTTAACTGCCACGGTGACAATGGCTGCCCACAGAGTGACTCTCTGCTGGGAGCTGCTCCAGCACTTGGAGGGTTTTGGTCACTTCCTTGGTGGGTCATGGGATGCTTTCATGTCCTGAGTCTGATTTGGTGTCCCCCAGACCCCTGCTGAGCGTCAGTCCAGGGTTGTGGCTGCCTTCTACCCAGAGCCCCTCGGTCAGTTGTTCTGTGTGGACCTGGGGTGACCCAGACACCGTCACCATCCCCAGGGGCTCCCTGGAGTGGCTCATGCTCTGAGATGCCAGCTCATGGGACAGAGGGGTTCATGGGAGTGAAAACTACACAGGTACACAGGTGTACACTCACGGCAGGCGCAGTGTGCACGCACACGTGCACACAAGGGCCCAACTGTGAGAGGCAGCCTGTGGCCCGTGCTCCGTGGGTCAGCGTCCCAGGCAGACAGGATATCGACCCTCCAGGGCCCTCTGGGACATGGAGAAATAGAGGCTTCGGGCCCTCCCTGCTGGAGGAGGACAGCCAAGGACTGAAGGAGTGGGGCCTGGCTGGAGCCCTCTGAGGGTCCCCAAGGTCTGGCTCTGGTAGGGGAGCCCCTGCCCCAGGGAGGCCACTGAGCCACGGTACAGGAGGCCCTCGTGGCTTCCCATGGATGGTATCTTCCTGCAGACACTCTGTCTCAAGACGCAGGGCCACCCCGAGAGGTACAAGGCAGCCAGCCGTGCACTCAAGGCCATCAGCAAGGTGAGGAGGGCCCAGGGGTGGGGGTGGGGGGTGGTATATGAGGTGGGGACCCAGCCCAGCCTGATGGTAGAGACTCTGAGGGCGGGGCAGGGAGGGTTTCCAGGTGGTCTCTCCCGAGCTTCTTGAGTGCTGGTGGGGAAACTGAGGCCCAGAGAGAGTGGAGCTCACACAGCCAGTGGGCCTGGGCAGGATGGGGCCTAGGGCAGCCATGAGGGCCAGCGCCATGGGCAGCCAGGCCAGGCTGGGTGGGGGGTGGGAGTGGGGTGCCAGGCTATGGCCCGGCCCACGGCAGCCGCTCTCCCGTGCGCATCCTGCAGCTGGTGAAGCAGTGCAACGAGGGCGCCCACAAGATGGAGCGCACGGAGCAGATGTACACGCTGCACACTCAGCTGGACTTCAGCAAGGTCAAGGTAGGCGCCCCCGATCCCGCCCCGGCCCAGGCCCTGCTCTGAGGTCGGGGGTCACCGTCCCCAGGCTGCAGGCTGCAGGCAGGCTTCTGGGGGTGACCCCCACCCCCACCGTGAAGCCTGGGACTGAGCTCTGCCTCTGCCTCTCCAGCCCCTTCCCCACCTGAGAGCAGTCCCCTTGGCCATAGGGCCCAGCTCCAGCTCTCCTGCCTGAGGCTGGCTGGGCGAGCGGGTCTCTCTCCAGCCTGTGCCCCCACCCCCAGGGCTGCAGGAGCAGAGGGCAGACCCCGTGGCTGAGTCAGGGGACCTGGCAGGCCCAGTTGCAGGGCTCACCCTGGGCCAGGGCTCCTTGTTAGCTGTGCTAGGAGCCAGGGCTGGATGACCTCAGAGCCACTCAGGCTTCCCTGTCCCTGGAGGGTCTGGAGGTCTGGTGGTGGAGGTCTCGGCAACCTACAGCGCCTCCCAAGCAGGCAGAGCTCAGACCTCTGCCCCCACAGCTCCCGCACCAGCCCACAGACTAGCCCATCCTTGTGTGGTCCAGGGGCTGCCCTAACTGTTGCCCATGGCAGTGGGAACTGCTGGCTGGAATCAGGGCCTGAAGGCAGCCTCTTCCCCGTCATACTGACCTTGCTGCTCTACCCCAGCCTGTCTGCAGCAGAGCCCTGCGGGCAAGGGGGGTGGGCAGAAGACTCAGGAAGCCTGGGGCAGCTCTGTGGGCGGGGCCTCAGCTTATCTTCAAGCAGACTGAGCAGCTGATCTCCAGTCTGCAGAGGCAGCCAGGCAGGCTGGAGCCGAATGGGAACCCGCCATGGGCAGGCAGGAGGACTGTGGAGCCATGGAGGGGGTACACGGAGGCTCAGATAAGGGCAGCAGGGTCCTTGAGGGTGGGTCAGGGTGGGCTTCACAGAGGAGGCATTTGAACCTTTGGCCAAGGTCCTGATTCTCTCCGTGGCTGGGCAGCAGAGATCATGTTTAGAGTGAAATATGTTCCCAACCAGAGCAAAGACCCAGACTCAGGCCAGGCTGACCCCTGAGCAGGGCTCTTACCCCACCCCCATCTCTCAAAACTGAAGGGCTTGTGGGCAGGGCAGCAGCGAGCCCAGGTGGGGGCGAGGGGGCTCAGAGCCCCCGGAGGGGTGGAGTGTGGGGTGGGGCATGTCTGGGGAGCAGAGGCTGGTGGGCAGGCTCTCCCAGCTCCCCTCAACCACCCTCCTGCAAAGTCTTCTCCGTCTGCCTCTCCCTGTCTCTCGCTAGCTTAGCAGGCCAGAGCGTTGGTGCTGGCCATGTTGACGTGAGACACACGTGGGCAGGGGCGAGGTGTCCTGCCCGCCTGTGCCTCTCACATGTCCCCCTTAGTCCAGCCTGTTCTCTAGGCCATGGAGGGGGAGGAACCTCATTTACAGGAAAGGCCCCTGGACACCAGATGTGGTCCTGCACATCAGGGGCTCCTTGCGGTCTGCATAGGTGCGGCCAGGCCCCTGGTTCAGGCGGGCCTTCAGCAGGTGCCCCGTGGGCCCCTAGGCCTGGCTGGAGGCAGGACAGGCCTATCCTGGGTTGCTGGGCAGGATCTGGATCCCGGCCTGGCACAGAGCTACTGCCCCAGGGGTCTCCTGTCTACAGACTGAATGGCCCTTTGTTTGAGGCCTGATATTCCTGCTCTTTTCCTCGATCCAGCCTCAGGGAGGCCTGGTCTCCCTGTTCTCAGAGGCAGGGCTTTGTCCTCTCAGCTGCATATCCATGCCCCCCAGGACTCATCCCAGGAGCCCCTGAGAGACTCACCCCAACTCTGCATTGTCCCCTAGTCCCTTCCTGCCCCCCAGGACTCACCCCATCTCTGCCCTGCCCCTAGTCCTTTCCTGCCCTGCCTCAGGACTCACTTCATCTCCGTTCTGCCCCCCAGTCCCTCCCTGCTCCCCTCAGGACTCACTCCATCTCTGTTCTGCCCCCCAGTCCCTCCCTGCTCCCCCCAGGACTCACCCCATCTCTGCCTCCCAGTCCCTCCCTGACCCCCCTCAGGACTCACCCCATCTCTGCCCTGCCCCCTGGTCCCTTCCTGCTCCCNCACACCAGGAGGGAGGGGCAGCTCCCTCCTTTAACCTCCAAGGTGACCTCTGGCAGCTGGAAGGGGACCTCCAGCAGCTGGAAGGATCATCCTGAGCAGGGCATCTGCAGGGTGGTGCAGGGCCAGGCTCAGTGTGAGAGGCTGTCTCTTATACACATCTGGGGAGCAATGGGCCTGAGGCAGTGCATGGGGGGCAATGCAATGGGCCTGGGGGCGGGTTCATGGGGGCGATGGGCCTGGGGCTGTACACGGGGTGGGTGATGGGCATGAGGGGGTGCATGGGAGGAAGCAATGGGCCTAGGGGTTGCACAGGGCGGGTGATGGGCCTGGAGGGTGCTCGGGTTGGGGAGAGTGGGCCTGGGGTTTGCATAGGGTGGGCAGAGAGGAGGGGCCAGCAGGCTGGTGCTGAAACTCTGAGAACCCTGCCCACAGTCCAGAGCACACTGGTGTAGGCAGCTGCCCCAAGACCCTTAAAGAAGCAAGCACTGCACGGGCTCACAGTGGGTCCAGGGCCCCTTCAACAGCCTCCCTCAAGGATGTCTTCACATGAACCAGTCTCGGGCTCGGAAGTGGGTTCCTGGGCACTTTGTGTCCTAAGCAGGAGATTAGCCCCTGTGAGCAGCTGCTCAGGACGGGCCAGGTTGGTTGGAGCGAGCTCAGCCCCTGAGGCCAGTGTCGGGGCCGATCAGCTGGAAGATCAGCTGTCCATGTAAACTTGAGCAAGGCCACTGATTTGGGCAGGGTCAGCTCCAAGGATGCCTGGCTCTGGCTTCTTCTGGAAGGGTAGCTCTGAGGGCTGAGGACCCGACTTAGGGGCCCCGCCCTCACCTGCCGGGTGTTTGGATCCAGGATGGCTCTATGGCGAGAGGCTGCGGGATGGAGAGACGGGCTGGTTCCCCGAGGACTTCGCCCGGAGCATCACCAGCCGCGTGGCCGTGGAGGGCAACGTGCGCAGGATGGAGCGGCTGCGTGTGGAGACGGACGTGTAGCTGGGTCTGCCGGCGCCTCGCCAGGCCAGGCTGCGGCTGTGCAGTCTCAGTCCACGCTCCAGCAAGCGGCCCCGCCTGTTCCTAGGGAGTGCGGTGGGCTGGCCCCTGGGGCCTGAGAGGTCCAAGGCCCTGTGGGCTGCAGCATGGGCTCTGGACACTTCCGAGGAAGATGGTCACACGTCCTCGGGGGAGCATCCTCCAGGCAAGCTGGGGAGCCGTGCCAGCCCTGGCCCCAGGCTGTGTCCCCAGGAGGAGCCTTGCCTGACCTGCTCGCTGGCCTCACCCTCCCCCAGCTCCTGACTGCCCCGTCCTGTCCCCTGTGCACCCAGGGGGCAGTTAGGCGGTGGGTGTGTGATCGAGGCAGATGGCCCTGAGAAGAGCAGGAATCACCTGGAGGGATCTCCCTCCCACACCTATCCTATCCCAGCCTAAGTGCCCAGGGCTGCCCCGTGTTCCCAGAGGTGGGCTAACTGGAGGAGGTGACCCTGCGGTGCCAGCACTGAAGTTGTGACTTTGAGACATTAAAGTATTTCTTTAACATCTGGATTTGCACATTTGTGAGCCCCAGCAAAGGCTACAGCAGTCCCTGCAAAATTCCCAAAGTGCCATGGGCCAGAACTGTGCTGGGCCCCGGGAGCTTGTCTGGGCCCACATTCATGGTCACCCTGTGCCAGTTCTTGGCCCTGCCCATCTGTCCACTTGGAACGTCGTAGGCAGGGCCATTCCCATGAAGCCCCTTGAAGCTGAGCCTGGTCAGTGGGTCTGGGGACTCGGGGACATGGCAGAACCTGTGGTGGAGCCCCACTAGGGTGACCCCCATCCCTCACCTCCCTCAGTGGCCCCACTTCCCAGCCAGTCTGCTCGCCAAGGACACCCTGGTACTTGTAGGTGGGTAGAGGTGTGCTGGCCTGGCCTCAGGACAGGGGGAGAAGTGTCCTGCTCCCCAGGAGAGGGTGATGGCCAGCTGGTGGCAGGGTGCTGCTGGGCTAGGTGTGAGAGGATAGGTCCACTCTCCTGGGAAGCCCCCTGCCAGCCCTCCCAATTCCCAGCCCATGCCCAGTGCCTCTCTGGGCCCTGGCAGTGCTGTCCTTGGGGTGGGGGATCCCAGTCTTCTAGTGATCTGCCAGAGCCCTGCTGGGGCCCTGTCATCCTTATGACAGCTGGGGTGTGGATCCCTGCCGCGACCAGAAGAGGGTGACTGGGGGAGACCTGCCCTCTGTCCCTTCCATCCATCCCTGGGGCTGGCTGCAGGAGGAAGGCAGGGCCTGAGCAGGGTGGAGCTCATCCAGGCCCCGCCCACTGAGCCTCGTGGTGGGGGTGTTCCACACCAGGAGGGAGGGGCAGCTCCCTCCTTTAACCTCCAAGGTGACCTCTGGCAGCTGGAAGGGGACCTCCAGCAGCTGGAAGGATCATCCTGAGCAGGGCATCTGCAGGGTGGTGCAGGGCCAGGCTCAGTGTGAGAGGCGTGATCATGGGGGCAGGGCACCAAAGATCAGGCCCAGCTCCTCCCCCTTGGACAGGTGGGAATCTAGGGGCTCCATTTTCCTACCTGTGCGCTAACTCCCTACTGTTTTCTTGGAGCTGCTGGGGGGTAATCTGGTGACCAGGGTGAGGAGCAAGGGTGTGTGTGTGTGCACACACATGTGTGCACCCTTGGCAGAAGTGGGTGGACCACGTCGCTGTGTAAGCCCTGCAGCACCCCTGCCCCTTCTCTTCCCGACTCTCAGGTGGGCAGGCCAGCCCCCGCCCATCCTTTTCCAGGCATGTTTTTGGTATGATGGAAAAGCGCCAAGGCATGTCCTCGGTTACTGACCTGGGGTCTGCAACCTTAGCTGGTTTCCTTCTGTGAAGTGGACGCAGGTCCTGACATGGGACCCCTGTCTGTGCCACACATCCCCAGCCACTGCCACAGTTGCCACCCATCCTCCCAGTCACTGGAACCCAGTGGACTTGAAGGCTGACCCTGAGATCTTCTGCAACTGTGAAGGGCTTCACATCTTCTCACCAGATAAATTCTGGATTTCTGGGGCCTGTTGCCAAGTCAAGTGCAATCTTCTGTTGTATTCTGTTTACTAGTGGCATTGAAGAACTATATATTTTTACAGCTTTTACATGTCTTCTATCACCTCTATGATTTCATGGCCCGCTTTGCCAAAGTCTTAACCCTGCTCATCTGTCTCCTGCCCTCCTCCTTTCCCCGCAGGCCTGACACCTCTCACTTCTTTGTCTAAGCCATGACCGTGTCCTGGGGTATCCCAGGCTCTGCTGGGGTCAGGAGGAACGAGTGATGACCTGATTCTCCACCTTTGAGGGAATATCTTCATTCTTCCCACAAGGGTTATTGGGCCTGACCCAAATCCTGTCTGAGTGGCTCAGCATGACTCAAGCCAAGCCTCGGCCCCCAGTCCTAGGAAGGAAACAAGCTGTCACTTCAGGGCTGCGGAGACCAGTAACGGGGGAGTGGAGGCAGGAGCCCAGAGAGGGGACAAGGAGCCCCAGGTGGCCTCCTGGGACGGAGACCCGCAATCCATCGCCTGCCCAGCTCGGCTTGCAGAAGACTCTTGGCACGCAGCCATCATCGAGAAAGCACCTCTCTCTGTATCTGTTTTCTAGGAACTTTCATTAGAAAGAGCGGAGGGATGGGAGGGGAGGGAGGCAGGAGGGGGTGTTCAGGATCGGGGGCACACGTACACCCATGGCTGGTCCATGTCAATGTATGGCAAAAAACACTACAATATTGTAAAGTAATTAGCCTCCAATTCAACAATTTTTTTTTTTTAAAAAAAGGGGTGCTGAGCTCTTTCTGCTTCTACCCAGACTCATGACTCATCTCACCTAAACACCTGGGCACATTTTCTGATGTTAAAGTCCTTATGTGGCTTTTTTGTATTTGCTCTAGGTAAATTCATGTATTTATTTTGGCCATGCTCTGCGGCACGTGGGATGTCAGTTCCCCAACCAGGGTCCCCTGCCATGGGAGCACGGAGTCCTAACCACTGGGCAGCCAGGGCAGTCCCCGCCTTGGATTTCCATCAAGTCCAGGTCCCTTTGGATCAAGTGGATGTTATTTAATATTTTTGAGCAGCTAGTATTTTACTTAGCCTTTCTGCATACATGTTTGTAAACTTTTCTCGCATTGCCCTCACCTGTTGGAGAAGCCGGTTGGTACTGGCCTCCTGAAATGAGTTGAGTCGAGTTTCCTCTACGTAGTATTTCTGGAACAACTCACATCAGACAAGTTCGTGTCTCAGGGGTCTGGCCCAGCCCCTCCACCAACATATGATCCAGCCCTCCTGGGGTGGTGACAGGGCAGGGGGAGGGGGTGGGAGTGGAGGCATGGAGCTGTGACAACTGTTTGCGTTTACTTAAATTATTGGTTTATTCAAGTTTTTTGTTTCCACTTACACTGTTGCTGGTAGTTTATATTTTCCTGAAATGTACCCTTTTAAGTTTTCAAAGTTATTGGTACCTAGTTGTTCATAATATTCCCTTTTATATCTCTCTGTGTCTGTAGTTAACTTTCCCACCCTCTGTATTTTTTTCTTGCTTAATGTTTTAAAAAAATTATCAACTGTGTTAAATTTTCTTCTTTATTACTGTCCAAAGAAGAGATTTTTGTTAAATATTCCATTATGTTCTGTTGGTTGAGTATGAAGTTTATAGACCTAAATATAGATGTGTATATATAAATAAGTGAATACAGGCATATACATGTGTATAAAGATAATTAAAATGTCATCATTGCTGTGTCTTGCTTTTGTATTGGCTTGTGTATTAATAAATAGCACATTGAAAATCACCAGTTTAATTGTTTCCATCTGTTAAATCCACCACTGCTTTATGAGTCTCTGAGCCTCTATGTTTCACGCTTGCATATGAAGATATTTACAGACAGTCGCGTACTATGCTTTGCACACACCGTTTTAAACTATCGAAACTCATCGTCCAGCTTCTGGTTTACTTTGGATGTTCATATTTTTGTCCTTTCAGGTACATGTTTTATCAATAAAATGTTGAAGAATGTCTAATGCAGTCTAGGGGCCTGATTTTGATCGTCTGTAGCCATTTCAATTAGGCTTTCAGCTACTTTCTTATTCTGCTTGACTCTTCCTCCCCTGCCTTCCATAAGAGAGATGACATTTCCTCTAGTTTAAAAGTTAAACCTCCTATTAGTACTTCTGTGGAGGTCACAGTACTTATCAAGTCCAGTCTACATGAGGGTTTGGCTGCCTCTGACCAGAGAAAAAGCTGGCTTAAAACTCAACATTCAGAAAACTAATATCATGGCATCTGGTCCCAACATTTCATGGCAAATAGATGGGGAAAAAATGAAAACAATGGCAGATTTTATTTTCTTGGGTCCCAAAATCAGTGTGGGTGGTGACTACAGGCATGAAATTAAAAAACACTTGCTCCTTGGAAGAAAAGCTATGACAAACCTAGACAGCATATTAAAAAGCAAAGGCATCAATTTCCTGACAAAGGTCCATCTAGTCAAAACTATGGTTTTTCCGGTAGTCATGTATAGATGTGAGAATTGGACCATAAGAAGGCTGAGCACCAAAGAATTGATACTTTCAAGCTGTAATGCTGGAGAAGACTCTTAAGAGTCCCTTGGACAGCAAGATAAGCTAGTCAATCCTAAAAGAAATCAACCCCAAATATTCACCGGAAGGACTGATGCTGAAGCTGAAGCACCAATACTTTGGCCACCAGATGCAAAGAGACAACTCACTGGAAAAGACTCTGATCCTGGGAAAGATTGAAGACAAAAGGAGAAGGGGGTAGCAGAGGATGGGATGCTTGGATAGCATCACCAACTCAGTGGATGTGAATTTGAGCAAACTCCTGGAAATAGTGAAGGACAGGGATGGAAGCATGACATGCCGCAGTCCATGGGGTCAAAGAATGAGACACAGCTTAGCGAGTGAACAAGACCAGTGTCTCTCCCTTCCTCTGCTCCACCTCGCCTGGTTTCCTGGTGCCTGTTTTCATTCTCTTAAACTCCAGGTCGGGGGTTGGTTGCAAAAAGAGTCAGACACAATTTAGCGACTAAACAACAAATCACTAGGTCATATGAGAAACACAGTGATTATCTCATGCTTTCCATTCTTAATGGAAAACTTCCTCTGAATGTAATTTGAAGTGTGGTTCTCACATGGTGCCCACTGAGGCTGTGGACACCCAGGAATAATGTCCACTTTTCTTCTCAAGGACAGTTTAGCAGGACACACGATTGAAGGCCATGAAATTCAAGTTTCAACGTCTTTTCTTCAACACTCTGAAACTGACATCACCACCTTCTCGCTTCAGTGTTTCCGCTGGAGCGTCTGCTGTCACTCTGACTCCTGTTCGCTTTTTCTGGGCATTTTTAGAATGTCTCTTTACTACTAGTATTCTTTAAATTCCTTAGACAATGGCTTTAAAATGTTTTAAATTTTATTTCCAATATGAGCACTTTCGATCTGAGATCATCCAACTTGGACCTGAGAGCTTGGTGCTTTGTGTCGACGGTCTTTCCCTTCTTTTTCTAGGGCTTCAGAAGTGCTAACACTTCCTCATCTTTTTCCACTCACCTTTCCTTTGTATCTTCCCTCTCTCTGCCTCCCTGATGCCTACTGGGAGAGTCCTGAGCTGGAAAACCTGGTATTTGGCTAGATTCCTGCCACCCTCCCCACCCCCCACCCCCCGAACCCCGACAACGCCAGCCTCCACACACTCCATGCCCAGTCCTGACGACGGTCCTTCTTGGCCTGCATCCCATTATCCCTGCATTGTCCCTGACACTTTCTGGGATATGGATTCTATTTATGTACCTCAAAGTCTTAAAACAGTGGCCCATTAACTCGGTTTCATCTGCTACTGCTTGTCCACTCGCTGTCCGTCTAAGGGGACAGGGTTTACGAGAACCCACCCTGCTTTGCCCCATGAGATTCTTTGTGCCTGGAGCAATCAGCTTCCTGGGCTCATGCTGGAGGGGAGAGGGGTCTCCAGCCCAGACCTAAGTGTCCGGTGTGACAATCTGGGTCCAGCCATCTCCCCTGGTTCTACCCTGAAGACAAGGCAGGGGGAGGAGTGGGGGACACCCAAGCTGCCCTTAGCAGCACCCTGCCCTCCTCCCNGAAGAATTGATGCTTTTGAACTGTGGTGTTGAGAAGACTCTTGAGGGTTCCTTGGACAGCAAGGAGATAGAACCAGTCAATCCTGAAGGAAATCAGTCCTGAATATTCATTGGAGGGACTGATGCTGAAGCTGAAACTCCAATACTTTGGCCACCTGATGCAAAGAACTCACTTATTGGAAAAGACCGTGATGCTGAGAAAGATTGAAGGCGGGAGGAGAAGGGGATGACAGAGGATGAGCTGGTTGGACGGCATCACCAACTCAATGGACATGAGTCTGAGCAAGCTTAAGGAGTTGGTGATGGACAGGGAAGGCTGCAGTGCTGCAGTCCATGGGGCTGCAAAGAGTCAGACACAACTGAGTGACTGAACTGAACTGAAAGGGGTTGCAGATTATCGAGGCTTAACCTTAAAGCAGAATGGAGTCAGCTCTGCAGATGGACTGCAGCTACCTCCAACCTCTTACAGTCCAGCGAGGGCTATAGATCTGCCTTTTGTTTCTTTTATTCTAGTTCAGTGGTTCTGACGCTGCAGAGAATCATGTACAAAGTACCCACAGAACTGAACTGGAAGAGCAATTTAAGGGATGTTCGATCTTCCTTGTTGGCTCGAGAGCCTGACCCACTCATCAGCTGTGGCTGCATCACACTGCCATCTCCTCCTGGTCTTCCAGTTTCCTCTAGTCCCCGAAGTCCAATCCATCCTTCACACCACGTGTGCAGTTACGTCTTTAAACACACCCTGGGTCATGTCATGCAACACCTCCAGGGGCTTCTTGTGCTTGCAGGGAAGTCTGAACACCCAAGCATGATGCTCCAGCCTCAGGCCCCAGTCTCTCCTCATGCCCCAAGGCCCCACAACCAGTCTCCTCAGGGGCCCCCATCATCTATCGGCTGCTCTGTCGCCACCTTCCCCAGAATTGTCTCCCCCATGCCCACCCCCTTAGCCTAAGGAATGAGAGCACCAGCTCCAGAGGCCAGGGCACCTGGCTCTGATCCCCAGCCCACCAATCACTGACTCTGCCACCCTGGCTAAGACTCTCTCCTCTTTGGTAAGGTGGTGATGCGATAACACGTCACCTCCCAGGGTTGTGAGGATTAAACGACAGAGAACTCAGAAAGCACTCAACAGCGCAGGGCAGAGAGTGAGCAATCCGCTAGACATACACGTGTGCTCATGGGCACACAGATGTGCACACGCTCCTGTGCACACCTGCTCCTGTATCTCCACAAAGCATTCATCTCATGCTCAGTGCTCTGATGTATGATACATCCCACCCAAGGCACCGAACAGATAAGCTCTACTCCCAGGTAGGGCTCACCCAGTGTGGTTGGCTCTGGGCTACTTTTTGTAATTGCTACTCTCGCTATTTCAAGAGTCACTCAATGAAATTCTTCGTTGGAATCAAAGCTATGTTAAGATGCCCCTATCTTTCTTGCCCTTTTAAATTCGGATTTAGACCCAACTTCCAGACCAATGACCAAGGCACCTGATTCTGAGTTTAATATTTTTCCTCAATAAATACAAAATGAATTTTTTAATATGAATTATTGCTTTATGGTAAATTTGCAAAATCATTAAATAAACAAGGAATACATTTAAATGTTAAAAAATTTTAACTTTTTATTAACTTATCTTTTTACCTTGGGAATTGTATTACAATTTTTTACTTTGAAGTTTTTTTTGTTTCACATTTCACTGGAATATAAACTCCCTAGGACAGGGATTTTTTGTCTGCTTTTGTGTGCTATATAGTCTTGAACCTAGAACAATGCCTGGCACACAGTAGGCATTTAACAAACCTTTGCTGAATGAGTGAATGAACAAATGAAGAATACATGTAACATATAACAAATCCTTCTAGGCGGCAATCAAAATAAATAAAGGGTAAAATTTTAACATTTTTTAAATTAGAGAAACACATTATGGATAAAGTTTAAATACCTTGTCCTCCTCCCAGGCCCATTTCTCTCTCCCCATCTAGAAGCGGCCAGTGTCATAAATTCTTTTGTGTGTTTCCTTCTGATCTGTGTTTTTATACTTTTTTCCACAAACATATGTAAACATGTATAATGCACTATTTTCTTGGGAATAATTTTTAATTTATAGTAATGGTATGAAATTTAGATAAATAATATTTACATAAATGGTATAAGAGATCATTTCTATTGCTTGCTTTTTCACTCAGTATTGTCCTGGGGATCATTCCAGGTTGACACATAAATCTTATTCACATTAACTGCACAGAATCCCATCATATGAATACAGCATATTTATTTATCCATCCTCTTCTCCTGTGATTTTGTGTTATTCCAAGTGATAGCCTTAGTTCACAGGCTATCACAGTTTTGTTCCTCCCCAGGCACATGGTAGGACTCTGCTTCCACCAGCAACATCTGAGGCTCCCCACTTCCTCATAGTCTAAACAACACTTGGTATTGTTAAGACATTTCCCCCTGTGCTTTCCAACAGGGAATCACATAATCTTTTGAACAAAACTGCTAAGTAGGGTACTCAGAGTACAGAATATACCAAATACCTGGGTTAACCAAAAAGCCTTTTGCATTGTGCCTTTTGCTTTTAAACATTACTTTAGCCTGATGCTTGGCCATAAATTGTGGGCGGAGATGTAAGATAATACCATGTTCCTGAACTGATTCCACAAACATCAGGTATCCACAAGGGTCTTCATTGGAAATGTCAGTTCTCATTGTATGAAATTAGATACCGAAGGAATAAAAAAATGGATTAAATGTGGGCTGACCAACCTGTCCTAAATCCCAGACACTCTTTCCTATCAATGTTGCTTTGACAATGTATCCTACAAAAATAGTAGCCTAAGTTCCCAAATACACACACACACACATATATACAGATGGATGTTTAGGGCACTACTATCTAACCTGGCAAAAATGAAAAAGTTGAAAATGACCTAAATGTTTATTAATCCTATAGTTTTTTAAATTCTAATTTTTTTGCTATCTACTTCTGAACTGCCTTAAGAGTAAGATGATACATTTCTATACAGCTGAAGATAGTTTTAGATGGGATTTAGTTACTTGCAGCCAAATGCCTCCTAATGGATTTCCAGTTCTGCACTAGGCCAGCTCTAGCTAGAGGACAAACAAATGCTGTCTTTGAGTCCACACGCAGTGGACTCCAAAATGCTTGGCGACTTCCCCGTCAGCTGCCCGCAAGAGATAAGTCCCATGACCCTGTGTCTCAAGGGAGGAGAGCCTGACCAGGAACCCAGGGACTTTCACCAGAATGTGGTAAGGGGGCTGGGAAGTTAGTCAACATTAAAAACAAATAAAGATGCTGCGTTGTCTCTCTCCCCATCCCCTCCCGGAAAGAGAGTCCCCTGGGACAGATAAGCAAAGACTTTGCACAGTTTCCACCCTGCCCCCACGCTGCTGACCAGGCCAGAGGAAGTAATGGAAATAAATTCTAGGCACGTTCAACATTTTCCTACAAGATCCAGCCTCCACCAGCTTCAAAACAGAAGAGGCAGATGCTCCAAAAGGTAGGGAGAAGAGATGCTCCAGGAGAACCTGCACCTGCCAAGGCCGTGGTGAGGCTCTGTGCCCTGGGCTCCCTGGGCCAGCGCAAAAAAAGAATCAAGGTTCTCCCATAAGCCATCAAAAGGGCTGATGGTGGATGAACTTGGAAAATCTTATATCAGTTAAAGAAAGTCAGTCACAAAAGTCCACATAGTTGTTGATTCTATTTATATAAAATGTCCAGAATAGGCAAATCCATAAGGACAGAAGGGAAATGAACTTCCAAGGGCTGGGGACCAGTGTGAGGGAGGAGGTTAGAATAAAAGTGGGGAAATAAAAGTGTTTCAAAATTGACTGTGCCACAATTCTATCAATATAAACATACCCCAAACCGCTGACCTGTATGCTTTAAATGGGTTGACTGTATGGTATGAGAATTATATCTCAACAAGCTGTGCCCCCCAAAGGGGGGGAGGGGCTAAGAGCATCCGTGTGGACTACCTGCAGCCATAACACAAGGATGCCCTGCTTCCACTGTTTCCTGTGTTTTTATCATTAATAATGCTTCAGTGCCAGTCACCAGCTCTGAGTCTGTGCTGCTTTTATTACCCATGAAGCTCAAGGAGATAAAAATAATGTGCCCAGTCACGTGGCTTGTGGGGGACTCTGCCTCTCCTGTAACTGCTGCACTCTGCCCCTCCGCCCCAATCCACATCAGCACTCGTGGTTGTTGTTCAGTCACTAAGTCATGTCCGACTCTGCAAGCCCACAGAATATAGCACACCAGGCTTCCCTGTCCTTCACTATCTCCCAGAGTTTGCTCAGACATGTACGTTGAGTCAGTGATGCCGTATCAGCAGAGAGTCAAACAAGTTCACAGGGTTAACACCGTAATAATTTAACACCTAATATTAATAGCTTTGCTGCTGGGAATTTATTAAAGGATGGCTTGTGAAAATTTGGGCTGCTGAGGCTGCCTTGCCTGAATTCACCTACTTCCTAGGGTATATCTTGGCTGATGTTCGGAGCACATGGGTGAGGCAGAAGTGGCTCTTTACGGTTCTCAGGAACGCTGGCAGGAACTGTCTGCTCCTGAGGAGTTGTCTGGAGTTGCTGAGCTGGCTGGGTACCAGGGAGTCCTCTCCCAGCAGCTCGGGGAACCCAAGGGTATCTGAGCCCCATTAATGAGTCCCAAGACACATATCTGGGACCTCATCTTCTGTGGGATTTCCCACTGGCCTGACGTGAGCTCTCATGGGTGGGAGCCGCCAGGAAAGCCCAGGGGCCCCACTGATTCTGTCAAGAAGACACACTGACGAAATGGCCACCCTCTCTTCCTTCCAGGAATTCAGGCTGAGGAGGCCTGTTTCTCTGCTTGTCACCTTATTAGAGGTTAGATCACATAACAGATAACACAGACATTTCCACACTGCCCCGGCCGCACACACCTGGACACGTGACTGACTCACCGTAAAACAGGAGACGGACATTTGCTCTTGAAGGGTAAAACCAAGTATAAGGTTCCTTGTTCAGCAAAAATGTGTACCTACAGGCTGAGATGGCTGGATGGCATCACTGACTCGATGGGCGTGAGTCTGAGTGAACTCTAGGAGTTGGTGATGGACAGGGAGGCCTGGCGTGCTGCGATTCATGGGGTCGCAAAGAGCTGGACACAACTGAGTGACTGAACTGAACTGAACCCTCTCCTTGAGGCCCGGGGATGAACCCAAGGACTCTTGAAGCTTCCTCCCCACCCATTCTCAATTCCTCCCTCGCTTCCTCAGTCTCTCCTCCATCTCCACTCCGCTCAGGGTCACAACAAGTCCTTCCTGGGATCAGGCCCTCTGGCGTGTCTACACCAGTCTGGTTCAGGCGGCCCTGCCTCACAGCCTTCCTCCAAATCCTCCTCTGAAGCCAGAAGTCATGTTCCTGAAGCAAGTGCCCTAGATGGAGAGGAGGGCCCTTTCTGTGTGTGCAAAGTACGGCAGAATTCCACCCACCAGCTCACCCCACGTGGGCGGAAGGGGCAGGAGAAGGTAGAAGTTAAGAGGTCAGATCCCAGTTCTACCACTTAATAGCGCTGTCACCTTGAGTCAGTGACTTAACCGTCCCCATTCCTAGTTTCCCTATTTATAAGATGGGAGTAATTCTATATTTGTTTTGTGAGAGTGAAATGAAGTCTGCCAAACTCAAAGAGGCACTGGAGAAAAGATAGTTATGGTAAATACACGTAAGAATCTATGAAACCATTTTATACTAAAATCTAAGTATTTCTGGACCCTTTAGCCTGATCATAAGGAACTTTCAAGGATACAAGACGGCCCCAGGAATATGCCTGATGAACAATGACCCAAAAGCTTGTATTCCACATACACACACACACACATATAAACATACCACATCCAAAACACACACACACACACACATAAACACACACTCCCAAACACAGAGATATAAATACATCACCCAGACATATCCCCAAACACCCGTAACATACACACACACACAAGATATCCCCAAATACACCCCCCACAACACACCAACGCAAACACACACGCACCTAACACATCCCCACATATACATGCATTCCACACTCACCTTGTTTTCTATTTTCTTAAAGATGCTTTCACCAACTCAAAGGACACCAAGTCTTACCACAATTTCCAACATTGTTACAAGAAGCTAGATTACAGCAATAAAAACAACAGAGTGTCTTGCTCTCATATGTCACCTTGTACCTGAGCACAGAGGCCAGAAACTCTCGTCCTTGCTTCCTCAGACACACACTGCTGACCTATGCTCCCAGCCTGACCTATGATGGATATGGACACTAGATTTCTGTTTATCCATAAGTCCCTTGTTTGTTTACTTCTGTCCTGAGACAAGTTTATATAAGGTCAGATTCCCACGTTTCTAAGGCCCTGCTTCTCTCGGTCAAGTTTGCATTGACTGGGCTCCTTTGATGAGGTCCACAGAAGCTGCTGTATTGATCAAGAATTCTTCAGCCCTGCCCATGACTCACTGCCTCTTATTAGCTTAAAAAAAACCCTGGATCGCACAAGGATCTTTTCCGACTCTTCTATAACAAGAACCCCAGGAACCTCCAGAAAGATAGCATGGCCTGGGGAACTGAGTCTCAGAGGTTCTCACTCCAGCTCCACCACTTGCCAGCAAGAGGAAGCTGGCTATCAGTTTGGGTTCATCCCAAAGCAGACCCTGAGACAGGCCTTGGGTGCAGGCTGTTTACCAGGGAGATGATTCCTGGAACCCCCAAGTGAGGAAGTAGGGAAAGTGAGACCAGAAAAGGATAGAGGCTGATTGTTGTGGTTGTGTAGTTGCCAAGTTGTGTCCAGCTCTTTGCAACCCCATGGACTGCAGATGCCAGGCCTCCCTGTTCCTCACCATCTCCCAGAGTTTGCCCAAGTTCATGTCCATTGAATTGGTGATGTCATCCAACCATCTCATCCCGCCACCCTCTTTTCCTTCTGCCTTCAATCTTTCCCAGCATCAGGGTCTTTTCCAATGAGTTGGCTATTTGCATCAGGTGGCCAGAGTACTGGAGCTTCAGCATCAGTCCTTCCAATGAGTATTCAGGGTTGATTTCCTTTAGGATTGCCTAGTTTGATCTCCCCGCAGTCCAAGGGAGTCTCAAGAGTCTTCTCCAGCACCATAATTGGAAAGCATCAATTCTTTGGCACTCTGCCATCTTTATGGTCCAACTCATATCTGTACATGACTACTGGAAAGACCATAGCCTTGACTATACAGACCTTTGTCAGCAAAGTGATATCTTTGCTTTTTAATACACTGTCTAGGTTTGTGACAGCTTTCTTGCCAAGACGCAATCGTCTTCTATAGAGGGTACTTAATAGACATGTCACTGCTGTGGTCATCTGGGGCTCAGTCCTGCTGGGGACCCTCTGGGCCTCTGGCTAGAAATCACCTCCAAATTGTCCCAGTGGAGAGCAAGCAGCTGAGCTATCAACTCCCAGGGATGATGGAATGATGGGATGACAACTTGCCTCCACTCCCTCCCCTGGCCTCCCTCAGCTGCACCTGCTTGGGTGGAGCAAGCTCCTGTGGTGCCCTGGCTGGAGGAAGCCCTCCCCCAGAGAGGTGAGGTGGGGAGAGGGGACAGGGGGAAGCTGGAGCGGGGAACTGTCAGCATGCTGGAAACCACTGTGGGGGAACTCAGGTGAGCTCAGGGTCTGGGGGACGGGGCACTGACGCTGTCCTCCACATTTACAGCGCCTCGCCGAGCCTCTCCTACCTGTGAAACAGGCAGAAGACCTGCAGCCCTTCCTAGCAGGCCTCTCAGAGCCAGCAAGACCGTTTGTGGGGAGCTTGACAACCTGGGACACCGCTGGTACCAGCAGAAGGCACCGCCACCCTCTGTGGGGGCCACTCTGCTGCAATAACCCCCTCCTCTCAGAAGCTGCTCATGAGAGAGAGGTATGGGAAGAGTGTGATGCAAGGTTCCTGGTCAGCAAGGTCAGGCTGGAGTCCACGGACCCCCGCCCTGCCCAGTCCCCATGCCAAACCCCCAGGCTGTTTAAATGGCCACCAGGAAGGAGAGTGGCCCCGAGATGCTTTCCCTAGTCTTGGGTTCTCAGAGTGACCCTACGAGGAAGGCCTGGGCACAGTCAGCTGAGGAAATTGAGCTGGAGGGGTGAGCAGCTCGCTGGTGGCTGGGCTAGGAAATGATGGAGTCAGCACTGGGTAAACCCCTCCTCTAGAACATGCCGCGACCGCCAACCCAGATGCCTCTATCACACACACCAGGTGGCTTCTCCAGGCTTCTCTACATCTGTCAGGTCTGGATTGATGGGGAGCTGCCTACACCTGCCCTGCCGGCTCAGCCGACAACAGGGACCCTCAGGCAGCACTAACTCTGCCCCAGGCACTGTTCTAAGTGCCTTTACTATCATTATCTCATTTAATCCTCCCAACAATCCTATGAGGATGGCTCTGTTATTATCCCCATGTCATGCAAGAGGAGACTGAAGCACAGAGAAGTTAAGTGACTTGTCTAAGGTGGAAGAGGGGAAGCTCGGACTCAGGCAATCTGGTTCCAGGGTCCTGCTCTAAAGTGCAGCCTCATTCTTGTCACTGTCTATCAGAAAGTGTTACCCCAAATGTTGGGAATGAAACTGCCTCTCTCCTGGGACAGAACAGCACGGAGGAGAGAAGACAGCACACTCAGCCTCCTTTTTAAAGATCAGGCTTCCAGGAAGACGGGGCAAATGCTCCGTGCTGAGTGAGGGTCTCTTTTCTGGGGGCTTCATGTGCCCACAGTGGCATGTAGCCCTGAAGTCAAACACAACTGAGGTCAAGTGTGTTTTTTTTTTTCCTTTTTGAGAATGATAACTCTGGATGCTTTAATTGGGGCTCCCAATACAATCTTTCCACAAGGGAGGATAGATTGCACGGAAGAGTCAAAAACACAAGAGTTTCCCAGAGTATGGAGCCCAGGCGAGCTGGCCCCCAGGGAGGTTGTAGAGATCACATGAAAGAACATCGTGGGGCTCACACATCAGCAGAGATAACTGGGCAACCCCAGGGGGATCTGCCCCACCAGCTGAAGGCAGGTCACGGCCTCGGACTCGGTCTTCTTTCCGCTTCTTATATTACATCAGCAGAACCACTGCCAAGTAGAACAGAAATCCCAGTTTTCCTTGCTTATGCCTGCATCCTGCTTTATAACCAGTTCTGCCATCATCCTGCTCCCCACCCTCAGCCTTTCAAGTGGAAGATCTGAACACAGGCTAGAAACAAAGCCAAGTGAATGGCACAGCCGCGCGGATCCAGCCCTTAGGAGAGGAGCCATTCTGTCAGTTCTCGAACGTGCGCCTGCAAATGACTCTTTTAGGAGGTGTTCTGTCTTATCTGTCAAAGGGAGCACACATTATTCCGTTCATCGAGCTCTTATTCTGTGCTCGGCCCTGCTCATTTACTCCTCACCACCAGCCTGGGAGAGGCGTTTATTACCCATGTTGTCCAGATGAGAAACTTCGGTGGGGAGGGCTCCAGTACCTCCCTTGAAGGCACAAATTTCCTTTGTGCTAAAGAGAGGACTCAGGCAGTCTGGCTTCAATGGGAGAAGCCAGACAGCACTGTACCGTCCTAATCTTCACAGGATGCCAGGATACAGAACCCATGTCCTGATTTTTGTCATTGTTATTTAGTCACTAAGTCACATCTAACTCTCTTGTGACACTATGGACTGTAGCCCACCGGGCTCCTCTGTCCACAGGATTTCCCTGGCAAGAATACTGGAGTGGGTTGCCATTTCCTTCTCCAGGGGATCTTCCCAACCCAGGGACTGAACCCACATCTCCTGCATTGCAAGTGGATTCTCTACCACTGAGCCACCGGGCAGCCCTGATTTTCACAGAGAAGGAAACTGAAGTTCAGAGTTAGGCGACCTGCCCAAAGTCAGCAGCTAAGCAGGAGAGCCAGGAGCAGAACTGATGTCAGAGTCTGGAGCCTGAGTTCTGTGATCACCATGAGCACCTGAAGGGCAGGAGGGGACAGTACCAGCATGTGGCCAACAGATCAGCACTGCCTGGGAAAGGGCATGCCAGGGCACTCCAGCTGGCCACCAAGGCAGGCTCTGCAAAGTCTCCAGTGTCCCATGCCATTAAACCCAAAAGAGGCAGGGCCAAATGAGAGCCAGTGGCTGTTGACAGACGGGCAGCTACAGAGACGATGCAGCCAACAGCTGCTGTTTATTTTGAGGCCTGGGAAGAGAGGAAGGACTAGTTAGGGCCCAGCTCATTCTAACAATAAACCGGGCAGGGCAGATGGGGAGGTGCCCCCTCCCAGCTAAAGCAACAGCCCTGGCCACCTGCTGGGCTTAGCAGAGAGCTGAATGGCCTAGGTGTCAGAAACATCTTGCCAGACGCTCTAATCTGGCCTCCACCATGGACATAGTGCTCCCCACTCCACCCCGCCCCCCTCCCCACCCCCCACCCCCCGAACCCCGACAACGCCAGCCTCCACACACTCCATGCCCAGTCCTGACGACGGTCCTTCTTGGCCTGCATCCCATTATCCCTGCATTGTCCCTGACACTTTCTGGGATATGGATTCTATTTATGTACCTCAAAGTCTTAAAACAGTGGCCCATTAACTCGGTTTCATCTGCTACTGCTTGTCCACTCGCTGTCCGTCTAAGGGGACAGGGTTTACGAGAACCCACCCTGCTTTGCCCCATGAGATTCTTTGTGCCTGGAGCAATCAGCTTCCTGGGCTCATGCTGGAGGGGAGAGGGGTCTCCAGCCCAGACCTAAGTGTCCGGTGTGACAATCTGGGTCCAGCCATCTCCCCTGGTTCTACCCTGAAGACAAGGCAGGGGGAGGAGTGGGGGACACCCAAGCTGCCCTTAGCAGCACCCTGCCCTCCTCCCCTGGGGACCACACGTCCCATATACAGGCTTTTGCCAGCACTTGGAGGGTCTCTGGGCTCCATGCCTGGAAGAGCACCGGGAACCCCGATAAACCCTGACTGCTTGTGTGGCACCCAGGGAGGCCCAGGGGCCTCACAGGCCTCTCTGGTCAGGCCACTCATGCTGGTGGTCCCAGGAGGCCACCACACAGAGCCCGTACAAAGCAGCAAGCACACAGGCCTCAAAGAAGTAGCTGCTCCTTTCTTAACTGACTGGGTTTCACAGGGTACCGAAGCCCCACCCAGAGGCCTGAGTCAAGGCCTCCCAGGTGGGGCAGCAGGCAGGCAGCCCTCCAGTGCCCAGGGTCTGGCTGCCCATAAATACTTTCCATAAATATGGCCCGGCCTAGCACCAGCATCTGTTTCCAGGTAAACAGACTGAAATGCAGCAGTCCCAGGCCTAGCACCAGAAGAACTTGCTCCAAGGAAGGGCCCCATGCCCGCACCTGCCCCCGCACCTGCCTGCAGTCTCACCCCAGAGGCATGGCAGGTGCGGCTTCCTCCACACTATGGTCCTCAGGGCGGGCCAGGCAGGGCCTCCATCCTCGTGGTCAGAAGATCCTTGCGGGGTGGAAGGCTGCGCCACTGTCCACAGGCCTCGGAGACCAGGGTGGGGCCGGAGTCCTGGCCCCCGCACGTCCCTCCTCAGTGGACACCAAAGCCCCCAGCTCCCCTCAGTGGCCCCTGGGAGCCAAGCCTCAGCGGGGGCTGCCCCTGAGCTAGTGTTTCTCTAGGCTGCTGCTGAGCCCGGGTCTGGTGGGAGGCTGGTTGTAGGGCCGCTGCAGGGGCAGGAAAGAAGCAGGTCAGCCCTGGGGTGGGCAGAAACTCTCCAAGGCTTTTGAGTCCTGGGCTCTGGCTTCCTGCTGCCCCTCCTGTCCTTCTAGTTCCAGCCTTGACTCATCTCTGAGGTCCAGGTTTTAAAACCCCTGCCACCCTGGGAGCCCAGATTACATGCAAGCGCTGGATCCCCCTCCCTCCTCTGGCCTTAGTCTGCAGGTAAGGGGCTGAACGCCAGCAAGTGCCACCCTCCTGGCAACAGAGGGATGCCCCCGGCCCGCCTACCTGGGCCCAGGGCTGGAGACAGGCTCTCCAGGAGCTGGGAGGGTCCACCTGCAGGCAGACAGACACGCTGGTGCCCCTCCCTCAGGTGGGCAGCAGTCACGGGGCAGTGAGGCTGCAGGGACCCCCACTCTCTCCCTGCACAGCATCTCCCCACCAACGTACAGGGTGGGGAGGCAGGACTTAGGACTAGATGAAGAGGGGTTTCACTACAGGCCCTGTGGGTCCACTCCAGGGCAGGAGCAGTGAGGTCCTTCTTGTCCTCCTTCCAGCAGGGCTCAGGCAGGGGCACCCCCAGTTCCTGAAGCCCCCCCACCCCTACCCCAGGATAAACGTCGCGACCACCTAGAATGCATCTGGTGCAGTACCAAACCTGACCACCAGGTGCCGCTGTGGGCATCATTCGTCCCAGCACCAGCCCCACAAGTTTCAGTCTCCACCTGCTCAACCCCCTCCTCTTTGCGAGGTGGGATCCCTCCCCTAAAGGCGCTTAGGGACCAGGGCTGCCTTGGGGAGGCTCAACAAGATGCACTCACAATATCAGGACCATGTCTGGGGTCCCCAGGTCAAGGATCCCAGCATGGAATCTCCACTTGCAGCCCGGCTTCCCCATCACCCCACCTCAAGGCCTGCCTGCACAGGCCCCAAGCCGGCCTCTGGTCTCCCCTGGCAGACACAATGCTTCCCAGNCACAATATCAGGACCATGTCTGGGGTCCCCAGGTCAAGGATCCCAGCATGGAATCTCCACTTGCAGCCCGGCTTCCCCATCACCCCACCTCAAGGCCTGCCTGCACAGGCCCCAAGCCGGCCTCTGGTCTCCCCTGGCAGACACAATGCTTCCCAGGAACAGGCTGGCCTGGGCGAGGGCACACCAGAGGGGCAGAGGTGGCCAGAGGAGCTGGGGCACTCCAAGCTCTGCCTGCAGAAACCAGGCTCCCCCAGTGCTTCCGGGGCTGAGAGGCCACGGTGCCATCACCACCCCCGACCCTGCCCGTGGGTGTGCACAGAAGCGCATGTATGCACGTGAGCACAGGCAAGCGTGACGCGCCCGTGTGCACAGAAGCGCGCACACACACGCGCGCGCGCGCGGGGAGACAGAGGAGCTAGCGTGCAGACTGGAGCACGTGCTCGAGCCCGTGGACTTCAGCCCGCCAGGCTCCTCTGTCCATGGGATTCTCCAGGCAGGAATACTGGAGTGTGTTGCCACGCCCTCCTGCAGGGGACCTTCCCAGCCCAGGGACTGAACCCGCGTCTTTTATGTCTCCTGCACTGGCAGATGGCCTCTTCACCACTAGCGCCAGCTGGGAAGACTGGAGCACACACCTGTGCTACTGCACACACGCACCCTCGGGTAGGTACACTGTCATGCTCTGGTTCACACGCGCAGGGTGAGGAAGNGACTGAACCCGCGTCTTTTATGTCTCCTGCACTGGCAGATGGCCTCTTCACCACTAGCGCCAGCTGGGAAGACTGGAGCACACACCTGTGCTACTGCACACACGCACCCTCGGGTAGGTACACTGTCATGCTCTGGTTCACACGCGCAGGGTGAGGAAGGGGTGGGGGGGGGCTGTGTCAGCGCCCACCCACACTGGTTCACCCAGCCCTGCCCAAGGGGTCTCCACCCTCTGCAGTTTGAGCCCATGCCTGCCGCTCTTGGGTTGGCTGTAGGCTGAGTCCCATCCATGGTCCAGGGGCTGGAAGGTCCACACTTTGTCCGGCAGAGGCCAGGCAGACACCCATGGGTATCACGCTCAGATGGTGACATTCGTGCCGCTCACCTGGCCCCACGAGCACCCTGTCCCCGTCTCGCCCCGCCCGGAGCCCGACTCACCCTGCCGGCACGTGGGCCCTGTGTAGCCATCCACGCAGAGGCACTGCCCGCTGACAGGGTCACAGTCTGCTCCACCCCCACAGGAGCAGTGCAGGGCACAGCCAGGACCGAAGAAGCCCCTCCTGCAGCCTGGGGGTGGGGTGGAAGTGGTAGGAGGGACAGGCCTGAGTGCCACTCCGGTCCATCCGGGGCTGGGGCCGCAGGCCTCGGGACACCCGCAGGGAGCATGCAGGAGCAAAGACCTCAAGCCTTAGATTTGTCCTGTGTGAGCCCTCACGTGGGAAAGTGCTGGGCGCCAGGCACTGGCCCAGAATCTCTTCCCCATATTCCCACCAGCCCCCAGGCCGGCGAAGAGGAGCTGGTGGTCAGGGGAGGCTCCCTAGAGGCAAGACGGCCAAGAGCCCTGAGGAGGAGATACAGAGCCCCCGCAGGCCAGCTGGCTCATCTGGGAGGTTTCCTTCCCACCTCACCAGGGGCCCCTCCCCAGGACCAAGGCACCCGCACCCCAGGGAGAGGCCCCCCAGGGACTCAGGGGAAAGCTGTAAGGTAGGACGGGCCTCGACAACCGCGAGCAGGAACCCTGGTGTTGGGCCCTCTGTGAGCTGCTGTGCCAGCAGAGGGACCGGGAAGGAAGACACGGTGCCCAGGCCAGGATGTGACACAGGTGGGCTCCAGAAACACAGTCGATTCCACCAACAGAGACCCACACCCCTGCCCTCACCGAGCGATACCCCTGACTCACCCAGGTCACAGGTGGTCCCTGTGCGCCCAGGGGGGCACAGGCAGTGGCCGGTGACGGGGTCGCAGGGCACCCCAAGCTCGCAGTCGCACTGCTGGCTGCAGCCCTCTCCGAACGAGCCCGGCTCACACCCTGGAAGGGGCACTGGCTCAGCATCCTCTGTCCCGAGCACAGGGCAAGGGGGCCAGGTAGGAGCGCGTGGGGGCACGGACACTCACCCCGCTCGCAGGACTGGCCACGGAGGCCAGCAGGGCAAAGGCACTGGCCGCTGACGGGGTCGCAGGGGGCGCCATGCTGACACTGGCACGTCTGCTGGCAGCCAGCCCCATGGAAGCCGGGGGGACAGGCTGAGGGAGACCCGGGTCAGAGCCCCTGACTCAGTTTGCCCAGAGAGCAAAGGACGGGCTTGGGGCTGGCACCCGCTTCCTCCCACCCAGGCCCAGCACCTGCCCTTGTGGCCCTCTGCCCCGAAGCTGGGTCAGGCCTCATCTCATTGGGCCGCCACAAGGAGTGACGCGGAAAGCGGAGGAGTGCGTGCCCGGGGGTGCAGTGGCCTGACCCTGCAACTCACGGTGCTCGCAGGCCTGGCCGTAGAAGCCAGGGCCACAGCGACAGGCCCCCGACGTGGGCTCACAGGTCCCGTGGTTGTGGCAGGAGCACTCGAGGCTGCAGTTGGCACCGTAGCGCCCAGCGGGGCAGGCTGGGGAGGGGCCAGGGGGTCAGCCTGCTTTCACGGGATAGCAGAGGCACTAGCCTCACCCAGGTGACCCTGGGAGCCTGGCCTGGCCCCCTGGCAGCCAAATGCCTCCCCACGATCACCCCTAAGCCATGGCCCCCTCCCGCACCCAGCCCCTGCCACACCGGGCATGGCCTCACCCGCTACAGGCAGCGACTCTCCAGCTCACACACGCTGCCGCCCCCAGGCTGGCCCGGACTCACCCAGCTCGCAGTGTGTCCCCATCCAGCCCAGGCCACAGGAACAGCTGCCGTTGGTGGCGTGACACAGGCCCCCATTCCTGCAGGAGCACGCATGCTCACAGTTCACACCAAATCGATTCTGGGGGCAGCCTAGGGATGAAGCGGGCCTGCTCAGAGCTCTGGTCCAGAGCCAGACATGCTCCAGGACACTCCCACGTGATCCGACAGTCATTCAACAAACACTTCCTCCCTGCCCCCTCTGCCCCCCAGGCACACACGTGCCAGGAAGCAGCACCAACCACATCCTGTCAGTTCATCCATCTTCCTCAGAGGCAAGAACTGAGCCAGCGCTGAGAGTAACACAGGAGGAAAGGGACCAGGGCCCTCCAGGGCATGGGAGTGCCTGTCCACCAGGCGGGAGGGAGTCAGGGAAGTCTTCCTGGGGAGGAGGCACCCTCCAGGTTCGGAGGAGGCTGGGCAGCCCCACACTCCAGGCTGCGCTTTCAGACTCTGACCCCTAACTGCCGTTCTCTCCTGGAGGTGAGGAGTGGCCTGGATGGAGTCAGGATTCAGGACCTAGGGGAGTGTGACCAGCCCCTTGAAAAGGACCAGAGGGGGCAGAGGGCTCAGACCTACCAGGGTGTGGGGTCAGACCAAGCAGTGTGGGCACAGTCTGAAGACCTGCTTACCATCATGAACACGAACCCCATGACGGTCCCAGGGGCCACTTGGTTGCCCCACCATCACCTCTGCTCCGGGCCTCCCTCTCTGTGGGTTCCCAGCTGCTGGGCCCAGGAGGAAGAGCCAGCAGGATCCCATTCCAGGAGGACATCAGCCAAGAGGCTGGCTCCATCCTCAAGAAGGATCAGTCGCCTGCCCCCGCCTGCTGGGGGTTGGGGGCTGGCTCTGGGACAGAAGTTATTCATCCCCCACTGGCCACAGGGAACTGGAGAGGTCAACTGACGGCCTGAGTCCTGGGGTCACAGGTCGAGGCAAGATATGGGGTGGGTATTGCGGTCAACATGAGCAAGCCCTCACTTATATTCTCTGGGCGCCTTGGGGATTAGCAGAAGGGGCCCAGCTCTCCCGTGACCCCACGGCTTCACTCTGTCACCAACGCGCCCCCCAACGGCTGTATGCGAAGTGCCCGAGGCAGCAGGCAAGTGGGTTCTCACCATGCTCGCAGTGGACGCCGGTCCTCCCAGGTGGGCAGGAGCAGCTGCCGGTCGCGGGGTCACAGGCCGCCCCCTGCCCACACCCGCATACGTGGGCACAGCCAGGGCCAAAGTGGCCATGTGGACAGGCTGCCGGGAGGAAAGGGGAGGGTGGCCACTCCTGGCTGGATCCTCCTGCCTCTGCTCTGTCAACCCAGATGGGACGGGACTGGGCCAGGGCAGGCTGGGTGAGGAGACTCCCGCCCTGTCTGCCCAGACAAGGCAGGGCCACCTGCTGCTGAGCTCCCTGCCTGCCCTGGTGTCTCCCTCAGCCGCAGGCTCTGCGGGGGGGCCGGGCCCACGCTACAGTGAGTGACTCACAGTGCCCCCACCCACCTCTGCCAGCCCCAGCCCCAGACGGTAGGTCGGAAAGTCCCCACGTGACTCAGGGAGAGGCCCTTCTCTCTGCAGGATGCCAGCTGGCTTCTGCAGGGCTCCTGGTGGACACAGCCTGGGTCGGGGGCACAGCACCCGGCCAGGCAGAGCAGGCTGAGGAGACGTTTCGGTCACACCGATCCCCCCAGCTTAGCCTGGTCTGCAGCCGGTCCCAGAGAGGGACCCAAGGAGTGGAACGGTCAGAGGCGGTCTGCCCTGCAGGCCGGATGGCGTGGCCCTGCCTGTCAAGATGCACGGAGGACACCCCAGCCACTCACCGAGGCCGCAGTCAGTCCCAAGGAATCCGGCGGGGCAGCGGCAGGCCCCGGTGGCCGCGTCACAGGAGCCCCCGTTGAGACACCCACACTGCAGCTCACAGCCAGGCCCGAACCGCCCCGGCGGGCACCCTGCGGGGGGAGGGGCCAGCTGCCAGGGGCGGGGCGCTCGCAAAGCCCCTCCCCCTTCCCCTCCATCACTCCAGCGGCCCGGCAGGGGGCGGCCGGGGCAGCACTCACGTTGCTGGCAGCTGGCGCCGTGGTAGCCGGGGGCGCACGCGCAGGTCCCCGAGGCGGGGTGGCAGGCCTGGTTCTCCCCGGGGCAGTGGCACTGCTGCCCACAGCGCTCCCCATAGGTGCCAGGTGGGCAGGCTGGGGGAGGCGGCAGGGGTCAGTCCTGACCCGGCNCACGTTGCTGGCAGCTGGCGCCGTGGTAGCCGGGGGCGCACGCGCAGGTCCCCGAGGCGGGGTGGCAGGCCTGGTTCTCCCCGGGGCAGTGGCACTGCTGCCCACAGCGCTCCCCATAGGTGCCAGGTGGGCAGGCTGGGGGAGGCGGCAGGGGTCAGTCCTGACCCGGCCGGGAGAAGGCACCTCCCTCACCCCGGGCCCCTCTTGCGGGCAGAGCTCTAGGGCCCAGCCCAGGAGTCCATGTGGCCTGAACTGCCCCCAGGCCTGCCCACATCCCGCACCCACCTTGCTCACAGCTGGGCCCCGTGAAGCCCAGGGGACAGTGACACTCCCCGGTGACATGGTGGCAGGCGGCGCCCGGGGGGCACTGGCAGCGCTGGGTACAGGCCTCTCCAAACCAGCCAGGAGGGCAGGCTGCGGGGAGGCGCGGGCGGAGGTGGTGGGGAGCCCTGGGGTGGGGGGCGGGGGCCCGAGGGGTCGCCGTGTGAAGGACCCGCCCCCACCCTGGGCCCCAGCAGAGCTGAGGGCTCACCGCTCTCACACCGCGAGCCCCTCCACCCCGGGGGGCAGAGGCAGGCCCCGGTGACGGCGTGGCAGGTGGCCCCCCACCGGCAGGCGCAGCGCTCCTCACAGTGGGCCCCAAAGGTGCCCTCGGGACAGGCTGTGGGTAAAGGGGCAGGCGGGCTGAGTTCGGCTCAGGGCGGCTCCCCGGACAGGGCTAGTAAGCCTGGGGAGCTCAGACCGCAGCCCTGCCCCCTCCTACCCACTGCCCACGCTGCTGAGGCCCCATACTCTGGCATGACGGAGGCCACCCCAGAGGGACCCAAGGGACCTCCTGGCCTCCCTCATGGGTCCCCAAGCCACCCACTCACGGCTCTGGCACTTGTCCCCAGTCCAGCCGGCTGGGCAGAGGCAGTGGCCGGTGTGCGGATCACAGAGGCCGCCGTTGAGGCACCCGCAGCTCTGTGGGCAGCCAGCTTCAAAGACCCCCGGGAGGCACTCTGCAGAGACGGGGCAGGTGATGCCTGGGGGCCCAGGACACCTGCCCTGCTCATGCTTCCTGCACCCAGAGCCTAGGGTGCTGGGTCCTTAGGAAGAATAGGCGCCCGGGGGCGATGACATCACAGGCCACACCCAGGGCCCTGCTCCTCCACATGTGGCAGCTGTCAGAGGGAGGGGACCAGGGCAGTGGCCTTGGGTCCCCCCAGACCCCCAGGGCCCCTCCTCCACTGGCCTGACACTCACCCTTCTCACAGGCCAGGCCGGCCCAGCCCTCTGGGCAGGTGCAGTGACCTGAGACTGGGTCACAGGTGCCCCCATTCTGGCACAGGCAGGAGTGCTGACAGTCCTCACCATAGAGGCCCTCTGGGCAGGCTGAAGCCAGAGAGAGAAGCAGCCTGTGGTTTCCCTGCCAGCCAGGCTGGAGGCCTGAACCCCCGGAGGGCCAGCCCACCGGACCTGCAGGCTCGTCCCAAAGCCCAACACCAAACTTTAGGGGCAGGAACGGGGGCTGCCTCCAGGACGAGCTGCCCCAGGGCTCCCCGGGCCCACCGGCCCAGTCTTTGGGGGCTCGGTGCTGAAGGGTGTGGTCCCTTAGGAGTCCTAAGGCCTCCCTTCCTCCCTGGGTGCCCCATAGCAGGGAGATGGACTTCCGCCCTCCCTGCCCAGAGAGGTTTAGATCCCCCTCAAGTCCCACCCATGTCACCCTGCAGGGCCCAGGGAGGGACAACCATGACAGCTGGCTCCAGACTCCTGGTCAGGGCTTACCCTGCAGGCAGGTGGGCCCCGTCCAGCCAGGGCCACAGCGGCACTGCCCGTGGACAGGGTCACAGGAGGCCCCATTAAAGCAGGAGCAGGCCTGGCTGCAGTTGTGGCCGAACGTGTGGGTTGGGCAGGCTGCAGGAGAGAGGGAGGTCAGGGGCCAGGGGTGGACCCCAGGAGGGGTTGCAGCAGATGGCCCCAAGCTACTGAGGTCTAGCGCCCCTCCTTCTGACCTGGGAGGCCACACACAAGGATGGACCCTAACCCTAATGGGCAGCGCCCAAGGCTGACGGTGGNCAGGCTGCAGGAGAGAGGGAGGTCAGGGGCCAGGGGTGGACCCCAGGAGGGGTTGCAGCAGATGGCCCCAAGCTACTGAGGTCTAGCGCCCCTCCTTCTGACCTGGGAGGCCACACACAAGGATGGACCCTAACCCTAATGGGCAGCGCCCAAGGCTGACGGTGGCCTCACGCACTCTGGGCACAGCGGGGGCCCTGGCGGCCAGCAGGACAGAGGCAGGAGCCGCTCACAGGATCACAGGGGACTCCGGCACTGCAGTCACACGCATGGCCGCAGTCCACTCCGAAGAAGCCGGCTGGGCAGGCTGTGGGCGGGGCGGTGATGGGAGACCGCCAAGGTCATGAGACCCGCCTAAACGCCACCTTCCCACACCCCTCCAGCCCATGCCCTGACTCACCTCGCTCACAGAAGGTGCCCCTCCAGCCGGCAGGGCAGGTGCAGGCCCCGCTGACATGGTCACAGGCCGCCCCGTGCTCACACTGGCACCGCCGCCCACAGCCCGGCCCGAAGTAGCCCTGGGGACACCCTGGGACACCAGACTCAGCTGGGTGTACAGTGAGCCTGCCCCAGTCCTGCCCAGGGCCTGGGCCGTGGGGCAGGGGAAGCCCCTCCCTTACCCAAGGCCTCTGTATCCCTCCCAGCTGGGAGCCAAGCCCCTAGCTCACCCAGACCCACCGGCCCAGCCAGGGTGGGGGTCGACACTGAAGGGCAGGGCCTGTGGTCCTTGGCAGACACTTTCCTCCCCTCCCACAGGTGTCAGGTGCCCCCTGGGGTGCCACTGACTCATCTCTCGCTGCCTTGGCTCCACGTGGGCCTTCTCTTGAGCCCAGGCAGGCAGGAGGGTAGTGGGTGGCAGGGGGGCTAGATGGGGAAGGTTGGGGGTGGGCTTAGACGAGGAAACTCCCTGCCTGTCGGGGACAGGGAGCAGGGCTGAGTCCCCCGACACTTGAGCGTGCGTGTGCGTGTATGTGTGCACGTGAGCCCGCTTGTGTGTGAGCACAAGCATGCGTGTGCACATGCGTGTGCGGGCCAGGCCGGGACTCACGCTGCTCACACCGCAGGCCCACATAGCCGGCCTCACACACACGGGCCGCTGACGGCGTCGCAGCCCCGTGGCCTGCACCGCAGCTGCGGGCATGGCTGCAGCCGGGCCCCCAGTGGCTGCTGCTACAGGCTGCACCAGGGCGACGAAGGCTGGTCACCCTGCGCAGGCGACCACCGGTGGACCGGGGGTGGGGAGGGGCGCCTGGACACCAGGCCGCCTACCTCTCTGGCAGCTGAGGCCGGTCCACCCAGGGGCGCAGCTGCACCGGCCGGTCACTGGGTGGCAGAGCCCATCGTTGGCACAGGAGCACCGCGTCTGGCAGCCAGGTCCAAACCAGCCAGCAGGGCAGGCTGTGGGCAGAGACAGGCTGAGCATAGCTGGGGCCGGACATGGGGCCGGCTGGGATTGCGGGCAGGGCTGAAGCGGGGGTAGTGGGCACTCACCATCCTGGCAGAGGCTGCCCGTGAAGCCGGGGCGGCACAGGCAGGCCCCAGTCTCCGGCACACAGGTGGCACCGTGCTCACACGGCGGGCAGATCTCCTGGCAGCCAAGCCCCCAGCGGCCCTCGGGACAATCTAGCACCCCCCAACACACACACACAGAGGTAGTCAGTCTCCCCAGGCCTTGCTGGGCCCACTGGGGAGCAGGAATTTCTCTTCCCAACTGAGCTATCCCAGAGGAGGGAGGGGGCAGATCATGGGAACCCTTAGTCCACTCACAGGGTGTAGACTTCAGGGCATTCACCCCAGGGGGAGACCACCTGCCCCAGGACGCTCAAGAAGCAAAAGCGGGCCCCAGAAGAACCAGGAGACCCACATGCAGTGAACAGGAGCTTAGAGGACCCACCACAGGCTGGGGAGGGCGGGGGGCCACTGGCCAAGCTGTCCCCGTGGCTGACAGTTCCCAGAGTCCCCTCTGCAGGCTCGGCCACAGGGCAGCCACAGACGCCCACATCCAGACCCAAGGCTGGTGGTATGAGCTCTCATAGCTGCTGTGGACGGGCTTGGGGTCTGCAGGGCTCCAGGGCTGGGGTCTGCAAACGCGGCCGGGCACTGTGCAGCACAGGGAGCTGAGGTGACCCCGGGCCACGGCTGCCACTTACCTGCCCCACAGTCGTCCCCAGTCCTCCCCGGCGGGCACAGACACCGCCCTGTGACCTGGTCGCAGGGGGCACCCCCACAGGAGCAGGAGCCTGAGCAGTTCTGGCCAAACGTCCCCGCCGGGCACTCTAGGGGTGGGGAGCGGAAAGCCTCAGGGCCCCCACACAGAGTGGCCCTCCTCCCCTGACCTCCACCCCACCCCGCACCTGCCCCCCCATGCCTCCCCAGAACCTGTCCACCC
>SJYA01002443.1:1262504-1282344 GCA_006410615.1 Neotragus moschatus | reverse complement strand
CCCCTGGGGCCTGTCCCCATCCCCTGGGGCCTGTCCCCCCTCCCCTGGGGCCTGTCCCCCCTCCCCTGGGTCTGTCCCCCTCCCCTGGGCCTGTCCCTCTCCCCTGGGGCCTGTCCCCCTCCCCTGGGCCCTCCTCCTCCCCCCGGCCCTGTACTCACCGTCCTGGCACCTCTCGCCCCCAAAGCCCGCCTTGCAGACACAGCTGCCATCCCTCTTATCGCACGCATGTGTATTCTGCTGTTCACACTTGCACTCCTCTGAGCAGCCTGGTCCAAAGGCCCACGGTGGGCAGGCTACCCCCCAGAATGCACTGTGAGGGGGGCCTGCCCACGGCCAGCGCCTGCCCCAGCCCAGATTTCTGGCCCCGTCCACCAAGTCGTATCTGGGACCCCACACAGAGTCGCTGGTGCCCAGAGCACCAGGCACACTGCCCACTTTGCAGATGAGAAACGCTCACAGGGAGGCACTTCCCGGCCAGGGAACGCCTGGGATCCTCACTGCCTCCCTCTGAACAATCCTCCTACAAGAGCTGCTGGGGTGAGGCCTTCTGGCTTTTCTCCAGCAGCCCACCGCCTCTCCCTGCACCCTCCTGGGCGCCTGCGGACCCAGGGAAGGGGGGTGTGACCCCATTGGGGGCTCAGGACTTGCTCCCAGGAAATTCCAAAAGCCAAGACAAGCTCTGTGCCCTGGAGCTTCCGAGGTGGGGGGGCCTGATCCTGTCCAGGCCTGCAGGCCACCCACCAGCCTGACTGGGGCGAGGGCTGCCCACCTAGATGCTCTGGCAGCCAGCACAGTCCAAAGGACTTTGAGTCCCAGGCCCCTCACCCCAGCCGGGGACCTCGTTGAGCCCCCGTGTCCTTATCTGTGAAGACTGATGGTTGAACACAAGCTGGACCCAGGTAGGAAGAACCCAGCCCATTCTGTGGTCCCACTCTCACCCTCCCTCAGATCCAAGCGCCCAGCTGTCAGTGGGACTCACCCAGGTGGCAGAAGCGGCCGTAGAGCCCTGGGTCACAGAGGCAGGCCCCGTAGAGGCGGTGGCAGCGGCCCCGGTTGGCACAGTGGCACTTCTTACGGCAGTACTTGCCATAGAAGCCTTTGGGGCAGCCTGGGGGAAGGGGGGGCCTCTTGACTGCCCACCCAGACATGGCCTCCCACCCAAGGAGATGCTCTGAGAGGGGGCATTAGCACCCAATACAGGAGCCTGGAGAGGCCTGGGCCACCCTTGAGGGTACAGCCATAGGGCTTCAGGGCCACCAGCAGCCCAAGGACCCTGTGCCCCAGACAGAGAGGGTCCCTGGGGGCTGGCGAAGGCATGTGGGGGCAGGGCAGGATGAGGTGAGCCCCATGAATGTGGCCATCTGCCCCTGCGGGCCTGTGCACCCAGGGCCTGAGGCCCCAGACAGTGGCCAGACCGGAGGCCATCACATCTTCACCACATGCAGGAGAGACTCCGAGAGCCCACTCTCTCCATCTGACTGGCACCAACAGCATCCTGATGCCTGTCCCTCAGTGGTCATCGAGCCTGGCCTCTGGAACTCACAGAGGGAAGGACACAGGCCCAAGTTCAAGGGGCCCAGGGCCAGGGCGGGGTTGTGGCCCTCCTCCCCGAGTGCTTTGCTCTGACTCAGCTCTGCCCCTGACCTGCCTACTGAAGGGCTTCAGGGACCTGCATGGTGAAGCCAAGGAACGTCCACATCCTGACCATCAAGATCTCCTGGTGGGACGATCCTGGACTGTCCCAGCAAGCCTAACCCAACAAGTGTCCTTAGAAGGGAAAGGAGAGGGAGGCTAGACACAAAAAGAGGAGGCCCGTGGAGACGGAGGCAGAGGCTAGAGGGACAGTCATGAACCCGGGGCATCTGGAGTCTAGGAAACTCGTAGAGGGGCCCCTGAGAGCTGGGACAAACCTCCAGCTCACCTGCACAGGTGCACTTTACCCACAGGACCCCGACTGAGACCTAGTCTCTGGGAAGCCACACCATGTCACCAAGGAAGTACTGAGATGCAGGCCCTTTATCTGCCAGGAGTCCCATGGGTCCATTGAGGACCCGTCATATACACTTGAATTTAAAAGACGCTTGCTCCTTGGAAGGAAAGGTATGGCCAACCTAGACGCACATTATTTTTCCAGTGGTCATGTATGGATGTGAGATTTGGACCATAAAGAAGGCTGAACACCAAAGAATTGATGCTTTCAAACTGTGGAGTTGGAGGAGACTCTTGAGAATCCCTTGGATAGCAAGGAGATCAAACCAGTCAATCCTAAGGGAAATCAACCCTGAATATTCACTGGAAGCACTGAAGCTGAAGCTGAAGCTCCAATACTTTGGCCACCTGAAGCGAGGAGCGAACTCATTGGAAAAGATTCTCATGATGGGAAAGACTGAGAGCAGGAGGAGAAAGGGCGCAGAAGATGAGGTGGTTGGACGGCATCATTGACTCGACAGACATGAGTCTGAGCAAACTCTGGGAGATAGTGAAGGACAGAGGAGCCTGGTGTGCTGCAATCCACAGGGTCACAAGTCGGACACAACTTAGCAACTGAACAACAGCAACACACACACAGCTTCCAACAGGCAGTGTGCTCTCAGCTCTCATTCAGGGTAGGGACAGGGATGCGACCGAACTGAAAAGGTAACCAGAGGGAGGAAGCAGAAAGGCCTGCCCTGCCACCCCACACAGGCCACCTAGGCCCTGGGAACAGTCCACCAATTGTTGCCATTGCTGCTAAGACGGGAAGTCCTTGATATACTAGCTATACTCGCCAGAAAAAGTAGCAGAAATGTAAAGGTCTGAAGACTTTACAATGAAGCATCAGGCACTGGGGAAACTTCTGTGGACTCCAGTTTCTCCAAAAATGTTGCAACTTCAGAGTTAGAGAGGATGTTAGTGTCATCCCAAGAAGCCACAGCCCAGGCATGCTCCCTTCTGCAAACCCCACCCAGCCATCATGTAGCTCTCCTTGAATGCTTCCAGGAACAGGGAGCTCACTACTTATCAGGGGACCCAGTTACAAAAGTGCTATCCTTCCCATGAGTCCTCACCACCTGCGATAGTCAGGCCCTGTGAGAATAGCCAACGATAACAACTCAGTGCTTGCATTAAGGGGCTTCCATTGTATCATACCATCACTTTCCCCACCCCTGTAGAAGAAAAGGGACTAGGAGCCAAGAGGTGGTGCCTGCCCCTCACCTCCACCCCAAGGATGAACCCAGAGGTCAAGGAGGGGCTGCACCCACCATCCACACAGTGGGCTCCACTGACCCCTGGGGGGCAGCGGCAGGCCCCCGTCACAGGGTCACAGGTCCCGCCGTTCTGACAGCTGCAGGAGAAGCTGCAGTTCTTCCCGAAGGTGTCCGGAGGACAAGCTGCAAGAGGGACAGTGGAGCTCAGGGTTGTCGGCCCACAAAAGGAGCCTGCACTCAGAAATCCCTCCAGAGATACAAACACTCTTCTAGGGGTCAAGCCTCCAATTCAGAAGCAGAGCAGCACCCAACGGCACTTGTGCCCCGGAACCCCGCCCACACGCATGGCAGACGTCACTCATCAGTCCTGCATCCTCTCCCTCTACTCCAACAGGCCCACCTTCCCAACCAGCACTTTCAGTCACTGCGGCCTCTGAGACTAGAGGGTCGCTGGGCAGGGAGTGGACATGCCCTGCACAGAGGGTGGGAGAGAGCAGTGTTCAAATATGCTTCAGCTGCCCACTTGCTCTGTGGCCTGGGGAAGTCACCTGTCCCCCCGGAGACTCTAGCATGACTGGCCTGCCCACCCACTGCTCTTCATCAGACCCCTTTTTGTCTCAGTTAGTTGTTGGCTTGCTTGTGGCTGGACCCTCATCGACTGTGACATCTGTGAGGGGCAGACACCAGGCTCTGGGAGCCCCCAGGGTCTCACAGTACCTAGAAGAGAACCTGGCGTGGAGAAGGTAGCTGGGAGACCCTGAAGGAATGAGTGAATGGAAGGACCTGCGAAGCCCCTGCCCAGGACGGTAGGAGGAGTGGACTGTCCATGCCATGCAGGTCCTAGGGCTCCTGGGCCCTGTCCCCCATGCGGCCCCGCCCCCATGGCAGCCTCACTCTCATTGCAGACGAGCCCGGTCCAGCCGTCGGGGCAGTCACAGCTGTCCAGGCTGGGAAGGCAGGTTCCCCCATTCCTGCAGTCATCACAGGTCAAGCTGCAGTCTGGGCCAAAGGTGTTGTCCAGGCAGACTGAGGGACAGATTGAGAGAAGAGCCTCAGAGCCTGGCCCCTGGCCCTGGACTCTACCCAGAGAAAGGGACACGGGGCATCCTTGGGCCATGCAGGTCCCACACGGGTGAACGGAGACAAGGGGGCCACATAGAGGCCCGAAAGGGCCCTAAGTGGGCAGCCAAGCTCAGCCCCGTACACACTGGACAGACTGAGCAAGCCTCTTGGCCTCTCTGAGCCTTGGTCAAACGAGGTGCTCACAGGAAGACTTCCTCACGCCCAAGACCATAGGCTGGGCAGCAGCCGGGCCCAGGGGGTGCTGGCACAGAAGCCTGGGGATGGGCCCACCTCTCACCATACTTTTCCTGCAGTGTGTGTTCACCCCGTGCCTCGGCCTCTTCTTCCTCAGCCCCAACGTAGTCATCTTGGAAGAGGGGGTGCAGCTCATCCTGGAGCACTGCAACGTGCAGGGGGGGCCGCCCAAGGGGCAGGTGGCCGTCCAGGACCAGCTCGGGCAGCTCCAGGGCTGGGTGGAGCACGAAGGCCCCTGAGCCCCTGCCGCTCACCTGTCCTCCTCAGGATTGACCCTCCTGCCCCTCAGTGCCACCCCGGGACCCCCACCTACAGACCCCAACGTGCCCCTCCTCACCTTGGTCACCAGGAGTGAGCCTACTTCTCAGGACAGAGGAGGCTCCAGGCCCTGAGGACCTGAGTCTCGCCACATCTGCCCCAGCTGTCCCGGCTCCCACACTAGCCCGAGGGACCCTGAGCATGGAGCGGGCGTGGGGACAGGAGAGCCCTCTGCTCTGGACATGGTCCTCAGTCCCTGAATGAAGTCCCTGCTCTCATCTGGGAGGGGCTAAAGCTGGACCACTGGGACCCCTGAGTAACACCTGCCTGGGGGCCCCTCTCTGTCCAGCCCCTCCCACCCGCCCACCCCCAGCCCATCCCACAGTGGGAGGCTGGTCTAAGGTGAGGTCCATCCAGCTGGGAAGCAGGGAGTGGGGCCCCGGTGCTGCAGGAAGACGGGGTCCCATGGGGCCAGGTGGAGACTCACAGGTGCAACCCCTGCGATCCTCGTCCAGCTGGTAGCCGGCCTCGCAGGAGCACTGGAAGGAGCCGGCCAGGTTGGTGCAGTGGTGCTCACAGCCGCCACGGCCAGAGGCGCACTCGTCCACGTCTGTGGGCAAACCCAGGGACACTGGCATCCATCCTCCAGGGGTCGGAGTCTCCGGGCGGTCCTCCCGCCCCACCCCTGCCCATGGGATAGGGACCTGCTGGGTGACACCCACGCCACAGCCACCTTCCTGGCCTCCTGCTCGAGAAAGGCCAGGTAGGGGGCAGTCGAGGGTGCAGGCCTAGCCCAGAGAGGAAGACAGTGACCACACGGGGGAATTAACAGGCAGGCCTCCACAGGCCTGCAGACGCAGGCGCTAAACCAACACCCAGAGACAGAGTGCTGGGCGGGGCCAGAGCCCACCCCGTGTCACCCTTAGGACGGTCCACTCCCCAGCCACCCCAGCCGCCCACCACTCACCCTCACACCCGCAGCCATCCGCACTGAGCCGGTAGCCGGCATAGCAGCTGCACTCGTAGCCGCCGGGGCTGTTGGTGCAAACCTGCTGGCAGCAGGGGGCAGCGGCACAGTCGTCGACGTCTGCGGGGCACACACACCACACACGGCTGGCACCTGTGCCACCCACACGCACGCCGCCACAGCGCGGTAGTGTGCACACACCTGCACACGGCCACATGCACACCTCGCAAACACACCTACACACCATGTGCACACCTGCAGACAACTACCTGCACACACCCACACGCACACCTCGCAAACACACCTACACACCATGTGCACACCTGCAGACAACTACCTGCACACACCCACACGCACACCTCGCAAACACACCTACACACCATGTGCACACCTGCAGACAACTACCTGCATACAATCACACGCACACCTATGCATAACTACCTGCACACAACCACATGCACACTCGCGCACATCTACCTGCACACAACCACATGCACACCCGTGCACAACTACCTGCACACAACCACACGCACACCCGTGCACAACTACCTGCACAACCACACGCACACACGCACACATCTACCTGCACACAACCACACACACACCCGCACACAACTACCTGCACACAACCCCACACACACCTGCGCACAACTATGCACACAACCACACACACACCCGTGCACAACTACCTGCACAACCACACGCACACCNGCCACATGCACACCTCGCAAACACACCTACACACCATGTGCACACCTGCAGACAACTACCTGCACACACCCACATGCACACCTCGCAAACACACCTACACACCATGTGCACACCTGCAGACAACTACCTACACACACCCACACGCACACCTCGCAAACACACCTACACACCATGTGCACACCTGCAGACAACTACCTGCATACAATCACACGCACACCTATGCATAACTACCTGCACACAACCACATGCACACTCGCGCACATCTACCTGCACACAACCACATGCACACCCGTGCACAACTACCTGCACACAACCACACGCACACCCGTGCACAACTACCTGCACAACCACACGCACACACGCACACATCTACCTGCACACAACCACACACACACCCGCACACAACTACCTGCACACAACCCCACACACACCTGCGCACAACTATGCACACAACCACACACACACCCGTGCACAACTACCTGCACAACCACACGCACACCCACACACAGCTACCTGCACACAACCACACACACACCCGCACACAACTACCTGCACACAACCACACACACACCTGTGCACAACTACCTGTACATAACCACATGCACACCGGTGCACAGCTACCCGCACACAACCACACACACACACACACTTACACATGACTGTATGTACACCTGCATGTGAGTTTCATGTACTCGCCCTCAATCACATAGGCACCCAGGTACGTCCCCGGCCCTGCACACACGACACACCAAGACCCAGGTGGCAGCCCAGGGCCGCCCTGCCTGTTCTGAGAGCAGGGTAGGGAGTGGCAGGTGCTAGGAAGTAACTGCTGATGCAGAAGGGGTGCTCACATGTCACAGCACATGGGTGTTGACCCAGCGGCTGAGCAGAACTGCAGGTGGACATGGGGTGGTGGGTGCTCAGCGGGGTCATGATGCTATCTCTCACCAGGCCCCCTCGTACCACCCCCACCCCTGCCCGGGGCCGAGGGAACAGGACTGTGGGCAACAGGAGGGAGGTTCCCATTCACAGCATCAAACCCCAGGCAGCAGCGAGCCTCTGGCTTGGGGGACGGCAGTCGGGAAGGAGGCGGCTCGCACCGATACACGTCCTCTGGTCCTCGTCCAGCTCGTAGCCATGGGGGCAGGTGCAGACGGGGCCCGCACTGCTGTGGCTGCAGCCGTGGGAGCAGCCGCCGTTGTCCGCCTCACAGCTGTTCACGATCTCCATCTCGATCCCTGCGGCCAGAGCCACCAGGGACGTGGGACCAGGGCTGGGGTGACGCCTCGAGCTGGCGCGGTCCTCCCACCCTAGCTGCTGCCAGTCCACTGGGAAACAGGCTGCACAGAATTCCTGGGCCCGGTGGACCCTGGAACCCTGTCCTCCTGGGGTCCCTCTGTCCTCCCCCATCCTCCCAGGACCCACAATCAGCCCCCAGGCCCAGCGCCGCCCTCGACTGACAAGGAAGTTCTGGCCCTCGGCCAAAGCGGGCCGACAGTTGTGGGGGGCTGGGGAGCCCTGTGGGGTCTCGGTGCTGTCACCCACTGTCCACTCACGGTAGCACTGCCGGCCATCAGCACCCAGCTCGTAGCCCGCATTGCACACACACTTGAAGGAGCCGTGCGTGTTGAGGCAGCCGTGCGCACACTGGGCCAGGCCCGTGGCACACTCATCCACATCTGATGGGAGAGATCACGGGCGAGGGGTGCTCTGGACCACTGGCCCCCAAGGGTGGTCTCCAAGGGGTCAGGGCCCAGGCACCCGGTGCCAAGAGGGGGCCCCAGTGCCCTCTCCTGCTTCGCTCTGAGCATCTTTGCTCTCACCAACACACTCCAGGTACAGAGCTGTGCTCCGTCCCAGGGCGAGGAGGGCACGGCTGGAAGTCTGGGTTCAGGCCCCACCAGCAGCAGTGGGCGCTGTTCCGCCTCTCTGAGCCCACGGTCCCTGAGATGTGTGTCTGGACTTGCCAAGCACCCCCCATCCAGGCCGGGCACAGAAGGGGCCTTTCGCCACCGGCCTCCGGGGGCCAGCAGGAGAAAGCGCACTCTGTCATCCAGGGTCAAGCTACAGCTTCCTCCCTGGGGCCACATGGCACTGGCCTCAGGACCTAGCATTCCTGATGACTGCCTCAGTGCCACCGCCTGAAAGTCCTTGGAATGAAGCTGACCCTCAGCCTCGTTTCCCACTGGGTTCTCTGAAGCCACTGCATCCAGAACGCCAGGACATGCCCCATCACATTGGCAGTGAGACCTAGAACACCTTCCTGATAGTGACGTGGACCAACAAGCTTCTACACTCACAGACCTGTCTCCCTGATGGCCATTGGGCAGGATGCCTCAGGAAATGACCACTGCATGCCCTGGAAGCATCACGTCACTTCAGAGACTCACCCCAAGAGTCAGGGGGACAGGCCCAGGCTGCTCATCCAGAGCCATGTGTAACAGGAAGGAGCGGGGACACCCGAGTCCTGAGACGGGGCAACTAACACTGCACAGTGGACGCCCGTGCAGCCGTGAGGCCAGAGCATGTTCTGAAAAGCTTGTGCCCACCACACTCTGTGGTGATGCTCTATGCACCCACTAACCAACAAGCCTAGAGACGACCTGGAAACTGGTTTGGGGATGTCACTCGGGTCACAGTAATGACCCTTTCTCTAATAAGCAGGTTGTTTAGTTGCTAAGTTCTGTCGGACTCTTGCGACCCCATGGATTGTAGCTCTCCAGGCTCCTCTGTCCATGGGAGTCTCCAGGCAAGAATACTGGAGTGGATTGCAATTTCCTTCTCTAGGGGATCTTCCCAACCTAGAGATCAAACCTGCATCTTCTGCTTGGCAGGTGAGTTCTTCACCACTGAGCCACCAGGAAAGCCCTAACAAGCAGGTACTGCTTAGCTAACACCTAAGAGAAATATTTTAAACTAACAAGGCACCCTGAGAACTGTCTTCCTGCAGACACGAGACTGTCTTTGGGAGCAGTTCCCTGAGCCCTCGCCCCTCCTCTCCATCTCCCACCCTCCACCCTGCCCCCTCAACCCCAGTCCTAGAGATGACCCTGCATCATCCCAGGTGAGCCGAGAGGGACGACACGGGAACTGGCCCCACACACAGGCCCCTGAAGGGGGATGCAGGGAGGTGACCCCTGGGCCGGCCCTAGCAAGGGAGGGCATCCTACCTTCGCAGGCTTTGCGGTCCACTGCCAGCTGGTAGCCCGTGTGGCACTCGCAGTGGGCAAGGCCCTGGAGCGCCCGGCACCTGTGCATGCAGCCGCCGTTCCTGTCCGCGCACGGGCTTCTCCCTGCAGTCGTAGCCAGGAGGAACGGGGGCAAAGGGCAGACGTGGAGGATCCACCAGGTTTGGGGTTCCCACCCCAGGGCCTCTGGTGAGCCCCCACCTAGAGCTCTCACCCCTCCTGCTCGTCTTGACAGGCTGGGACATGGACTAGGGGTCAGGGGAGCCCCAGGCACTCCCAGACTCCTCCAGAGAAGACAGAGGGCACCGGCCAGGGCCACCCTGGTCAGGCAGTGGGCACATGGCCAGCTCCGCCACCTCTCTTCTTGTCAGAGCCGGAGCCCCGTGAACTCACGCCACCCTGCCCCACTGGCCCACACTCAGTCATGACCCCCCGGGACCTGGAAGGCCAGGTAGGGTGGGAGGGACTCCCTCAGCACCAGCCCTGCACCCATCCCTTCCCACTTCTCAGGGGTCTCCTGGGCCTGCTCCACCTTCTCTGTCAGCAGAGGCCCCCTTCCGTGACCCACAGGCCTGGAATCCCAGGGCAAGGAGCCAGACAGCACCTGGCCAGTCTCCTCTGCCCAAGGGCCAGGGCTGGGGCCTACATGCCCACGCCAAGGCCACCTCAGAACTGAAACAACACAGGATGCCCTTCCTCTTCATCCTATTACCCCCATCCTGAGCTTCCTGCCCCCAAAGATATGAGATCCCAGAGCACAGCCTGACGGGCTTCCTCCCCAGGGCCCAGGGGGGCTGGATGATGCCCCATCACTCTCTGCAGCCAAGGAGCCCCCTGTGATCACAGGTCAACCAAGGGCGATGACATGGACCAGACCCCTCAGACCCTGCTGCAGCACCACTGGCAAAGCAGGGAGGGACTTGGGCTGCATGATCCCCAGGCTGGTCTAAGGGAGCATGGAGAACAGGCAGGGGGTCCCAGTGGGAGGCCCAGCCCTGACGCCCTGCCTTCACCCTTGGGACACTCACGGACACAGCGCCTGCCATCCTCCTGGAGCTGGAACTCGGGCCGGCATTGGCAGCGGTGCTGGGTCACTGTGAGCTGGACACAGTTGTGCTGGCAGCCACCATTGCTCACGGCGCAGGAGTTGATGGCTGGGGACCCAAGAGGAGTCAGGTCACCCCAGGAGGATGGCCCGGCCGAAGGGTTCCACCCCAGGCAGGCTCGGAGCACCTCCTAGAGGAAGCTTCTGGCACCTCCGAGCCCCTCCCTCCTTCCTGTCCGCGTCCCAGAAGCAGGGGCTNCAGGAGTTGATGGCTGGGGACCCAAGAGGAGTCAGGTCACCCCAGGAGGATGGCCCGGCCGAAGGGTTCCACCCCAGGCAGGCTCGGAGCACCTCCTAGAGGAAGCTTCTGGCACCTCCGAGCCCCTCCCTCCTTCCTGTCCGCGTCCCAGAAGCAGGGGCTTTGAGAGGGCAACACAGCTCCTGTCCAGGTTGCAGGCCTGGCTTTGTTTCTCGGCCCACACACAGGACACACAGGGCCATGATCCGAATCCGGGTCCTCTGGCCCAGCCTGCCCCAGGACTGAGTGTAGGAAGGTACTGCAGAGGGCCCCGGTGGAAGCCCAGCCCCCTCCTCAACCCCAGGCACAGAGCACAGAACACCAGGCCCTGCTGGGGGTCAGGGCATCCGGGGCTCAGGGCCCAGCAGGCTGGGAGGCTCCCTGGAGGAGCAGAGGCCAGCAGGGGCTGGGGAAGACCCAGACACTCCACTGTTGGTCATCAGGCCAGGGCAGAGGGGCAGGCGTGGGCCTACACAGACAGCCACCATGACCCACGGGCCTAGCCACAAGCTCCTATCAGACTGCTGCAGCACCTGCCCACCCGAGGTGGGGCCTCACCCGCACCTGACCTCACCCAGACCCCACTCCTCTCAGCAGCTGTGGGGACAGCACTTGGTGAGGCCAGAGCCAGAGACCCCCATCCCAGTCCGAGGATGCTAGGGGTCCAGGTGTTCCCACTCAGGCCCACCTAGAGCAAGGCTCTTACGGGTCAGGCTAGCCAAGTGGGTGCCTACGTCCTGTATGGATGCGTTGAGGCTGTGCCCAGGAAGGGGGCACTGGGCACCCAGAGAGGACACCTGGCCTCTGGTAGCTCCACCAAGTCGCTGGTAGTGGCCTTGTGGTAAGGGAGGGACAGGTCCTCAGCTCTGCAGTGAAGCTTCAAGAATGCACCGTGAGGAGGCGCAGATCACTGCCCAGCGGGCCTGGGGCAGAGCAAGCCTGAGTGCTGGAACTAAACACTGCGACCACCGGGGGACAGGGATTCACCCCCAGACGCCACCTGTGCTGTCACCACAGACTTCAGGGGGGCCTCAGGGCTGGAGTCTGGAGAGGCTATTCACTGTCAGTGGGTCTAGGGGCCAGGAGCAACCCACCCCACCACTGAGGCCCATGGAGCTGGGAGCAGCCGCGTCTGCACGCAGAGCAAGCGAACAGCCTCAGGGCTCAGAGTGGCCAGGCCCACAGCGTCTGACAAGAACAAGGCTTCCTTCAAAGCAAATATGCTCCCAAAGGCCAAAACCCAGCACTCGCCATCCTGCTGGCTCCCCACGAGGAGTGTGTGGGGAAGGAACTGGAGCTGAGGTACCCCCGAGGCCGAGCCAGCCCTTCTCTTGGGGTGGGGTGAACACCCAGGGCACAGTGCGGGCTCTGTCTCCTGGCCACATCTGCCTCTGCCACGTGTCAAGGGGGAGCAGCAGAGACCCAAGACCCAGGTCGGATGGAGGCAAGCAGGATGGCCACATCTCTGGTCCCAGTCAGCTTCTAGGCCCCCTCTGCAGCCACCCACCCCCAATTCTGCGCTGACCCCCAAGGCCCCACCTTCCTCCCCTGAGACAGCTCTGCTTAACCCACTGCCATCAATTCCAGAGGCTTCCAAGCATGGCTTGAGCCGGCCAATTCTTGGGGCCCTGTCTGTGTTTACAGCACCAACTGCATCCCTGCTCAGAGCTCATAACAAGAACCAGAAGCCCCTCCTGGCAGCTCTGGGCAGGCACAAGGAGAGAGGGCCAGGGGAATGGCTGGGCAGACACTGCGGCTGCAAGGACGTCCCACAGAGCTATGGCAGGACCCCCAAGACGGGCCCAGGGGTGACCTGGCACTCAGCCCACAGAAGCCCACCAGGGGAGAAATCCCAGGCAGGTGAGGGCCACGGAGGTGTCCAGCTCCCCATACAGCCTTGAGCCTCCCCAAACCAGCCCAAGTCTCTTGCTCTGCTGCACAAGTCCTAATGTTCCAGATGCCCCCAAGCTGTGCTGCACACAAGGGAGCCAAGTCCCATGTCATCATCTCACACATCCTGTGCCCAGGATTCCCGGAAAGCTGAGCAAGGTAGTTTTTCTCAGGCGCTGGGCTGTGTAGCTCAGGGGAGGGCCAGCCTCTGCATGCCCAGTGCCTAGAGCTGGGGATAAAGCTTCCAGGCCCTCAGGTCACTGTGAGTCATAGCCATGGAGTCCACATACCACTGCCCCATGCCTGAATGGACCAGGCTTAGAGTCGAAGCTACAAGCTTGTCAGAACACAGGAGCAAGGGGGTTCCACAGCCTCTAAAGGGACCAATGTTTGTGCACCCCTGCAATTCACACGTGCACTTCTAAAACTCAACCATCAGTGTGACCATATTTGGAAGTGAAATAGTGAACTCTGGTGCTGAGAAGACTCTTAAAAGTCTTGGACTGCAAGGACATCAAACCAGTCAATCCTAAAGGAAATCAACTCTGAATATTCATTGGAAGGACTAATACTGAAGCTGAAGCTCCAATACTTTGACCACCTGCTTTGAAGAGACAACTCATTGGAAAAGATCTTGATGCTGGGAAAGACTAAGGGCAGAAGGGGGTGGCAGAAGATGAGATGGTTGGATGGCATCACTGACTCAATGGACATGAATCTGAGCAAACTCAGGGAGACAGTGAAGGACAGGAAACTTGGCATGCTCCAGTCCATTGGTCGGACACGATTTGGTGACTGGACAACCCATTCAGGTTAAATGAGGTCATAAGGGTGGGGCCCTGATCCAACAGAATTTGTGTCTTTAAAGAAAAGATATAAGGACTTCCCTGGTGGTCCAGTGATTAAGACTCCAGGCATGCAATTCAGGGGACATGGGTTTGATACTGATCAGGGAACTAAGATCCCACATGCCTTGCAGCCCGAAAAATTAAGCTAAAAATATTTTTTGGCTTCCCTGGTGGCTCATACAGTAAAGAATCTCCCTGCAATGCAGGAGACCTGAGTTTGATCCAAAGATTGAAAATCCCCTGGAGTAGAAAATGGCAACCCACTCCAGTATTGTTGCAGCCAAAAAAATAGAAGTATTTGTTGACAATAAAGATCTCCCTTTCTCTAATATGGGAAAGAGCTTTAAAAAAAAAAAAAGAAACGGAAAAGACATAAAGTCTCTCTCTGTCTCTGTCCCCATGGCCACACAAGGATACAGCAGGAAGAATGTTCTAATCAGGCACTGGATTGGCTGGGACCATGAGTGAGAACTGTCAGCCTCCCGAACAGTGAGAAGACAAACTTCCGTGTCTAAGCCGCCCAGTCAGTGCATTGGTTAGGGCAGCCTGAGCCGACTATTGCACCTTCGCTTCCCAGTTTGCAAGCACCAGAACCAGGGGACTAGCAGGTTCTAACAGAAACTGAAAGTGAAAGCGTTAGTCATTCAGTGGCATCTGACTCTGTGACCCCATGGACTGCAGCCCGCTGGGCTCCTCCATCCATGGGATTCTCCAGGCAAGAATGCCAGAGTGAGTTGCCATTTCCTCCTCCAAGGGGTTTTTGAGACCAAGGGATCAAACCCATGTCTCCCACAATACAAGCTGATTCTTTACCATCTGAGCCACCAGGGAAGCCCCAGGTTCTAATGGTGCAAGCTACAACTCCATCTTTCGCCAGCAGGGGTCGCTCCAGCCCAGAGCCAGGTGTGAGGAAACGACGTTGTAGATGTCCTACTGGGAGGAGGATCTACTCCATCCATGCTGGTTGGCTCGCCACTGCTGAAGATGCAGGTGGTACCACCTGGAGCCCAGCATTAGGTGTGTGTGAGTGCCGTGGAGGTGCAGGTAGGGCTCTGAACAGTTGACCTGCAAGGCGGCTCCACTGGCAAGGCCTGGTCCTGGGACACCAGCACGCTGGCCCGCCCGAGCTGGTCATTCAAGGGGCTGTGCCTGGCAGGCTGCTGACGTTAGGACAAGCCTGCTGGCAGCGTGCTGAGCCCACCAGCCCACTCTGCTCCAGCCTCCAACCCCAGCCGGTGGATCGGAGCAGGCTGGATGGCAGCTTCATGGGTTCGTAATGACTGCTCTCAGACTGGCTTGGCTTGCAGGTCCCAAGAGCCTCACACCACGTGTGGTCAGCAGCCACATACAGCCCATACTTCTAGGAAGCCCTCTGTTGGCCGCAGGGCCGGGATGGCAGGACCAGAAAGGGGTGGACCACCAGCTCAGCCAGTGGGGGAGACTCATGTGGGCTTGGCCCACCAGGTACTCCTTGGCAGCTCACTTTGCCTTCAGCCTGGCCTTATGCGTCCTGCCCCATCCTTGACCCTCTGCTGGGGCCTCCACACTGCCTGCGGGGTGGGGCGTGGCTCCCCTGCAGCGTGGATTCAGCCGCTCCCACCCACAGACCACGCTCTCTCCCACCCACCGGCACCCACATCACAGACTGCACCGCCCAGCACCCACGCTGTCCTGACCCGGCCAGAGAAAGCAGCAAAGCTTGGACCCAGGCCCTGCAGCTGGCCTGCCCAGTGCCCGCCCACCTCAGGACACACACTCACAGGTGAGGACCCAGGTTCTGTAGCTCCTAGTGCACATTCCAAGGTCATCTGCACTCTCACACCTCTCCCCACTCCCACACTGTGCTCCCTGCTACGTTCTGCCCTCATAAACNGACCCAGGCCCTGCAGCTGGCCTGCCCAGTGCCCGCCCACCTCAGGACACACACTCACAGGTGAGGACCCAGGTTCTGTAGCTCCTAGTGCACATTCCAAGGTCATCTGCACTCTCACACCTCTCCCCACTCCCACACTGTGCTCCCTGCTACGTTCTGCCCTCATAAACTCTCTGACTCTAATCCCTCACCTTGAGGCCCCAGTCTGCCCCTGCTTCCCCACAGGGTCTCTGCATCCAGCCCAGGGTCTGTGGCCACTGCCCTGGCTTCCCCAGGTCAGGGTGCGACCCTTCTGTCCCCCCCTGGGCACTGGCAGCCTGCAGATACAGGGCCTGGACCTCCCAAGATGGCCTCGGGCAGGGTGGCCCTTCCTGCTCCCTGTTCAGACTCAGCAGCCCCCTGGGGCTGGGAAGACACTTTCAGAAACTGCAGCCTGGTTTGAGCCTGGAGGTGAATTGAAAATGTGCCCAGAACTGCATCTGTGGTTTGCAGGGATGAACTCTGCCAAAGAGCCTAGCAGTCTCCACCCCTCTGCTGCCTGTGGCTTTGCCAACGAAGCCTCCGGGGCCCTGGCGGCCTCCCTGCCAAGGAGTCGGGAGACAGCAGGCTGTGGGGCCTTGTGCAGACACCTTGCTGTCCCCTCATCAGGGAGACCCAGGTCTGGGGAAGCATCTGCCCTGAGGCCACTTGGCACCCCTGAGGGAGAACCCAAAGGCAGGTGGGGTGCAGGAAGACCCTCCCCATACTGTGGGCACTGTGTGTGCACTCAGTTGCTCAGTCGCTTCCAACTCCTTGCAGCCCCATGGACTGTAGCCTTTCAGGTCCTCTGTCCACAGGACTCTCCAAACAAGAATGCTGAAGTGGGTTCCCTTTTTCTCCTCCAGGGGCTCTTGCAGNACCCTCCCCATACTGTGGGCACTGTGTGTGCACTCAGTTGCTCAGTCGCTTCCAACTCCTTGCAGCCCCATGGACTGTAGCCTTTCAGGTCCTCTGTCCACAGGACTCTCCAAACAAGAATGCTGAAGTGGGTTCCCTTTTTCTCCTCCAGGGGCTCTTGCAGTGGGGCCCATCTGACTCCAGACTACCAGGGGTGCAGGCTGACAGCAGAATCCTCCCCACAGTGTCCATCCAAAAGACTCAACAGGCCTGAAGCCAAGGGGAGAAGGAGGGGACCTGCCTCTCCCCAGGGGCTGGCCCCAGGGTGTCACAGGGGCCCCTCTGCTCGTTGACAGTGACATCATGGCCCCTCAGACGGGGTGTGCTGCTCACCATGGGGGACATTCAAGGCCAGGATCCAGGAGTCACCCTAGCCCGGAGGAGGAGGGTTTTCCAAAGACCGAGAGCGGTCTCCATGGGTCTGCCTGGGCGCACCGCATGGCACAGATAAGTGCAGGCTCCACCAGGCTCACTGCCCAGCACAGCACTCTGCAGCTCCGTTTTCCAGTTTGGGGAAGGACAGGGGCCACCTCCTCATCCTTGAGGGTGAGAAGCAGGCTGGACCAGCCCTCAGCCTCTCTCTGCTCACCTCTTCCCACCCCAGAGCCTGCTGGGGCGGGGGTGGGGACAAACCCAGGGGGCTCCCTGGAGGTGGAGCAGCCAGGACACCAGGCTGCTTCTGCTTCTTTCTCTTGGGGCCAGGCTGGACAAGAGCAGACAAAGTCAGACGTGAGGCACTCAGGGGGCTTTGAGGCTGACAGTAAGATCCTTCCTGCAAATCTTCACTTTAAAAATGGAAACTTTTTGCGTGTTATTTGCAAGGGGCCTTTTACAAGGTAGGGGTACAGGAAGACTGTGTGCTTTCTGTCTTTTCCCTGCCTCTAAAGCAACTTGAAAGAGTGTTTCAAGTCTCCCCTTGTCTGTTTCAAGCCCCCCCCCCCTTTAAGCAAAACCACCTTTGAAGACTTCCCAGATCCTTGGGTGCCATGATGCACACCAACCTGAGAGCTCCCAGCACGTAGGGCCTTCCCACCCTGTGTGGAGGAAGACCTGTCACATCCCTGTGGGCACCTTCTTTACTCTCACCCTCTAGCATTTCCATAACCCTCATTCCAAGCTGCTGAAGGGAGAGGTGCCCGGACCTGTCCCCTGCCTACCCTGCCAGTCCCAGGAGAGCTCAGAGCACCTCTCCCATTGCCCAGAGGATCCCAGCAGGCCCCAGGGAGGGGATCCAGGGCAGCTGTGCTCCAGCTGTGCAGCCTGCCTGCAGCTGGCCTGCGTGGGGGAGGGGATAACTGGGGAGGGGCCTAGTCCTACACTGATCTTCCCATCAATGTCTGCTGAGACCCTAGGGTGGGCTGGGCCCAGAGGGTGCCCCCACTGTGAACCTCAGACAAGGTCACCAGCTCCTCCCCACACCCTGCGCTCTGGGAGTCCTGGAGCATCGAGGAGGGCCCACACCTCTCAGAAAAGCAGCAGGGACTTCCAGCACCCTGGCAGGGGCCAGGCAGTGCCCTTTACCAGGCCCCACCTGGACCCCCTCATCTGGTGCTCAGCCGCCCTACCCATCCTAGGGCTGTAGGTCAGGTGCTCTGCTACCGGGGAGAGTCCCTTCACAACCCAAAGGAGCCCTTCAAGGAGAAGGGCAGGGTGCCCCTAGAGCAACTGCTTCCTGCTCTGCCTGGGAGAAAGTCCTCAGGAGACCCCTATCTGCTTTGGAAACTTTTCAGCAAAGCCCAGGCCCCCCACAGGGAAGGCAGCCCCCAACAGACCTGGGCTGACAAACCCACATCACTCCCAGGAGACCTGGGGGTTGGCCTGCAGGTGTCAGCTCCTAGGAATTTCAGACAGTCAGAATCTGCCCACAGGTGTGCGTGAGTGTGAGTGAGTGTGTGCAGGGGACACAGCGTGTATTTCCCACTGCGACTGGAAGTCGCAGAATGTGGGTATTTCACCTGCCCCCTTTGGCGGGAGCAGCCAGGAAGTGGGTGGCCAGGAGGTGAGCACAAGCACCCAGGAGAGCTGCAGACCCCCCTGAGGTCCTGGGGACCATACAGTCTGCGGGTACAGAGTTGACGGTGGTAGGCAGAGGGGGTGGTAAGGTCCCAGCAGCCTCATACCAGGCTATGCAGACCACACTGGTCTTTGAAGACCAGTGTGTTGTTACTGTTTTTCAGTCGCTCAATCGTGTCCAACTCTTTGCAGCCCCAAGGACTGCAGCACACCAGGCTTCCCCATCCTTCACCATCTCCTGGAGTTTGTTCAAACTCATGTCCTTTGAGTCGATGATGTAAGCAAACACCACAGATGGAGACTTCGGGAGCCTGGAGGCCAGGCGTCTCCCAGGGAAGGGCTCCAGCATGGTGATGGGCTGGGCTGAGCTAGGGGACCAGGAGCAAGGCTTTCCTCCTGGGCTGCCCGAAGGAGGCTATCCCCCTCCAAGAGCTGGGCTGCCCGAAGCCAGCAGCTCAAGGCCACTGTTAGAGATTACCACAATCCTCCCAAAGCCCTGACAGGCACCCTCCCCTTTGCGTGCTGTTTACCCATTCTGGCAGCTCAGTGAAGACCACTATCGGGTGGACTAGGGGGATCCAGGGAGACAGGAAGGTGTCCCAGCCCAGCCCACCCTGGACCAGCCCCCAGGGATGCCCTTCTCTGAGGAGAACCTGCCACAGAGAAAGGGAAAATACAGGGGACCCGGGGACCAGCAGCCAGGCTGCACCCTATTGCATTTGTCCTGAAGCACATCACAACATTCCTGCATCTGTTTCCACTTTCCAGCTCTGAAACTTTACAGGGCANGCCCCCAGGGATGCCCTTCTCTGAGGAGAACCTGCCACAGAGAAAGGGAAAATACAGGGGACCCGGGGACCAGCAGCCAGGCTGCACCCTATTGCATTTGTCCTGAAGCACATCACAACATTCCTGCATCTGTTTCCACTTTCCAGCTCTGAAACTTTACAGGGCAGCGGCCTCGCTCCCTGAGTGGCGGCCCGGACATGTGAGCTTGTCTGCCGGGGAGGGCCCCCCAGGGCTGGCGGGCCGCCCTGCCACATAGCAGTGAGGCGTGCAGGAGGGAGGCTGCTCAGAGCCCGCCCGGGCCCGCTCCAGGTCTCCAGGGTGGAAAGAAGGGGCTCCCTGCCACAGCCAGGGAGAGAGCCCTGGCCAGGGAAGGTGACCACTGGCCTAGGCCCCAGAGAACAAGCCCCACAAAGCCTGCCAGACAAAGCGGCCAGCAGGGAGGGGCAGCCATGCCTGCGACACCTGTGTCCAGAGCAGCTGGGATTTGCCGGGGGGGGAGGGGGGGGATGGAGAGAGGGC
>SJYA01002443.1:1201648-1256167 GCA_006410615.1 Neotragus moschatus | reverse complement strand
CCCGCCCCGCCCGGCCCCGCCCCCGACTCTCAGAAAGATCGCTGGCCCCCCTGCGCGCCGCCCGCCCACCCGCTCCGCACATTCCTATGCGCGCGCTCACGCAGACGGTACACACCCAGACCCATCCTTAAGAGCAAGCACCTCCACGCAGCCACGTGCACCAGCAGACCCACGTGTGCAAGACGTACACAAGACACCCAGAGTCCTGCACGGACCTGCATGGGCACATCGATACACACGGGCGCTCGCACAGGCGGAATCCCTGAGCCAACAATACACGCAATACAGAGGTGGATGGAGGCCACCCTGGCAAGACCGCGGGGCTCCGCAGAGGCAGCTCGACGGAGGTTGCGGAGAGTGGGGAACCGGCGCACTTCGAGGCCACACCGCAGTAGTGGGTGTCTTGGGCGTGAAGACTCTCCCAGGCCCCAGCCTGGTGTCCCTCATCTCTCTACTGGTCCAGGGCCAGTACCTGCGGGAGCCTGGTAAGGCACCACTGCACTCCTATAGCAGATGGGGGAGGGACCGAGCCTGCAGGGACAGTGAGCCCCAGGGGTGAGGCTGCTGAATCATGGACACTCCTCCAACCCCAGACTGCTGGGCACAGCCTGTGGTCCCAGATGTGTCAGGCAGCTCTGCTCAGGGGTGGTAGGGTCACACTGGCTGTGCACTCTAGATACCTGTGCATTCAGGCCTGACGAAGTCTGGGCCCCCAGCCCCCCATCTCGTGTAGGCTTTGCTGATCCCCAATGGCTCACCCATGGCACCCTGCCTGACCCCAGCCCTATCCGGAAACTGCTAGCTGTCATTCTTCACAGCCCACCTGTGGGCAGGGTTCAAAGGGGCAACCTCAAGCTTGTGGAGAAAGGCACTGTCTCGCCTTGTCTGGTCCTGTCTGCAGCCCAGAAGCCAACTCATCCCACTGTCTCCCCCCCCCCCACCTGCCCGCCAGGTGCCAGGCAGTGCAGAAACAGGCCTGCCTGCCTGTCTGCCCCAGCCTTGGGGGTAAGCTTCTCCCCACCGTCCCCGGGGCAGTACCGCAGCCTGTGGATCCCAGCCTGTCAATGTAGGGAGCACACATCTCCCAGGTGGACAGACTGCCCCGTGGCCATTTGAACCGTGCCTCCCACAATGCACCAGCTCTGTTTATCACTGCAACATGTATCTTATTCGCTCCCAACAACACTAACAAAAACCTGAGGGTCCCTGTGCAGCCACCAGTCAGGCTGCAGGGAGTAGGAGGGTGCTGGACACAGGTGCGGGGCCTCAGACACTCTGCTCCAGACACTGCCAAGCATCATGCTGCTCAGCCTGGCAGGGGGTCTGGCATGCAGACCTGGTAACCGAACTTCTTTTTTAATTATAAAACATTTGTGGTCGGGCTGGATCTTCATTTCGGTGTGAGGGCTTCTTCCTGCAGGGTCTTCTCTTGTTGCAGAGCACAGGCTCTAGGCACGCGGGCTTCAGTAGCTGTGGCATTCAGGCTTAGTTGCTCCACAGCATGCCACCAACTCTGGTGACTTCCAGTGGAGCTCTTTCCTCACTGTCTCATGGTCCCCTTTTGAAGCAGGTCTGTGCCTCCCAGACGCACCTATAATTAAACCCTCATTCTGCCCAGAAGGGAATCCTCCAGCCAGGTGCCCACCTAGGCTCTGCCCTTGGCACACAGGGTCCTGGACGTTCTCATACAGTCTTTATCCAGGGGATATATGACCTGCCCAGGGTCACACAGGACAAAGGGTACCACCGACAGGGATCAGGTCTGACCTAAATCCTGCCTTCACTGGGCGCCCTCCTCCAGGCTCCTGGAGACATGGCCTCTGCAGGTACCCAGTGGCTCCATCGGGGGTGCCCAGTGGGTTCTGAGTGGCTGGGAGGGGCAAAGGCCCAGCAGGAGGCAGTGCACCTGTGGTGCTTCTCCTGCTCTCTCACTGCCCCCCCACCACAGGGCCCCGGACTGTCGACCAGAACTCAGTGCTGGGCTCCCTCAGCCCAGGCCACCAAAGGGCTCTCCACGTGGACCCTGGGCACAGCACTTCCAGGAGGCGCTGGCTCCAGACCCTGCCTCTTCCATCCCTCTTGGGTGGCCTGGCCCTCCCAGCACCCCAGCTTCCATAGCAGCTAAGATGCCCACTCTTCCTCCGACCTGCAAACAGCGAGCTCCTACACGTCTGTTGAGTGCCAATCCCAAGGGGCCTTCTCTGCAAAGCTCCCCAGCCCGCTCCCCCCAGAGCCACCACTGCCAACTCTGCTTCCCCTGAAGCTGGCCTGTCCGTCCTTCCTTTCAGCCCTCACTCCCTCGCTCCGTTCCCTCAGTGAGGACCTGAGTGCCCACTCTGGGCAGAACCCGGTTCTAGGAAGCAGAGCTGTCTCCCCCGCAGCCCAGCTGAGCCCGAGACAACTCGTGACGTGATGAGCTCAGGTGGCACCTCCCTAAAGGACCCAAGATGGGGTTTCGATGCCTCTGGGCCTCCGTCCTCACTAGGCTGGGCACAGCGTGATGGTGGCCAGCCACCGCAGCCCAGGCAGGGCCCACTGGCCTCCCTGGTGCCACCAAGCACACCCAGGCGCGCGGCTGTGGTCTGGAAGCTGTTTGGGAAATGCTTTCCTGATGTGGAGACTGGGCTGGTGTCTCTGCCTGGTGGAATGTCTGTGTGTCAGCAGAAGGAGCAGACCACCCCCCGCCAACCCGCCAGGCCGGCTCCAGCTTTCCTCTCCAAGCTAGGCAGCCACCGAGCTCCTCTGCCAGGACCCAGGCTGGGAAGAGGACTCCATGCTGCCCCTGCAAAGCTACAGCTCCCCCTTAGTGCTGGGCCCATCCCACCCTAGACCCCTGAACTGGGACTTCAGGGCCAGGACTGCCATGTCCCTGGAGTCAGCAGGAAGCAGAACAAGGCGCATTTCCTCCCCACACTTGTGGTTGGTGCTATGGACACTTCCTCCAGGAAGCCCTCCAGGGGGCCTCTCAAGGTCCCAGGTCGCCCTGTGGCATTCTGCCAACATGCTGAAAGGGAGGTCATCTTGGCCTCTGGCTGTAGAGCAGGTGCTGGGGGAGCCTGGCTGGGCCTCAGAGCACTCGATGCCTGCAGGGGTTGGGGGGGTGGCCTTGCATCTCCCACCCAAGTTCCTAGGGACATGGGACAAGGAGGCCCCAAGACACAGGACAAGAAGGCCCTCCAGTGGGACACGAAGAGACCAAGCCCCACCCCAGGCCAGGGGGGAATCCCTGGCCCTTCCTGTCTGGCTGGGAGATGGGGAGAAACTAAACTTCTCAGGAGGAACTGAACCCTCTGGAGGCAGGTGGGGTTGTGTGTGTGACAGAGAGACTGTCAGAGAGGCCCCAGAGGTCACCGCGCCGACGCCAAGGTGCCTTTCTTTTGAGGGTGACAGTCCACAGGCACAGTGGATGCTGGATGGGGTAGCTGTCACTGGCCACCCACTGACCACCTACATTGCCCTCTGTGCCAGGCACTTCACGGGCTTGGCACCAGACCATGCCCTCTCACCTGTGGACAGTCAGACCCAGAATGAAGCCACACGAGCTGGTGGGGCGTAGGGGAACTGCGGGCTGGGGCTCTGCCTCCAGCAGCACCTCCTGCTGAAGTCAAGTCTCACACGACAGGCTGCAAGGCTGGGGGTGCTGGGCAGAGGCTGGGTTGGAGGACCCTGATGGCCAAGAAAGCAGTGTGGGAGCCATCAGGGGGCTGTGAGGGGCACTGGGGCCATGAGAGGGACTGGCCGGAGATCAGATGGCCCCCCGACAGGCCCCCAGCTGCAGGGTAGAGGGCCAGGAAGGTGCTGGAAGGAGGCCTCTCTTTCAGGTTTCTCTTCAATCTGCCTTTGGGGACTCAAGGCCTCTCAGCCCAAAAGTTCCCCTCCCCACCTCCCAGTCCCCCAAGGGGACAAATGTCCTGCCTGGTTGCTTCCAACCTAGATGGCCAGAGCCCACCACAGCCCAGGAGGTCAGTTTTTAGCTGGGGTCCATTGTGTCCCCACGCAGGCCCAGGAGAACCACCCCCAGAATGTCCCTCCCACCTCCTGTCCCAGGGCAGCCACTGCAGTGTTATTTTGGGAGCAGAGGCCATGTCTGGCCTCCAAGAGTCGTCCGGGCGTCAGCCTCATGGTAAACTCATTACCCACCCTGGACCCTCACTGAGCCAAAGGAAGGAAAATGGAAACCATGGTTGTTTCCGAGAGCCCAGCTGCCGCTCCTGGCTGCATCTGCCCTGGGCTTGGGCCAGGCCCCCTCTACACACACACACGCACGCACGCACACCCCGGGAGAGCCCAGGACAGAGCAGTCACTGCCACACGTATCCTCCTCCAGAGACAAGATGGCTAAAGAGGAGGGCAGACCCTGCCCTGTGCCAGGGAACCAACCCCTGGCTACCCCATCGAGGCACCCGCAGTGGGCCAGACACGAGCCTCGCTGGAGGCCCCCGCATATGTGTACACGTGTGTGCACGCGTGACGAGGCCCTCTCTGTGGCTCTCTGCTGCCTCCAAGCAGTGGCCTGAGCCATGTGAAGGTCAGGGTAGGGCCAGGTCTGACCCTGAGGGCACCTGAGCCCTGCAACACCGACAGCCCCACCACGGCACAGCCCCTGAGGCCTGACTCCCGTAGGGGACATTGAGCTGCCCGGGAGCAATGACTACAGAAGCCCCGGGGCTCAAACTGTACTCAACGGAAGAGAGTCCGTGAAAGCAGTGACGAGGCTTCCTGGAGGAGGTGGCCTTCAGATACGTGCAGGGCGGGACGTAAAGATGGTTTGTTGGAGGGCTTTGGGGGCAGATGCAGGGCTGCTGGTTCAGAGGCAGGAAAGGCCCAAGAGGGTGAGTGCCAGACAAGGGGTCCGGCCAAAGCTGTGGGCCTGGGCCTGGCCTACAGCGAGCACCCAGGAGGTCTGAAAACACCAGCAAATGGAAGGCCCACTTCCAGCCCCCACAGTCACTCCTCCGCTGCCCCTGTCCCATCCAAAGGCCAAACCTGTTCACAGAACGCCAGGGTTGTGGAGGCAGCCACCAGGTCCGTCCAGGTATCCAGCTCAGCCAGTACTCGCCACCTCCCAAGGTGCCCAGGCTGCAGCCACCACGGCCGTCACGGCTGCTCCTGCCTCTGAGGCCCTGACAGCACCCCCTGAATCCTCAGGGCCACTGCTGCACAGACAGAGGTCCAAGCCGGCCGCTGGCCACATCAAGTGCAGAGTGCACTTTCTAACCCACAGGACCAGACCTCCCGTCCCCACCCTGAGCACCCACGCCCACGCCCCACACAAAACCTTTACACCAGGGCTGCGCCAGCCCCTCAAGTCTCATTACAAGCATCTTGCAGGATCTTTTTTTACTGTTTCCTCACCAGACAGAAGGAACACCCTCCCCTCTGCATTCTGGGGCAGGTTCCCCGCCTGGCCCCACCCAGAGCTGCTCTGGCCAGACCCCGGGAAGCGATGGGATTTGACCATGGGATTTGGGGGGTTAGTTGAGGGTTCTATGGGATCAGGAGTCCAGCTACCCAGTGGGGTGTGGAGCAGAGAGGAGATGAGATGGGCGTGGAGGCTTAGCCCAGGTCAACAACCTCGCAGGATTGGGGTGGGGAAGCTGGAGAAGATAAAGGGTGTGGCCAGGAAGGTCCAGCCTCATTACCGCTGGGAGAGACAAAGACAAGAGGCAGCCAAGAGACACAGACAGCAGGAGAATCCAATTAGGAGGCCAGACGCTGAGGGAAGAGGGCTTGTTGGGACCACTGGTGATGGACGAGAACTTTCTCACCCACCAGACAGAGGCAGGGCAGGGGCCGCCTTCCCTGGAGCCAGGCAACGAAGGCCTGAACCACCCCTCCCCGTTTTTCCCGCCTGCCTCCCTCCAGCCCAGCCAGGAGGGGCTGCTTCCACTCTCAAGAGTCACAGAGATGGGGAAGTACCTGCCTTCCTGAGGCTGCAGGCCCCTGTGAGCTCCGAGTCCCCCAAATTGCCCCCATCTCTCAGCTGCAGCTCCCAGACCACTGGGAGCAGAGCCGGGACCCCTGGGATACAGGAAGACAGGGGCTGCTGGAGCCTCCGTTTCCCTAGCCCAGGCCCCCCCCCCCCATCCAGCTAACTCCTCTGGGGCCGCTCCAGCCCATCTTCTCTGCTGGTCCTCCTCATGGCAGCAGCCCCAGCCACAGGGTCCTGGGCACTTTGGGGTTCACTGTTAGGATGCGTCTGCCTCCTCCTACTGAGCCCCAAGTCTGAGGGCTGTGGCCTCTGAAGGTCACACCTGTTCTAGGTCACAGCCCAGGGAGAGAATCGGCCTTTCTGCTCCCACATCCAGTCCTGCAGGCGGCCGTGGGCACACAGATGTTGACCACACAAGATGCCTGCAGACTGCCCATCCCTGGGGTCTCCGCCTGGGCTTCAGGGATCCAGGCAGGCCCGAGGGGGTAGGCCTCTCTCCTGTCACCGGCTGGCTCTGACGCATGATGTTGAGGGCTGTTGTCTCCTGCCTTGGCCTTAATCAGAAACATACCTTCCAGAATCTACTCATGGGAGGACGAGTGAGCCAGAGCTGGGAAAAGACAGCTCTCAACCTCTCAGCACCTCTGACAGCGGAGGCCCTGGGACAGCCGCCTCTTCGGAAATGCTGCCATGCTTCCTGGAGGGACCACAGCTGGGGCCAGGCTCCTCATTCGTGTCCAGAGCACAGCCAGCCAGAGAGCCTGGCCTGGAAAGGCCCAGATCCCGGGCCTCGCAGGAATAAGGCCAGGGCTTTGCATGCTGAAGGCCCAAGTTCACACTCTGGGCTGCTCGGCCCACATAAGTGCAATGAGCCCACCAGCCGGCGTCCCCCCTCAGTTTCATCTGGAAGGGACAGGTCACTCAGTAGGTATTTGCAGATGCCCACTCTGCACTGGACACTGCTAGTGCAGCCGTGTGGAATGAACAGGCAGCCCCTCCAGTTCCTCCAGCTCCCGAGAGGCTGGCAGGCCACCCCTAGATGGGGCCTGAGCACTAGCTTCAGTGGGACCTGGGGCCAGGGGGGCCCATGACGTCACTCTGGGCTTCATCCGCTGCACCCAGCTGTGTGACCTGAATGCACTCTTGCCCCCTCTGGGCCTCTTGCTCCTCTGCATAAAATGGGGACCACGGGGCCATGTGAGTGCTGAGCAGACTGGTGTGTGGGGCTACAGCAAAAACCTGGCATGGAGGGCAGGCTGGGCAGACCGGGCGCCTCTTCACGTCCCCACAAGAGTCTTGCCACCCTCCTCATTCTCCTGACTCAGGCAGCTGGGTACGCAGGAAGTGAAAAGTCCTCCTAGCACTAAAGGCTCTGAAACCTCCTCTGTGAGGAGGCATTGCCACCTAGGGTTGTCTCAGCAGGAGATTCAGAGAAAGCCCCCACAAAGGGCCAAGGGAAGTGCAGGTGGACTCCGGCCAGGGCGCCAGTATGAGAGTCCATAGCGGGTCCCCTTGCCCCCACCCCCACGGCCGCAGGACAGTACAGCTGGCTCGGGTCAGCCCACAGCCCTCCCAGCCCAGGCGGGAGCCCCAGGGGCTTCCAAATCAGGACACGTCACTTCCCACGTTCCTGACTCTCCCTGGGGACAGACGGGACCTGTCAGCGGCCAGCCGGAGCGAGTGTGAGAGAGGATCCCCGTCGGTCGGACGAGGCTCAACTGCGTTTCCACCCGGACCCAGGCGGGACGAGCCCGTGGCAACAGCCGAGTCAGGGTGAGGAGCACAGCCCACACCGTCCTGAGTGCAAGGCCTTGGAGCAGGCCCTTTCCCTCTTGAGAAGGGTCAATCCCATGGTGGGGACCACGCAGACGCCAAAGCCTGGGCTGGGGGGCTGGAGTACAGGGCACTTCTACTTTCTCAAAGCCTTGACCCCTCCATGGGCTTCTCACAGACACCCTGTTAGAGACCCTAGCTCTGCACTGGACACCCCCATAGCCAAGGAGTAGTGGGGATTGGGGACATGCTGAGCCCCCAGGCCAGAGCCAGCTGTTTTCATGTTGGACTGAGGACTCCTGCTCAGCCCCCCACCCCTACCCCAACCCTACCTGGAGAGTCACCTGCTGCCCCATTTCCCAGCCCTTCCTGACCTCCTGGAGGGAGGGAGCAGTGGGGGCTAGGGACCATGGAACTGGCTCAGGAAGAATTCCACCCCCAGCACTGAGGGAAGGCTGGCCCTTAGGACTGGACCTGGGAGGCGCCCCCCCAACCCGTCCCGCCCCTGGAGTCTATTCCAGGGAGACACCCTGATTTTATAACTGACAAGATTAATTTCCCCCTCACAATGGGGCTGAAAACCCCTCCCCACAGCAAGGTCCCTGAGACCTTCAGGCCACACCACCCAGCCTGATGGAAGGATCCACCTCACTGAGGGACTCGGCATCCACCCAGCCAGCACAGCAGGAGGGAGTGAGGAGGGGAACGTGCCTTGGGGAGGGCAAGGACCCGCCAGGGTTCCTTGGGGTTCTGGTCCCCATCATGGCCCTGGATGTGGGTCCAGGCTAGTCCCTGCGGACCTTGCTCAAGAGGAGGCAGTGAGGCTAGGGTGAAGGGCTCATGGCCTCAGGCCAGGGCGAGGGGGTTTTGGCTTAGGTTGCGGCCCCCCTTATCTCCCTCCCTCGTGCCCCCCAGCAGTCCCTGAGGGGTAGGGAGCCTGCTGCCGGCACTGAGTCCTCTCAGGGGTCCTAAGAGCCAAGGGTGTCATTCGCACCACTTTCCAGAGGAAGAGGCTGAAGTTGAGAGCTCCCTAAGGCGCTGAGCTGAGGCTGACACCAGAGTCTGGCCCTGGGGGGCCTTCCGCAGAGGGGCCGACATGGAAAGCCAGTCGGTGCTGAGTAGGAGCTCAGGGCCCGGGCAGCTGGGACGGGAGCTGGACAGTGAGGCCCACGTTTCTCCCCAGGACCCGCCTCCTGCATACACCACAGGTTTGAGCACACCTGCCCGAGGGTCCGGGGGAGGGCGGGCACCGGTCAGAGGCTGCACCCTACGAGGACACTGTGGGAGCAGCAGTGGGCTGCAGCCTCACCTGGCAATGCGCCCTTCCCACACACCTGTGCCCCCCCAGGAGAAGGGAGCAGGGCTCCTGCCATTGATGCCACCCCAGAACACGGCCAACGCACTGGCCTGGTGCTGCCCCCGGGGCAGGGGCCTGCACCAGTGCTTGGTGCTTCACAGCGTCGGTCAGTCACTGGGCCGGTTTCCGGGCTCACCCCACTGGCCAGTGGGTGCACAGCCCTGTGTGTGAGCGGCCAGGGCTGGCCTGTCCTCCGCAGTAACATCTTGATTTCCTGTCCGCTTTGCTCACATTCGGGCAGCTGGCTGCCCCCAGAGCCCTGCTCACTGGCCAGAGCTGAGATTTCAGGGGCGGTGGGGGCTGGCTGAGGGACAGAGAAAACAGCAGGAACTTGGCTCTCAGCTGAGCGCTCTCAGCCACGAGGTGACTCGGAGTCTCAGCCATCCCAAGCATGCTGAGCGAGTCAGCGAGCTCCTGGGGGGCCGGGAAGGGGCCGGGAGCGAGGAACGGGTGGGCACGCCAGGGTGAGGGCAGCCCCTTGACTGGTCCCCTCCTGGTCCTCTCAGTATCCCCGCCTTCAGCCAACTGCCAGGTGGCGACCACCTCGCCCACCTGTCCTTGAGACCTTCTAAATCAAGGAATTCTGAGGAAGGCATCGTGGCCAGGCCTGCTGACCCTGAGCGGGCTCCAGCCAGTGGCCAAGCTGTGCACTTGTGTTTCAGGACCGCTTCTGGCCACTGGGCCCCAGGTCAGCACTGAGCAGCCTGGAGCACACATCAGAAGATGCCCAGCCCTGGGGCAGCCCCAACATGCCCCCCAGGTCCTGGCCCAGAGCTTCCTGGGCACTGACAAGGGGCTGGGTTGCACACCCACAGACTCTGGGGACTGAGGGCCAGAAGGGTCAGGGACGGGAAACCCATGGGCCAGTCCAGCCCTATGTGTAGGCCACAGAGCTGGAAACACTCAGAGAGGCTGCCAGGTCGGCAGTGCACCAGCGGCAGTGGCGGGCAGTGGCGGGCCCTCACCCTGGGGCACCTGTAGTGGGTGGAAGGCCAGGAGACCTCCGTGTGGGAGCACGTGTTGGGGGGATGCTCTGTCTGTGTGCAGGCATCCCTGGGGCTCCTGGAGACCAGGAGGCTGGGAGTGGGTGAAGGGGGCTGAGGCTCCTGGAGACACTGCCGCGGGCCTGGCAGGTTTTAGGCCCCTGATGCCTTCCCAACATCAGGGCAGCCACCCTCACTTCAGGGGGCACTGGCAGGAGAGTGGACACGGGTCCAGGAAGGGGCACCCCTTCCCACCCCCAACTGCACCTGCACTCAATGTGCCCTGGGGTGGGACTGCAGGCCGCGGAGGGTCCTGCCAGCCTAGCGGGGCTCCGTTCACAGAAGGGGAAACCGGGAGCAGGTGGGTAACGTGGTCTGGTTCTGTCTGGTTCTGGCTCTGTCTGTGACAGGTCTCTGCTCCTGTCGCCCAACAAGCACAAGGTCCCCGGGTCCTGGTCTGTGAGTGACAGGCCAGCCACCTCTCTGCTGCCCCACCCCCAGTCTCCCCTCCAGTGAAGACACGCTGGAAACGAAAACAGTTTGCAGAACACCCCAGCCAGGGCAGACTCCCCCCAGCTCCCAGATCCCCAGTCCAATGGGCTGTGATCCTGCCACTACCCCCACCCTGAGGGATGGCTCACAGCTGGTCTCTGGCAGAACCAAAGACAGGGTTCTGGTCGGGACAGGAAGTTCGGGGAGATGGGGGATGACAGCGGCTGTCTCACATGATTCAGGGCAGGGAACACAGATGCCCGCCAGCCCCCACCGTGTGTGAACTCAGGGCCAAGTTGCCAGCCGGGTCCTGGGCCCTGGTGGGGGAGCGCAGGTGTGGGAGTGTGGGGGACAGGGAAGGGCGGCATGTCCTCCACCCCGTCCCTTGCCTTCTCCCAGCCTCAATGCTAAGCTAATCTATTCCTCTCTCTCCCCAAATCCAGGAAATTTCCTTCTGTCTGTTCTTGGTTTTGCTGACAGCCTGCCAGCGATGGCAGAGAGCTGTGACAGGCCCAGAGCTGGTTACCACTTCCAGACTGGCCTCAGCAAGCCCTTGCAGGGGTAGGGTGCCCCCCAGCGTCCCCATGCCGCCCAGGCACACAGCCTGCCCTCTGACCCTCTCGGGGGCCATGCAGCTATACTCGGGCCTGCCAGCCGCCCACCCACCCTCCCCAGCTGCATCTCCGACCCACCACCTGTCTCTCCCCACCCGCGAGCAGAGCAATCTCCCTCCCCAACACAGCACCCAGGGTGCCCTCCACCCAGATCAGGCTCTCTGACCCACCGAGGCTCGTTTTGGGGGAAATGTGGGTTCCCCAAAGGTGCGGGGAGCAATCGGGCAGGGAGGACCCCAGGGAGCTGGGCGCCACTCCAGGACCCTCAGCAGAGCAGCCCAAGGGTGGGGAGGAGGCAGCCCCAGAGAGCAGCCAGGGCAGGGATGCTGAGGCCATGGCCGGGCGGGGGCAGGGGCCCAGGCCGGGGACCTACCTTGGCAGGTCTTGCCATCTCCCTGCAGCTGGCGGCCGGGTGGGCAGCGGCAGTAGAAGCCCCCCACGGTGTTGCGACACTCACCCTCACAGCCCGCGTTGCCAGTGGCACACTCGTTCACATCTGTGAGAGGGAGACGCGGGTGAGCCCAGCACAAGGACAGGAGGAAGCTCAGGACCCCATGACACAGCAGGACGAGGCCCGGCAGAGACGGACAAACCTCACCCCTCCAGACAGGCCTCACTAGAGAGGGACCCACTGGGTCAATCCAGCAGCTGGGGGCCACCCCGCCAACCAGGTCCCTCCCCACGCCCAGCACCCATGGTCCTGTGGTGTCCCCGTGTGACCTGGCAGGAATGTCCCTCGGGGACAGCTCGGCAGAAGAGTGGGCCCTGCTCCCTAAGGAGCCATCCTTGCTTGCCTGCGTTCCCCCCAAGAGTGGCCCTTGTGTTCTATCCAGCTGTAGGTTTCCCAGAGAAACCAGGCCTCTCCCAGCATGGAGGCCAGGAAGAGGCCCCCACTGTCATCCCACAGCTGCCTGAGACCTGGCAGTGGGCTCCATGTGCCCCCATCCTGGCCCAGGTCTCCCCCACCCTGTGGCATGTGAGTCAGGCCTGGGGAGTGGGAGGATGCCACTGAGCTCTGGCGTGGAGGGCAGAGCAGGCAGGAGACCCCACCCATGAGGCCACACTGCCCACAGCTCCCCGTCCTCTGCTCAGCCTTTGTGGGTGCAGGACGGTAGCACATCCCCTGCCACAGAGAATGTGGCCGGGGATGCCCAGGACACCTACAAGGGGCTGGTGGCACCATGGCCCCACAGACCCAGCCGGGGCCCGGGGGACTCTGGTGCCTCGTTTTCCAGAACACCTCTTGCGCATGTGGTGACAAGGGGCCCAGGCCCTTCTGCCCGCCCCCCAGGCCCCTGCTGTGCAGCAAGGCTGAGGTCTGAGGGGGCCCAGCTCTGTCCTCCCAGCACCCCAACGTCAAAGGCAGGGAGGTCCCCCAATCTCATGGGGAATGTGACCCAGAGGGAAGTAGAGATGCCCAGGAGCCACAGGCCACGGACAGCCAGGTGCCAGGACAGCCCACCAGGCACAGTTGCTGGAAGTGCTACCCACTGCCTGGAGGCTCAAGGCCCAGACCAGCCTGGGCTGCAGTCCCCAGGCCCAAGCCACCAACATCTTCAGCTCCCCTCTCCACTGGCATGTCCTTGGGAGGGTCCCCCCCGCCCCGAGCTGGGTTCAGGCTGCAGGGGCAGCCAAGGTCCCACGGGAAAGGCAGCACTGGAATGTCACCCTGAGCCTGCGGGATTAACACTGGGAATTTTCTGGGAATTCCTAGAGAGTTACGCAGGGCCAGTCCACGCTCAGCCCAGCCCGGGGGTCAGAGCTTGGGTGCCCAGGGTCTCTCCACCAGATTAGCCTGGGGAGATGGCACTGGGGCCAGGCCCTCCGGCGGGCAGCAGCCAGGTGCGAGCCACCCCCCCCCTCACTTCAGGGCCCACCCTGATACTCAGGCTGTGTGGCTGGGCAGCTAGTAGGGCAGGAGGCCAGCCAGGCGGGACTGCAGACGGAGGGCAGATGCCCTCTGGCAGCTGCTGACACGGTAGGGTCCCCAGGGCCTGGGCACCACCTCCAGGGTGGGGTCAGCCTTATAGCTGCCTTCCAGCGCCCTGCCCCGACCCTGTGGATGCTGGTGACGGGGCCAACGTGACCTGGAGCCTCCAGGACTCCTACAGCCATGGAAAGGGGCTGTATGCTGACGCTCAGGGTCTGGAACTCACAATGGCATCTGCTGCGTCCCTCCACCCGCATCTGGATGCCACCCTATAGGTGCCCAACCCTGTCTGCCTGGCCCTTACTGCCCCCTGTCCCCGGCATCTCCCTGCCAGGCACCTCAGCTCAGCTGAGCATCCACCTCCACCGCCTCACCGAGCTGAGCCCCTTGTGTCTCTGCACTGGGAAGGCTGATCAGCCCCTGAATCTGCTCACAGCTGGACCGTGCCGGCTTCAGTGTTGGGGGCTGGACCTCCCTAGAGTGAGAGTCCCAGGGCCCAGCCAAGGCTGGCAGGAAGGGGGCCACAGGATGCCTTGTGACTACTGCACAGGCATCACCTCCAGGGCCTCCTGGAGAGAAGCAGAGCAGGCAGGGGGCTGGCCCTCCCTGTGCCCTGTCCCCAGGCAATGGCAATGCAGACTGAGAAGGAGGTGACCCTGCCCTGGGCCAGGGAGGGGCTGGGCAGGTTCAGCAGGCTCCCCTCTGCTGAGCACCTGCCCTGTACACGGCTGGAGCTGGGGACAGAGGGAGCTGCAGAGGTAAGGGACCCACCAGTCAGGGCAGGGGAGAGCTTGGGGAACCACCCAGATTGCACGTCAGGTTCAAGTCCCTCCTGGGGCGGTGGGGGAGGGGGAGAGGGACGGCACTTGTTTGACTCCCCCAGCAGCTACAAGCCATGCTTTTAGTTCACAGCATCCATGGACCAGCACCGCTGTACCCCAGCCCCTCGGGACCCATGTCTCAAGGGCATGGTGCCTTGACCTTGTTGGCTCCTTGCCATAACTACAGCATCTAGCCCACACAGCAGTATGAACCTGTAAGGACAGCTGCCCCCCACCTCCTGTGCCTCCTGGGTACCTGGGGGGAAAGGGGTTGCTGTTGTTGTTCAGCCACTAAGTCATGTCCAACTCTGCCATCCCATGGACTGCGGCACGCCAGGCTTCCCTGTCCTTCACTATTTCCCAGAGTTTGCTGAAACTCATGTCCATTGACTCAGTGATGCCATCCAGCCATCTCACCCTCCTTTACTCTCTTCTCCTCCTGCCCTCAATCTTTTCCAGCATTAGGGTCTTTTCCAGTGAGCTGGCTCCTGGCTTCAGGTGGCCAAAGNTCCCTGTCCTTCACTATTTCCCAGAGTTTGCTGAAACTCATGTCCATTGACTCAGTGATGCCATCCAGCCATCTCACCCTCCTTTACTCTCTTCTCCTCCTGCCCTCAATCTTTTCCAGCATTAGGGTCTTTTCCAGTGAGCTGGCTCCTGGCTTCAGGTGGCCAAAGTTATTGGAGCTTCAGCTTCAGCATCAGTCCTTCCAATGAATATTCAGGGTTGATTTCCTTTAGGATTGACTGGTTTGAACTCTGTGCTGTCCAAGTAACGCTCAAGTCTTCTCCAGCACTACAGTTTGAAAGCATCGATTCTTCAGTGCCCAGCCTTTTTTATTATTCGACTTTCACATTCGTACGTGCCTACTGGAAAAACCATAGCTTTGACCTAGACGAACCTCTGTCAGCAAAGTGATATCTCTGCTTTTTAATACGATGTTTAGGTTTGTAATAGCTTTCCTTCAAGGAGCAAGTGTCTTTTAATTTCATGGATGCAGTCATTGTCCACAGTGATTTTGGAGCCCAAGAAAATAAACTGTCATTGTCTCTACTTTTCCCCCATCTATTTGCCATGCAGTGATGAGTCTGGATGTCATGATCGTAGTTTTTTGAATGCTGAGGGTTTTTCACTTTTTAAAATAAATTTATCTTTAATTGAAGGATGTTGAGTTTTAAGCCAGCTTTTTCACTCTCTTCTTTTACTCTCAAGAGGCTGTTTAGTTCCTCTTCACTTTCTGCCTTTAGAGTGGTATCATTTGCATATCTGAGGTTGTTGGTATTTCTCCCGGCAATCTTGATTCCAGCGTATGAGTTGTCCAGCCTTGTATTTCACATGAGGTACTCTGCATATAAGTTAAATAAGCAGAGTAACATATAGTCTTGATGTAATATATAGTCTTGATGTACTCCTTACTCAATTTTGAACCAATCCATTGTTCTATGTCCAGTTCTAACTATCGCTTCTTTACCCACATACAGGTTTCTCAGGAGACAGGTAAGGTGGTCTGGTATTCCCATCTCTTTAAGAATTTTCCATAGTTTGTTGTGATCTGCATGGTCAAAGGCATTAGCATAGTCAATGAAGCAAGCAGAAGTAGATTTTTTTCCTGAAATTCCCTTGCTTTTTCTATGATCCAACAGATGCTGGCAATTTGATCTCTGGTTCCTCTACCTTTTCTAAATCCAGGTTGTACATCTGGAAGTTCGTGATTCACGTATTGCTGAAGCCTAGCTTGAAGGATTTTGAGCATAACCTTGCTAGCACATGAGATGAGCACAACTGTACGGTAGTTTGAACATTCTTTGGGGCTTCCCTAGTGGCTCAGATGGTAAAGAATCTGCCTGCAGTGCAGGAGACCTGGGTTTGATCCCTGGGTTGGGAAGATCCCCTGAAGGAGGGCATGGCAACCCACTCCAGTATTCTTGCCTAGAGAATCCCTGTGGACAGAGGAGCCTGATGCGCTGCAGTCCATGGGGCCAAAAAGAGTTGGACATGACTAACTAACACATTCATACTTTGAATATTCTTTGTGTGAGACTTCCTAAATCCTGTATGAATCAGTATGGATGATTCAGAAACCAAAATGAATAGCAGATCTTTCAGGCTGGGGGCAGTCCAGGGTTGTGGGGGCAGCTGTAGGTCCTGTGGGTACCCCAAGACAGTCAGCAGCCCTGCCAAGGGAGGGCCAGCAATGACCCCCCACCCAAGCCAGGATCCAGGTTGGGGTGGGGAACTGCAGCAGCCCAGAAGCTGGGCCTCAGCTGAAACCCCAGGGAGGCAAGCAGCAGAGGGGCCAGGAAGGAGAGACAGAGACGCACCCCATCCCACGTTTCCTTCCTGACCCAAGACAGGTGCGTGGGACTCCAGGCCTCGGTGTGGAGACTGGGGCTGCCTGGGATTTCTGGGAGCTGACCCTGGGGAGTCCTGGCCCAGGTCAGCTGCAGCACAATCCTCCTGCTTCCAGAATGATCTGTCCACTTGCAGGGCGTTGTTGTTGTTCAGTTGCTAACTTGTGTCCGACTCTTTACGACCCCATGGACTGCAGCACGCCGAGGTTCCCTGTCCTTCACTATCTCCCAGAGTGTGCTCAAACTCATGTCCATTGAGTCAGTGATGTCATCCAATCATCTCATCCTCTGTTGCCCCCTTCTCTTCCTGCCTCCAATCTTTCCCAGCATCAAGGTCTTTTCCAATGAGTTAGTTCTCATCAGGTGGCCAAAGGATTGGAGCTTCAGCTTCAATATCAGTCCTTCCAATGAATATTCAAGACTCCTTTCCTTTAGGATTGAACTGGCTTGACCTCCTTGCTGTCCAAGGGACTCTCAAGAGTCTTCTCCAACACCACTGTTATGAAACAGATTCCAACAGCTACTCCCTGCAGCCCCTACCCTCCCCGAAAGTGACTCAGCTGGCCAGCCCATCCCAGCTCCCAGCTGTCAAACACACACTGGAATTATATGGGGGTGATGACACAGCCCAGAAAGCCACCCAGAGACCGACCACCCTTTTTGCTCACAAAGCCAGTCTGGGGGCGGAGTGTGCCCTGAAAGCCCAGTGGCCTGGTCACCTGAAAGGCTGATGCTTCAGCTTGTAGAAGGGGTGGCCTGAGCCCAGGCAAGTCAGGAGGTCGAAGGTCAAGCCCTGGCCTGGAGCTGTGGCCGGGGCCCATCTGGTCACTAGTGGAGGGTATTCCACTCCAGGAAGTGTCAGCAAGCGCTTAGGAGGCACGCGCCCTGAAACCCTGGCTTCTTAGATGACCAGCCCAGGAGCACCCCCAACCCGAAGGAGGGGGTGTGGGGTCCGGGGAGACGGAGTTTCCTCCCATTTCTGGAGTGAGGCAGCAGCTCAGAGAGGCATCTGGCCCCCAAACCAGGCCTCTGGTGAGCATGGGGTGCGGACACTGACACCCAAAGCTGGCTCTCGATTCTCCTCACCTCCCCGTCCACAGGGCAATGCAGGAGGTGGCAACACAGCACTGTGAGTGTGCTCAGTGACACCGACCTGCATGCTGCAAAGGGGCCAATCTTGTGTTACACAGACTTCACCCAAAAAAATCGGCCTCGAGCCGGCCCCCACGCTGCACATACATCTCCAGGCATTTGCTACAGCAGGAAAGGGGGCCCATGCCCTGGCCCCTGGACAGCACTGGCCCCAGCGCAGGGCCCTCCCTCCAGTGGCAGCTACTCTACAAAGGCCCTAATTTGCAGCAGCCACCCAGCCTGGACGAGGGCTTGGAAGCTCTTGACCTTTCAGCAGACCGAGGGATGCAGATTGAGGAGCACGTGCCCCAGTCTCCCAGGGGAACGAAAGGGCCCCCCTCAAGAGAGGTGGCCTCCACACGCCCCCGCCCATCCACCTGCAGCCTGGGTGCAGGGCTGGGGCTCTCCGAGTGGGGCAAAGTGAAGATGAAATAAACTCAAACAGCCACCTGGCAGTCTCTCTCCCAGGAACCAGGAACCCAAGAGGAAACGTGGTCCTTTCTGGGACAAACCTGGCCTGGCCTGGGGCCGATGGTGGGCCTGGGAGCCCCTCAGGTGTGAAGCAGGTCAGAGAAGGCACGTGGTTCCAGGGCAGGGCATGGCCAAGGGACCCCCACCTAACCTGTGAGGATAAGGAAGTTTCACCCTGAGAACAGAGGCCAAGACCACACAAGGGGAGGCCCAGCCCACCACGTGGGGACCTGCCAGGCCTTGGCTCGCTGGCTCTGTGTGACAGTCGGCCCTCACCCCCACCGCCCACTCAGGCTGCAGGCTACCTGTCGGAGCCAGGATTTACAAGACCCTGCCTGCCGAGGAGGCCAAGAAAATCCTCCCCGCCTACAGCTAGGTGTCACCCAACAGGCCAGGGCTGCTCCCAAAATCTCAGTTGGGACGAGTGATGAGAATCAGCTGGGCCAGAGTCAGCAACGTGGGGCTACAGGAACAGAGACAGAGGAGCTGGAAGTGGGGGTGGGGAGTAGCCCTAAGCTCCAAGGGGCCTGGGAAGGCAATTCCCCAGGCAGGGCTGGTGGCTCCTTAACTTCCCGGCCCTCCTGAAGGAAGAGGAATGTCCAGGGCATCCCCGTGACCAGAAAGATGGACCAGCATGGGGAGCCCCCTCCTAGGGCAGGATGCATGGCCTGGACCCACCAAGCCTCTCTCCCCGGGGATGCTACCCCCAACCCCCATGTCCCACCAGCCCCCCCCAGGGGGCAGGGGACAAGTGGGGCTCCCTAGTGAGCTTGCTCTGAGGCTGACATGTCTGCTCAGCGCCCTGATCTGCGCAGGTCTGGGCCTGCCTCGGAGCGTGTGCACCCTGCCCCAGCCCAGAGACTGGTGCCCCCTTCCCAGGCACCTACTCTGTGTTGCGGGTGGGGGTTCCAGCCCCTGAGACAGGTGAGGCAAGACCTCTGCGGGGCTCTGAGCCAGCCTTGCGGGGCAGATGCCACAGGGGATACATGGAGCAGTGATGAACATGGGACTGGGCTCGGCCTCACCACGAGCCCATGGGGGAGAAGGCGACTCCCAGCGGTGCCAGGATGGAAGGCCAGGAGGGCCGAGGAAGAGGGATCCCCGGTGGGCTGGGGGGAGTGCTGTAGGCCGGGCCTTCACTCTAACCCAGGGGAAGGGGAAATTCACCAGGAGCCAGACCAGAGCCCCAGGGTGTCGGGCCACCGTCAGAGGTGCTGGCAGAGTGTCTTGGCTGCCACGACAAAGGACCACAGAGCTTATGGCTTAAACAACAGACATGTGTCCTCACTTAGCTCTGAGGCCACAAGTCTGACATCAATGTCACTGGAGCTAAAACAGGTGTCACTGGGCCCACACTGCCTCATGAGGCCTGAGGAGTGGATGTCCCCTTGCCTCTTCCACCAGCCAGGGTTCCACGGGTCAGAGCCACATCTATCCCACACCCAGATCCAGGCCTGGACAGCAGTGCAGGAGGGGGGCCTCCCTCCGCCCTCTGCCCCTCGCAGTCAGAAGCTGGGTGGGCGGCACCCAGAACAGGCCTGGGGTCCCCAGGACACAGTGGGGGTCTGGGTTGGCTTGGCATCTTAGCCACTGGGTGGACACGACCCACCACAAAACTCTTCTGGGCCTTGGAGTCCTCATTCCTAAAACAGGAGGACGCAAGGCCAGGAGATCCAGGGGACCCCCTCTGAGAGGACTGAGCCTCATCAGCATTTTTAACTCCATTTGGGTCAGAAATGAAAGTTCGAAGTTGTACCGCCCCAGGGCCAGGACTGAGACCCAGGCCCATGACAATCAAGGCTGGATTCCTGCTCGTTCTAGTGGCCCCTGGGCCCTTTACAAAAATGCAGAGGTCTCAGAGGGCTGCACAGAATCCCTTCCACTAGCTGGGCCAGGCACCCGTCTCGGCTTGTCCCAGAAGATCCCTAACCACATTCCCTCCTGGGCTCCTGGCTCCTCGGGGAGAGACTGCCAGGTGGGGTGGGGATCCCAGCCCGCTGCCAAAACCAGACCTGCCCCTTCCCCTGGTGGAGGAACACCATTCTGACACCATTAATGCGCAAACTGCTTGAAACAAGTGAAGTGGAGAAGTGAAGTCACTCAGTCGTGTACGACTCTTTGTGACCCCATGGACTGTAGCCTACCAGGCTTCCCTGTCCATGGGATTTTCCAGGCAAGAATACTGGAGTGGGTTGCCATTTCCTTCTCCAGGAGATCTTCNATTAATGCGCAAACTGCTTGAAACAAGTGAAGTGGAGAAGTGAAGTCACTCAGTCGTGTACGACTCTTTGTGACCCCATGGACTGTAGCCTACCAGGCTTCCCTGTCCATGGGATTTTCCAGGCAAGAATACTGGAGTGGGTTGCCATTTCCTTCTCCAGGAGATCTTCCCAACCCAGGGACTGAACCAGGGTCTCCCGCATTGTAGGCAGACACTTTACCATCTGAGCCACCAGGGAAGTAAGACCCCACCTCAAAAAGCTGTCCCACCACTGCCCTGGGCCTCCCACTCAGAAGGACAGAACCCCAGTGGTCCAGGGAACCAGCTGGAAGTGATCTGTGGCCAGCGGAGCCAGGTTGCCTCAGCCTGTCGTGGAGGGAGCAGCCTCCCTGGTCTGAGCACCAGTTTTGGCCATGCCTGTGAGTGGGCCACCCTATGAGTCTATGTTGAGTCCCCCACCCTACCAGGAGTTTCCAGTATGGGGAGCAAGGCCAGATGGCCCACAACCCTGGTCCAAAGAGGAACCCCTTCCCCATCAGGAGCAACCAGAGGCAGAAAATGTCACACATGCTTTACAAGGTTGCCATGGTAACCGGGCGATCCAAAGCTGTCTCATGGGATTAAACTCACACAGTTAACTCTCTCGAAACAAGAGTGAGTGGGGTGGGAGAAATTCCCGCAAAGACAAGACGCCTCCATGCGACACACACCAGGCTCCCCGGAGCTGCCCTCTCCGCAGCTCGGGGCAGCACGTCACCCTGCCGTGGATCAGCCTGCAGCCCCACAGAGGATGCTTGAGAGGACCACTGACCGCACAGGAAACTTCCCAGACCCAGACGGTCCAGAGCGGCGGCCGTGAGAGCAGGGGAGATCCCAGTAACAGCAACCCGAGGCAAGTCCATGTAAACCACGCAGATGCTCCCGGGTGCGAGAACATTACAGAAGGCCCTCGGCCCGCTGCGGGTGGCTGGCAAGGCCGCCACTGTTCTTTCTGCTTAATCTTTAGTTACTCTTAATCTTTAGTTATAGACCAGTAAAATTAGGGCCCCCAAGGTGTCCACGCCCCATCTCCAGATCCCCAGAGGGCTAAGTGGAATGACGGGTGCCAGTCAGCCTATCTTACAGTGGGGGGGTGTCTGCAGGATGCGGGCGGGTCCAGTGGCATCACAGGGTCCGCATGAGTGGACGAGCAAGGCCAGAGGGAGAGTCTGGGGAAAGAGAGCTGAGGCCGTGGGAAGCAGGGGCAGGTGGGTGCCTCTTTGCTGGCTTTGAACATGAAGGAAGGGGCCACGAGCTAAGAAACTCAGGTGCCCTCAGATCCTCTAGGATGAACCCACCCTGCCCGGGACTGAACTTTAGTTCAAAGAGACGCATGTTGGACTTGTGAGCGCAGAAGAGTGAGATGTGTGTGTGTCTTGCTCCCCTAAGTATGGGCAGCCAGTTACTGCAACCGATGAAAACTAACAGTCATCGGGCACGCATCACCTTTAAAATGGGAAAAAATGAAAATCATTTTGTTAGAGAAAGTGCTTCGTGCTGCTCTGGGCTGTAGCTTGCCCTTGGCCCGGGGATGGGGGGCATCTCACCCAGATGGGTCATCCCAGGAGGCGCCCCCAAACTGAGAGAAGCCACTCTGTAAGCAAACCCACCACCGGGCCAGGGCCTACCTGGCTGGGTGGTTATCTCTCTCGTGTAGCTCAGAAGTCTGCCAGCCGGGGCAGCCAGAACATTCCAGTGCAATTCCCATCAGCCCCCACCCCAGCTCAGCACTCGCCAGAGGGCTGACCAGCCAGGCGGAAAGACTTCCAGGACTCAAGGAGACGGAACTCAAGTGAGCAAGCAGAAGGGAGCACAGACAGGAAAGCCCGGGAGGCCTCCTGGAAGCAGTGTCCCTAGGGCCAATGCTACTCAGGCTCCAAGGAACCCCTGGATCTCCCCAAGGGGCACTGCTGGGGCAGATGCAGGAGACACAGAGGCCACGGACCCCCTGCTCCAAGGATAATCCCTGAGCACCAAGGCCTGTCTGCCATCTAAAGAGTACCATGGGGTCCTCTCCCGCACAGGACGGACGCTCTGCCAGGTGACCACCCCCACCACCACCACCACCACCACACTGCTCTGCTGACCCTGGGGGTTCAGGATTTATTGTCTGGCTTGGCTAAATTAGCGGGGCTTTCTCATCTGGACTCTCTGCAAGGTCTGAAGGACACACAGGTCCCGCCCACCTTCACTTGGACAGCAACCACGCTGGTCCAGGGCCCCTCCCTGGCGGTGGCTCAGCCTTGGGGCAGGAAGCAGTGCCCCTGCAACGCCCTCTCCTCTTTCTCTGTCTCTCTGGGTATGTTGCAGGGAGGAGGCTTGCTTGACTGTAAGCTAAAGTGCCTTTGCTCAGCTCACGGAGAGATAGCTGTCCCTGCCCACCTGTGAACAGAAGAGATGAACACCCCTTTGGAAGGCGGGCCATTCCCTTGGAGACGTTTTGCAAGACCGAAGACCCTTTCACTTTACTTCCCCACCGCACCTCCCTCTCTATTCTGCCTTTTGAGTTAGTTCCTCGTTGCCTTTTTCTTTCTATAAAAGAACCTGGCACCCAGCCCCCAATAAGACGGTTATTTTGAGGTGCTAGCTTGCCATCTCTTCCCAGTTAGAGTCTCTTCTTTGCCTCAACACCTCTTCTCCTGGATTCACTGGCCTATCGCTCAGCGAGCAGGGTGAGCCTGGACTCAGTAACAGACCCTGGCATGACTCACTGGATAAGACCCTGATGCTGGGAAAGATTGAGGGCGAGAGGAGAAGGGGGCAACAGAGGATGAGATGCCTAGATCGCATCACTGACTCAATGGACATGAGTTTGAGCAAACTCTGGGAGATAGTGAAGGACAGAGGAGCCTGGCGTGCTGCAGTCCACGAGGTTGCCAAGAGTCAGATATGACTTAGCAACTGAACAAAAATTGGTGATAAACACACACAGGACTCCTCAGTCTCCTTTCTCACTTTCTTCTAAAGCTGAACACCTTAGAAAACCTCTCTCTGCCTCTCACCCCATCACTGCTGCACCTGGAAGGTCTGCAATGAAACCAACTCCATCCAAACCCAGTGCCTGGGAGCCAGCAGGTGAAGAAGGAATTCTGTGGGCTTCAAACATGACCGTGATGGGGGTGGCCAGCGGGCCCAGCTACTTGCTCCCTAAAGGAACCTCGGTCTTGACCATCACTGTAAGGCCACAGCATTCCAATGGGAGGTTTCTTCTAGTCTGATGGACTAGAAGAGGCTTTAGATGGACAGCACTGGGACCCTGGATGCTTGATTCCTCAGTTCAACTTCCAGATGTCTGTAACGACAATTAGAAACCAGTGGCTCCTGAGGAAAGAGGGGACCAGACAGGGAACCAGAAACCGTGGAGCCCATCCTCAGGGGACAAGGTAAGTGAGGCTTCTGAAGGTACACTAAGCAATATGCCAAGAAAACCCAAATAAAGCGCAGAAAGAAATTGAGGTGCCAGCCCCACCCAGGAGATGGGGGGCATTCTCAGGACGGGGTCAGGCAAGGCCAGTCCCCAAGGCCCAGAAGGCTGGGCTCTTTCTTCATCTTTTGTTTGGAGTTAGTAGATTTTATNAACAGTTTGTCACTTTTTCAAATAGTATAGAATTACTGTATGATCCAGCAATTCCACTCTCAGGTTTATACTCAGAAGAACTAAAAGCAGGGACTCAAAGAGATATGTGTACATCAGTGTTCACAGCAGTATTATTCATAATAGCCAAAAACTGGGAAATGGCTCAAGTGTCCATCAACAGATGAATGGATGAACAAAATGTGGTATATCCATACAATGGAATATTATTCAGCCATGAAAAGGAATGAAGTACTGACACATACTACGACACATACTACTGAGCCTTGAAGACAATATGCTAAGTGAAATAAACCAGACACAAAAGGATACATAGTGCATGATTTCACTTATTTGAGGTTTCTAGAGCAGACAAACTCACAATGATAGAATAGAAATTATCAGGAAGCTCAGAGGAGGAGGGAGTCGGGAGCTACTATGTAATGGACACAGAGGTTCAGTTCTGCAAGAAGAAAAGAGCTCTGGAGATGGATAGTGGTAATGTTTGCATAACAATATAAATGGGCTTAATGCTGCCAAATTGTAAATTTTAAAATGGTTAAGATGGAAACTTTTATGTTATGTAGACTTAAGCACAAGTAAAAATAAGTGAAAAATAAAAGAGCTATACGAGGCTGGATAGTATCTTCCCCACCTGAAGAGCTGAAAGGATTTATAGTGCCATCTCCCCAGATGTTTTAATAGAAGTTGAGAAATAAAGAGAACAGTATCATTTGGCCTTTTCAGATTGACTTCTTTTACTTAGCAGTATGCGTTGAAGTTTCCTCCATGCCTTGGTATCTCATTTACTTTTAGTGCCAAATAATATTCCATTGCCTGGAATGTACCATAGTTTATATCCATCTGTCTATTGAAGGACATTCTGGTTGCTTTCAAGTTTCAGCAACTATGAATGAAGCAGCTATAAACATTTGTGTGCAGGTTTTTGTATGCACAACAGTGTTCAGCTCCTTTGGGTCAATACTGAGGAGTGTGACTGCTGGATTATATGGTAAGAGAATGTTTATTTTTGTAAGAAACTGCCCAACTGTCTTTCCAAAGTGGCTGTCCCATTTTGCATTGCCACCAGCAACAAAGCAGAGTTCTTCTTGCTCTACATTCTCACCAATATTTGCTTTTGTCTTCTTGATTTTGACCATTTGAATAGGTATGTAGTGATGTGTGTGTGTGTGTGTTGCTCAGTTGTGTCCCACTCTTTGCTACCGCATGGACTGTAGTGATATCTCTTTTTAATTCACATTTCCCTAATGACATATGATGGGGCACATCTTTTCACGTATTTATTTGCCATTTGTGTATCTTCTTTGAGGAGGTGTTTATTAAGATCTTTGGCCCATTTTAAAATCGAATTTCTTATTTTCCTATTGTTAAGTTTTAAGAGTTCTTTGTATATTTTGAATAGCAGTGTTTTACTGGATATATCTTTTTTCTCCCAGTCTGTGGTTTCTATTTTAATTCTCTTGAACAGTGTAGGGATTTGATGTCATTTTTTTTTTCTAGTTGTCCTTGGAAAGAAATTGTTGTGAGTCAGGTGCCTAAATTTCTTGTATTATAAATGGATTGGAAATTATAAACACTCCTGAAATCAGTGGGCTGAAGGATTAGAGGTATGTTTTACAGTTTATGACATTTTTGAAGCAACACAATTAACTGATAAGCCCAGTGTTATAGGAAAAAATGTCTAGGATTAAATGGCAGAAAGGCTAATTGTTATTTAATTGAATTTTGAAAATTCATTCTTCCTTGTTAGACACTGTGTCTAAGGTCAAAGAAGGCAAAAAAAAAAAAAAAATACCCACAAAAACATAGATGGGAACTCATGCAAACTTGCAGAAAACATTTGGAAAATGAAGGTGTCAGAATGAAGTTCTAACAATCAGTTAAAAATGTCAAAACATTTAAAATGTATTTTGATTTGTTTGGGAGCTCTGTTGGAGTCCAGTGATTAAGACTGACTTCCAATGCAAGGGGTGTGGGTTGATCTCTAGTAGAAGAACTAAGATCCCACATGCCATAAGGTAAAAAAAGAAAAAAGTTGGACTTCCCTGGTGGCACAGTGCAGGGGCCATGAGAGTTCAGTCCTGCGCCTGCACTGCGGGAGTTTGATCCCTGTCTGGGAAAGTCCCACATGCCCTGGAGCAGCTAAGCCGACTGCTGCACCACAGCTGCTGACTGTGTGCCCCAGCTACGAAGCCTGCATGCCTTAAGGCTTGTGCTCACAACGAGAAGCCCCCACAGTGAGAAGCCCATGCGTCGCAAAGAAGGGCAGCCCCACTCGGTGCAACTGGAGAGAGCCCCAAAATAAATAAATAATTTCAAAAATGTTGAATGTATTCATTGGAAATTTTCATGTCAAACATCTCAATTCAGGGCAATTTTGCCCTCCAGAGGACATTTGGCAAAGTCTGGAGACATTTTTGATTATAACCTCTGGGAATGTGTGCGAGTAGATAGGGTGAAAGCCAGGATACTGTTAAGCAGCCTAAATACCTGGTTTGGTGGACTAGCTATTCTTTGTCCTAATAGTCAGTAACGCGTGTAATTTAAAAAATAAATGACATTTGTATATGACCTGAAAGCATATTTAATATCACTGGTGGGGAAAACAGGTCATACTGGGATATGGCTTGCTCTGAGAAAGCACTCAGCTAATGGTGCTCTCTAGAAACATGGCTTAGTAGTTACCCACAGCCAAAATAGCTTGAGGAACTCTTGCCAAAGGGACCAGAATAACTTTGTCTCTTCATACCTAGAATGGGGTTAGCTTCTCAGATACTTTTTCTGTCCCTTGGGGGGATGGTGTGGACAAATTTAGTTTTTTAAAATTAATTTTTAGTGAAGTACAGTTGCTTTACAATGTTGTATAAGTTTTTGCTGTACAGCGAAGTGAGTCAGTTATACATATACGTGTATCCCCTCTTTTTTGGATTTCCTTCACATTTAGGTCACCATAGCGCTCTGAGTAGAGTTCCATGTGCTATTTAGAGTGGGTTCTCATTAGTTACCTATTTTATACACAGTATCAATAGTATATACATATGTCGATGTCAGTCTCCCAATTTTTCCCACCCACCTCAACAGCCCCCTTGGGATCCATACTTTTTGCCTATGTCTCTATTTCTGCTTTACAAATAGGATACGATTCGTAATGTTCCATTAAGTCTAGTTTGAGTCTTACGGTCATTCCTCTTGTCTCTCTGAGATGCCTTGGAGTATCTCTGCTCATTGTCCAGCATAACGTTCCTTTTGTCTTCATGTTTTGGGTATTTGCTGTGATATACCACCTGCCATCCCCTCTCTTATTGCCACAGTCTTCTGGCATCTCCACTGTTACAGGAACTTATCACAGAGTTTCATAATCGTTTGCCCATAGCTCCATCTCCCCACTGTAACTGACCTTTCAAAAATTGACAAGGAGGCTATCTGTCTCCTTTTGGTATCCCTGGTGCTTGGCACAATAAATGCTTTTTAAAAAATAAAACAAACGAAAGGTTGAATGTAAGAACATCATAATGTCCTTCATTACGACTCTGTTATAATGATGTTCTTCCAGAATTTCCATCACAGTACTCCTCAGGGATTCACATTCTGCACAGAACTAGCAATTGTTTCATTTTTTGCAAGAACAAAGAGAAGGTGTCAGCTTTCCTGTCAGTCTAGTTTTAATGACGGTTAATTCTATTTGGCAGTGTCTTATCCTTTTAGCATTGGCGCACCATTCTTGGTTCTTCCTAATTCTCTTTCCTCATATGCTTCCTGTGCAGTTAGTTACTACTTTTGAAAGAAAATTGGTGGAGTTCCTGCGGTTTTTGCTTTATGTTTCTTTATTCTTCTTATTTATTGTGTATTCTTTGTTCTGTTTCACACAAATTTTGCTAAGACCAGCAGATGTTCTAATAGGATATTAGTAGGCAGGATTCACGGCAATACAAAATCATGCTGTTAACATTGTATTCTAATTTAGGATAAACAAGTCCCATGATTCTGGTAAAGCCTGTTTCTGACACTTGAAAACTAATAGATTTGCCTGGATTAGAAAAACCAGAAGCACTGGCTAGATCCACATTCACATCTTTCAGAGATTCTTTGTAAGTCAAAAGTGGCTAAGACCCACTTTGCATTTCTCCTCAACTTACCATCCCCGAACTTTTGCTAACCTTCTTATATCATTAGAAGTCTTTCTTTTTCTTTCTCTCCCTCCCTCCTCCCCTCCTGCTTTCCTTTTTAAATGTGGCCAAGCCACTCAGCTTGCAGGATCTTAGTTCCCCCAGCACAGACTGAAACCAGGCCCTTGGCAGTGAAAGAGTGGAGTCATAACCACTGGACTACGGGAAGTCCCTAGAAGTTAATTCTTATTTTCATACATTTTTCTGGACTGGGTTAGCCCTTGCCATATGACAAGTGCAGAGGATGGGAAAATTTCTAACATCTTCTGAGAAGCAGGTTTCATACAGAGAAAACAATTAGGAATCAGATAGTCCAGGAGTTCCAAACGTAGCTTCATCATCTAGAGCCGATCAACTCCAGATTAGTCACTGAGTATCTTTCAGACTCAGTTTCCCCATCTATAAAATGTGGATTATAATTCCTCCCTCTCAGTATTAGGTTATAGTAAAGATTAAATGAGATGTACTTGATAAAGACAAAAAAAGAGAAGGGGCTTGATAAATTGTAGCTGTCATTATTGTCCCAGGGATGAATAGCAAATTATCTTTCTGGGGGAAAAAAGTGTATTAAGCAAGTTTGCACTTTGTTTTGTACTGATGTGCGTGTGAGTGTGTGGGCTGGCATATGATAACACATTTCTAGTTCTAGTAGTGTAGGGATTATAAAAGTACCCAGAGGACTGCCTCCCTTTCAAATTTTAAAAATATACATAAATAGAACACGTGTGTGTGTGTTTAGTCACTCAGTTGTGTCTGATGCTTTGCGACCCATGGGCTGTAACCTACCAGGCTCTTCTGTCCGTGGGATTCTACAGGCAAGAATTCTGGAGTGGGTTGCCATTTTCTTCTCCAAAATAGAACATATATACACACAACTTACTAATTATAAAACAATAATCTATTTTATTGCTATAGTCAGGCTAAGAATTAGATCATAGTAGCATCCTGACTGGGGCTTCCCAGGTGGCACTAGGGGTAAAGAGCCTACTATGCAGGAGATGTAAGAGACACAGTTTCAGTTAGTGGGTGGGGAAGATCCCCTGGAGGAGGGCATGGCAACCCACTCCAATATTCTTGCCTGGAGAATCCTATGGACAGANGAATTAGATCATAGTAGCATCCTGACTGGGGCTTCCCAGGTGGCACTAGGGGTAAAGAGCCTACTATGCAGGAGATGTAAGAGACACAGTTTCAGTTAGTGGGTGGGGAAGATCCCCTGGAGGAGGGCATGGCAACCCACTCCAATATTCTTGCCTGGAGAATCCTATGGACAGAGAAGCCCAGCGGGTTGCAGCCTATAGGGTCACACAGAGTCAGGCATGATTGAAGCGACTTAGCAGGCAGCATCCTGACTCCCTGAAAGGACACCATGCCCTTGATAACTACTATCCTGAGTTCTGCTTTACTTTCTGATTTTATCACCTATAGGTACATCCTTCATTAAATATTTTATTTTGTTTTGCTTTTGAAATTTATATTAATGAAAATATACTTTAATAACCTATAAGGGAAAAGAAACTGAAAAAGAATATAGTATAGCTGAATCACTTTGCAGTATACCTAAACACAACATTGTAAGTGAACTATATACTTCAATAAGAAAAAGAAAACATAGTTTATTCTATTGTTATGCTTCCTTCACTCAGCATTGTTTTGAAAGGCATTATGTCTTTGTGTTCAGCTGTAGTTGTTCTTTTTTATTGCTGTATGAAAACACTGCAATATAAAAAATTATCCTTTCTGTTGGGGATGGATATTTGGGTTGCTTCCAGTTTTTTTTTTCATGATGCTGTACGGTACTATCTGTACATTCTTGTACATGTCTCCTGGTGTACACAGGAGTTTTTCTAGGGTATACCCAGGCGTGAGTCACAGACTGTGCATATCATCAACTTTAGCAAAGAATGGCAAACTCTTTTTCAAACAGACGTTATGATTTATACTGCCATCATCTGTGTACCGCCAAGTCTTGCCAACACTGGTCAGACCTCCTCCCCACCAATCAGCCCCAATCTGGCTGCCTGTTGTATCTCTTTGTGGTTTTAGTTTTCTTATTTCCTGATGATGAGTGACGTTGAGACCTTTTCATATATTTGTTGGCCTTTTGGATTTCGACTGTTTTAAGTCTCTTGTCTTTATTTTAAAATGTTCTATGAGACAATTTCAATATCATCTGCTTTTTGTTGCAGTCGACAACCAGTCATTGAGGCAGGTGGAATCTCAAACTCAAAGCCTCAGTTGTAGCCTGTTAGCAGAGAACCAGCTGGTTTATTTAATAAAGGAACAACTACTTTTACCTTAGCCAGGATTGATGAACAAGATCACCAATCAGAGCGGCCGGGCTGCCTTCCTCCTTGCAGGTGGCCATGAGAGCAAGGCCCACTGCCCCAGCATTCTCCTCAGACATCCCAGACATAAACAGACGCGTCCTCAAACCTTGCATCCTTCTGCTTAACCGCCAATTTCAAACTTCCAAGACCTGCCCTGCCGGGTAGGAAGAAACAATTTCATTGGCTCTCTCGTTCACTTCCTCGGTCCCTTTAAGGACTTGGGCAGGACCTGGTTGAGATAGAACTGTCCATCATACGAGCGGGAACACTGATTGGTCTAGACGTGGCTGGCCTCACCCACACCGTTCCCAGTGTTCAAACGCTGCCGCGGGAGGAGGCACGGGATAGAGCCGCGAGTAGATAGCCGGGGTAGGCTGAACGGTGAGTCTGCTCTCTCCAAGCTCAATTCTCCCTCACCCCACTTTGCAAGAAAAAGGGAAGGGCTTCTTCCACCACACCAACCCTGGCTTTGCCTCTCGCTGCAGGGAGGGCGGCGGGGAGTCGGGAAGGTCTTCCCAGGCTGGCGGTGCAAGGGCTTATCCCCTGTCTGAGCCGAAGGGTTGGCTAGGCTGTGCTGCAGCTAGGGGAATTTCCTTTCTCTAGCTGGGTGGGGTCCTGTGTTTCTTCTGCCCTGCCTCCTGTCGGCATTGCTAGTCGGGGGGCCGGCAACGCCTTAGAATCTGTGTGACCTTAGCTTACTTTGGTGTCTTCATACTCTTTGGCCCAACCCGTCACCGCCTACTTCCTGCCTCTTTCGCTCTGTTCCAGCCCTACGTGGTTTCCCAGCTACTGTTAGAGAAGCCCAGGTCTTGCCTCAGAACCTTAGCTCTGGCTGTTCCCCCTGACCGCAGGATACTTTACCCAAATATCGGCAAGGCTTGCGGCTACTTCCTTCAGATTTTGGCTCAAATGTTACCTGTTCAGTGAAGTGGTGTTGGAGAAGACTCTTGAGAGTCCCTTGGACTGCAAGGAGATGAAGCCACTCAATCCTTAAAGAAATAAATCCTGAACATTCATTGGAAGGACTGAAGCTGAAGCACCAATACTTTGGCCGCCTCATGCGAAGAACTGACTCCTTAGAAAAGATCTTGATGCTGGGAAAGATTGAAGGCAGGAGGAGAAGGGGACTACAGGGGATGATATGGTTAGATGGCGTCACCAACTCGATGGACGTGAATTTGAACAAGCTCCCTGGGTTGGTGATGGACAGAGAAGCCTGGAGTGCTGCAGTGCATGGGGTTGCACAGAGTCGGACATGACTGAACTGAACGGTGAAGTTACTCTGACTACACTGTTATACACACACTGCTGCTGCTGCTGCTAAGTCGCTTCAATCGTGTGCGACTCTGTGCGACCCCATAGATGGCAGCCCATCAGGCTCCACCGTCCCTGGGATTCTCCAAGCAAGAACATTGGAGCGGGTTGCCCATGCCCCAATTCCTCCATTTGTTTTTTCTTATTTATTTATTTATTTTTGAACCCCATAGCTTCCAACATACCTGTATTATGTAATTTACTTATTTTCAATCATTTGTTCAATAACTTTATTAGCATTTATGTGCCAGGCTATGCCCTAGTGGAGCTTATATTCAGTTAAGGGAGTTGTTGTTCAGTGTTTAAGTCATGTCTGACTCTTTGTGACTGCATGGACTGCAGCAGGTTAGGCTTCCCTGTCCTTCATTTTCTCCCAGAGTTTGCTCAAACTCATGTCCAATGAGTCAGTGATGACATCTAACCATCTCATCCGCTGTTGCCCCTTCTCCTCCTGCCCTCAGTTTTTCCCAGCATCAAGGTCTTTCCAGTGAGTCAGCTCTTTGCGTCAGGTGGCCAAAGTAATGACGCTTCAGCATCAGTCCTTCAAATGAATAGTTAGGGTTTATTTTCTTTAGGATTGACTGGTTTGATTTCCTTGCTGTCCAAAGCACTCTCAAGAGTCTTCTCCATCACCACAATTCAAACACATCAATTCTTGGGTGCTCAGCCTTCTTTACGGTCCAGCTCTCACATCTGTACGTGACTATTAGAAAAACCATGAAGTGAAGTGAAGTCGCTAAGTCGACTCTTTACGACCCCGTGGACGGTAGCCGACCAGACTCCTCCGTCCATGGGATTTTCCAGGCAAGAGTACTGGAGTGGGTTGCTGTTTCCTTCTCCAGGGGATCTTTCCTTCCCAGGGATCGAACCTGGGTCTATCCACATTGTAGGCAGATGCCTTACTGTCTGAGCCACTGGGAAAGTCATTGGAAAAACCATAGCTTTGACTATACAGTTCTTTGTTGGCAAAGTGATCGCTCTCCTTTTTAATATGCTGTCTAGATTTGTCATATAGCTTTTCTTCCTAGGAGCAAACNTTCCTTCCCAGGGATCGAACCTGGGTCTATCCACATTGTAGGCAGATGCCTTACTGTCTGAGCCACTGGGAAAGTCATTGGAAAAACCATAGCTTTGACTATACAGTTCTTTGTTGGCAAAGTGATCGCTCTCCTTTTTAATATGCTGTCTAGATTTGTCATATAGCTTTTCTTCCTAGGAGCAAACATCTTTTAATTTCATGGCTTTAGTCACTGTCTGCAGTTATAAAACAAACTTTAAGTAAGTATGTCAGATCAGTGTTGCAGTGTTACTCCTGTTTCACTGAATAAAAATCTGATTTTTAATCTGTGTCACCAGACTGAGCTTCCCAAGACCCAGTGGTGGCTGATTTTTCACCTCCCTACCCCTGATATCTTGAGGGAAAGCTCAGGAACTCTCAAACCCTTCCTGCTCAAATCAGCGGAACACAATAACCTCCTCCTGTCTACTTTCGTCACCAGCAGGGAGATGTTGAAGTTCAAGTATGGAGCACGGAATCTGCTGGATGCTGGTGCTATTGAATCCATTGCCAGCCGGGCCTCCAGGCTGAATCTTTTCTTCCAGGTAACAGACTGGCTTGTCAACTTTGCTCACCTGTATGTGTTTCCTTGGAACCTCTTTGTGACTCAGAAGTTATAGGAATTTGTTAGAGGACTGAGGCAAATCTAGGAGAAATCTCCTTTGGTGTTTTATATATGCTGAAAGTTGTGGAAAAAGGAGCCATTGTGCCAGGAATGGGTAGCTGAACTTGCCCTGGAGGGGGACCTTTTCCATGGTCTATAAGGATTAAAACTTAATATGAGAGTTTTTTCCCAAGTAGATTTCTAATTNATGAGAGCCTCTCCCTAGTGCCCAGGCCAAGCGCCCCCAAGTAAAGGGACCCCCATACACCACACTCCCCTTCTGGGGCCCCTCCAGCCCCCTCCACTGCCCCCGTGCCCCACCCCCGATGCACACTGCCCCAGATGCCCAGCCTTCAGCCCCTCCTGGCACGAGTGTCCCCACCCAGCCCAGCACACAGGGCCATGAGGACTCAGCAGGGGAGGTGGGGGCAGGCCCTGGTCTTATCGAGCTCCGACCCCTCAGCTGGACTCCTTTGCTCCCCTCCCTTGCAGAGAAAGCCTGAGCCAGTGTGGGTGCAGGAGGACCAGCAAGAGGCATCTGAGCAGAGAGGCGTCTCTGGGGCCCCATCCCTGCCCCACCCGGCATGGCCCAGCCACTCTTGTGTCCAGAATAGAAAGTGCCAAGCCACCCACCACAGCCAGCCAGTGGCTAGAAAATCGGGCACCACAGTCCCTTGGCAAGTGGGCAGCTGCCTGGTTTCACCAGCCCAGCAGAGAAAAGGTCAGCCAAAAGCCCGGGCACGGCCCCTCAGCTCCAAACACATCCAGGGCTCCTGCACCCCGATTCTTGTCAGTCCCAAGGCGGCAACGGTCAGGGGATCCACAGTGGGCATGCAGGCAGCACAGACGCCCCACAAACTCCCCAGGCTCCCCCACCTCAGCAGGACCTCCATGTGCAACCCACCCTGCCCTGCTGGGACCGAGAAGCTGTCTGCCCTGAGCACATCACTGACCCTGGCAACTCAGGAACTGTCGGGGCTCAGTGGTCTCATCTGTAAAATGGGACAAGCCCCCAGCCCACCCCAGGGCACACCCAGGAAGGCCCTTGCAGCCCAGAGGGCATTTCACTGGGAGCATCTAGGACAGCTCCCAGGGGCACAGACAAGCTCTGTGGCCGAGGCCAGGGAAAGGCAGAGTGCAGGTTCCCACAGTCCTTTCAGGAGCCCACCCGGGAGGATGGGCAGGGCTCCAGCCTGGGGCATTCCTGGGCAAGCGAGGCTGGGAGGCCTTGTCCTTCTCTGCAGACCCAACGTCCATCTTGCCCAGCCAGTAGGTCCCGCGTGGGCAGGGGCACTTGTGCCATCCACTTACCAGACACCCAGGGGGGAGGCATGGGGCGGGTGGTGGGGCGAGCTCACAGGCCCCTGGGGCCCCAGAAGGCCTGCCTCTTGGTGGGTCCTGCTGTAATTATGTCATTAGAAGACCACCCGATCTCAGAGGCCAGCCCTGGGAGAGGCCCACAGCCCCACTGTGTGCGGAGCAGGCCTGGAGAACAGTCATCGGAAAGACAGAGGGGTCTTTGTGGGTGGTTGAGGGGGGGCAGGGGACGAACCTGGTAATTAAAGGATTCGCGAAGTGAACGTGAAGCCCCTTCCCAGAGTCAGACGCTTTGAAAGGAATTGGGAGTCTGCCTGCAGGGGTCCTCAGGCTGTCCTGGAGCAGGCAGTCTGGAGACCTGCTGCCCTGCAGAGACACAGACCCCCGAGCACGGAGCAGCAGCCACACCTGTCCCAGCTGACAGTCAGGCCCGCAGGGCCAGAGGGCACAGCCACAGCCACCCACCCCCTCCATTCATCCCAACAACCACCAGCAGATGCCCAGCGTCAGCTCCCGCAGGGAGTGGAAAAATCTCCCTGGAGATTTCGGGAACTGTCCTCAAAGGAGGGGTTCAGTGTAGCTAAATCGGGTGTGTGTGAGAGCCAAAGGCCACAGTGCCCACCAGGGTGGGGGCGAGGGGAGGGCAGAGCAGGGCAAGGGGCCTGGGGGGGCTGGCAGCTCTGCACACCAGTCAGGCAGAGGAGAGCCAGGTCCCAGGCCTGGTCCCGGCCAGTGGCCAAGAGCAGCCCTAGGCGGTGTCTGGACCTCGAGCCAGGGGTCAGGCTCCCACCCTTGGATACAGTGGGCACCACTGAAGGGCAGCCTGGGGGCGGCTTCCTCTCCATTCATCAATTATCCCAGTTTAGAAACAAAGTCATCCTTGAGCCACAGCCAGGAGCTCAGGACCCGTGGGCCTGCCTCTCACCCCCACACCCTCAAGGGGAGCCGCCTGCTCCCAAGGCCTCCTGGCAGAGACCAGGGCCTCCCCCTCAAGAACCCAAAGCCACTCAGGGCCACTCCCAGGACCCCACCCACCCACTCGCTGCTCCTGTGGGGATCGGGCTCCTTCCTTCAAAGGAGGAGGCCTGGGCCTGAGGCTCCAGGTAGGACCACGGACACCTCTCCTTGCAGAGAGGGGGCAAGAGGAGGGGCAGGCCAGCCTGGGTTCCCAGGGCTGCCCCTCCCCAGGTTCCAGGTCATTCCAGACAGCTCAGAGGTGAACCCTAAGTCTCTGATCCCAGGCTGAACCTTCTCTGCTGTCTGTCCCCACCAGTTCCTCTGGGCCAAACTGACTCCCTCCCTCCACTCTGCTCCTCTGCTCCTGTCTTGCTCCCACCTGGAAAGGCCACCTGGCCCCACCTGCACCTCCAAGCCTAGCCCACAGGCCCACTTCCTCCAGGAAGCCCTCCAGATCACTCATCCTGCTGCACATCAGCACTGGTGCCCTGAGAGCTCCGTGGACCCAGGAGCAAGTCCTAGACCTGCCTGAGAGACGGACCCAATCTCTCCATTTGACAGCTGAGATAACGGAGGCCCAGAGGGACCAGGGCCTAAGCTTTGTTGAACTAAGAAGTATCTAGAGGTTACCCAGGTCTCGGACCTCAGAGTCCACTCTCCTTCTCTGAGGTCAGCAGAGACCAGGTCACAAGAAATGACCAGTGGCTATTTATGATACTAGAGAAAGATAAATTAAGACAAACCTAGACAGTGTATTAAAAAGCAGAGACATCACTTTGCAGACAAAGGTCCATCTAGTCAAAGTTATGGTTTCTCCTGTAGTCACATACAGATGTGAGTGAGAACTGGACCATAAAGAAGGTCAAGAGCAGAAGAATTGATGTGTTCAAATCTGAAGACTCTTGAGAGTCCCTTGGACAACAAGGAGATGAAGCCAGTAAATCCTAAAGGAAATCAACCCTGAATATTCATTGGAAGGACTGAGGCTGAAGCTGAAACTCCAATATTTTAGCCACCTGATTCGAAGAGCCGACTCACTGGAAAAGACCCTGATGCTGGGAAAGACTGAAGGCAGGAGAAGGGGATGAAAGAGGATGAGATGGTTGGATGCCATCGCTGANAATCAACCCTGAATATTCATTGGAAGGACTGAGGCTGAAGCTGAAACTCCAATATTTTAGCCACCTGATTCGAAGAGCCGACTCACTGGAAAAGACCCTGATGCTGGGAAAGACTGAAGGCAGGAGAAGGGGATGAAAGAGGATGAGATGGTTGGATGCCATCGCTGACTTAATGAACATGACTTTGAGCAAGTTCTAGGATATAGTGAAGGACAGAGGAATCTGAGGTGCTACAGTCCAGGGGGTTGCAAAGAGTCGGACACAACTTAGTGACCAAACAACGTTCCAAAGTGTGCTCTCTTTGCCTGTTTTTCCTGAAAGATTCAAGGCCAGTCGGCTATGACAAGATTGTCCCCAGCAGATCTGGGGGATGGGCAGGAGGAGCCTCTGCCATCGCTCACTCCAAGCCGCACCCAGCTGTACTCTGGGTGCAGGGGGAGGACAGAGCTGTATTTTCAGAGGGTGGAAACCATTCCTAGTCAGGCCGATGCAACGGATGCTATGATAGGATCCTTGGAGCCCACTTAGGGTCGGGGTACCCGAAGGTACCGGTCCTCAGGGCAAGGAGGCCGGTGGTCCTGGGGGGTGTCCTGACCTCAGGCTACCCCAAAGGAGAGGCCACATTGGCACCACTTGCCCACAGAAGCTCAGGCATCCTGTGTGCAGGGACCCCAGGACAAAGGACCATCACCACCCTCCCCCAACCCCCATCATTAGGTCCCTCAATGGCCAGACCTCTGGGGAGAAAAGGTCACCACCACCCTGCCAGGGCACTCTGCCCCTCCCCTGCACTGATGCCTGGGACCTGCACAAACATCCCCCCGTTCCATCCCCACCAAACAGAGAGGGGAGCTGGAGTCTGGCACGTTACCCTGAGACCCACAGGCACATCAGGATGACGAGATGCCCGGCCTGGACAGACAGCCGCCCTTGGCCGGACTGCACCGAGGGCCTGTGCTGCCCCAGCCTCCACCCCTAGCTCCAGGCCCTGCCAGCACAGGCTCCCTTTGTGCTCCTGAGGCTCCTGCCGAAAGTCTTCCAAGGAAGGGGGGCGGTGGGCAGAGGTGGGCAGGCAGGCCCAAGGTGAGGGGAGGGGCACCAGGCGGGGGAAGGGCTCTTCCTCTCCCCCTGCTCCCCACCATCAGCAGAGTTCCTTTCTCCCTCCCTTACTCTTTTGTTCAAATGAAAGTATTTGAGAAACCAGAAAAAAATATGGCTTTTATTTTTGAAACTGGAATCAATTATATTTGGGGGGGTGGTGAGCAACATGCCCAACAGTGCCAGGTCTCAGGTTTGCCAGCTCCAAACCTGGCGTGGATGGACCAGAAGGGGACAGAGCGGCCCTGCAGGGGGCATAGGCCTCACAGCAGGTCCGCACACACCCAGTCCTGCACACCCACCCTGCTCAAAGGCCCTGCACCCCAGCCCTATATACCCAGCCCAGTCCTGCAGACCCACCCTACACCAGGTCTGCACAACAGCCCTGTACACCCAACCCAGTCCTGCACACCCAGCTCTGCACAAAGACCCTGCACACTAGCTCTGCCCACCCAGCCCTGCACACCAGCTCTGCCCACCCAGCCCTGCACACTCAGCCCTGCATACCAAACCCTGAACACCAGTTCTGCACACCAGACCTCACGCCTGCTCTACACACCAGATATTTCTTGCAGGAGATGGTATCCTAAGAGGAGGCCTACGGGTGACCCTACAGTTTTGTCTGCTACAACTGGCCATTCTCCCAGGAAGGCCCTCAACCCTGGAGGGCCACGGGCTGTCACAGGCCAGCCCCCTCACTCCTCCCCATACAGATGCTCCGGCCTGGGAGGTGGACAGGGAGGGCTCCTGGGGATCCAGCCCTCTCCTCCCAATCAGATCTCAACAAGGCTCTACCCCCACCAAAGGCCAGCACAATGACCAGAGACACCGTGGCCGGAAGGTTCAAGGTGCTCACTGGGCTGGACCAGGCTCCAGCCCCAGCTCTGCTGAGCGGCCAGCAGCAGCCAGACCTCCCTGACACCAGATTCCTCTTCCACGAAGCAGACGAGGCTAGGGCTCAAGGGAGTGATGCGGGCAGAGTGTGGGAAGGGACAGGAAGGTGCCCCCACCCCGAGAGACCATCCCTAAGTGACCACGGGAGCAGGGCTGATCTGGAGGCAAAGCCAGGCCTGGAGCCCAGACTGCAAGAGACCAGCGAGCGTGTGAGCCTGTGATCACGGGGCCCTCCCCACCAGGAGCACCGAGTGTGGGTCTCCAAGTCCAGCGGATGGTGCTGCCCTAGGGGGCCCCCAGCTGGCTGCAGAGTACCTGCTGGATGACGAGCCCCTCACCCACCTCACCCCTGCAAGCCTCCCTCTGGTACTCGGGAGGCCGAGTGTCACGTCTCACAGGAAGGGGGTTGCTGCTCAGGACAAAGGGAGCACCCATCGGTGATGTTTAGGGCTGGGCATCGGAAAGAGTGTCAGGACAGGAATGGTGGGAGGACTAGTGGCCCCAGAAAGCATGGCAGAAGGGGAGGGGGCTAGAGAAAGCCTGGTCCAAGGGCAGGGGGCAGGTGTCCTGGCTGCTTCCTGAGGACGAGGCCAAGGACAGGCCACATTGCACAGTCACCTCCTCACCGCCCTCCCTGGGCAGCAGGGACCCCAGGGCTGCTGACTGTCAAGGCACAGCCCATTCCCAGGGACCACCCCACAGCAGCTCAAGGCTGGATGTCCCTCTTACCTTGACCACACAGCCCAGCATCTCTGCACCTACCCGCGGCTATCAGAAAGACCCTGAGAAGAGGTGATGCATGACAGCTGGGCCCCAGCACCCCAGCCTGAACCCCAGCCTGCACTGGCATGGGGTGGAGTCACCTCTGTCCAGTCCACAGAGGAGCTCAGGCTATAAATCCACGTTGAGGCCTGACTGAGGCTTGGAGCCCTGATGGTCCAGGGTACGCGGCCGGGACCCCGTACCGGAAGGGAGACAGTGGTCCTCACTCCGTGGCCGGACAGCAGCACTCCAGCACCGAGCCCAGGAAGCAGGACCTTCCGCCACACAGAAGGCATTCAACGAGCTGTCAGAGCCTGCCGACTCTTTCCAATGATGCCAGCACCCCGGGCACCGGTGCCAGGCTCAGAACTCGACCAGCACCTTCCCAGGACCCCCGCTTTCAGCCCCGCTTTGGGGGCACACACATGGGAATGCACAGGGAACAGCAAGAGCACGGGGGTCCCCCCTACAAATGTGGGCCCCGCTCCCTCATGATTTCCTGGTTTCCCTCCAGCTGCCTGCTGGCATCCAGAGCCATAAAGCGCGTCACAGGATGTACGCCCCAGCGTTTATGGGAAGGAGGCCCCCAGCTGCTCAGCAGAAGCAAGTTCAAAGCAGCGGAAATCATCTCAAGCGTTTTGATGGCAGCCACAGCTCCATGCCCTGTTCCAGCAGGACCCGAGAGCTACACGGTCGGGTAAGTAACTCAAACAAAGCAGAAGACCACCAGGGAGACTCACACCAGGAAATTAGGAGGAGGTCTGCAGGTTCTTTGGACGACTTTTCATGTACTCATCTGTATTTCTTTATAAAATTTCTTTCGCCCTTGTCCCTCGCCCCAGCACCTGCTTTAAGCTCATCCACACCCACAGTGTCCCCACAGGACATTGCCGGGGGACGGATCATCAGCAGGTCAGGCTCCAGTCTGCAGGCGTGAGGGTAGGACCCCATGTTCTCCGACCTCCAATACGAAGGACACAAGAGCCCCTGGCAAGTGGGTGTACAGCTCAGGGACCCCTGGGACGAGCTGCTTCCCAGCTGACCCAGGGACCCTGGTTCATGCCTGTTTGTCTCCATGCCCCCTGTCCCCACCCACAGAGGGCGCTACTGGATTGGGTGGACTCTGATGATGGGGCAGAGGCACCCATGAGAAAGGGGGTTGAGCGTTGCCCCTCCTTCCAACACCCTTGGGGGGCTGCAGGGAGCAGGGTCAGGGCACTGGAGACTCCCCACCCCCAACCATCAGAGACTCTCCAGCATGGAGTACCTGGAGGGGGCACCACTCACCATGCTGACAGCGAGGACCCTGGAAGCCAGGAGGACAGCGGCACGGCTGGGCTGAGCCAGACACACAGTGGCCACCGTTAAAGCAGAGGCTGGAGCTGCACACAGCTGTGAGGGAGGGAGAAGGCATGTGAGGAGGGGCAGGAGCCTGGGGGCACCCCCCATCCACTGCCAGGACACAAGGTCCCTAAGTCTCCCCACAGGTGAGGCCTCAGGCCTGGACAGGACCCAGACTCTGGACAGACAGGTCAGCTCCCCACACCCCCACTACAGCCCTGGAACCATGTGGGGGCTCTGGGGAAGGGTCCCACAGCTAGGCAGGTCACCGGCCCGCTCTGCCGTCCTGGGTCACACACTGTTCCCCCTCCACTAGGGCTTGAGCCATCCCCACCGGGTCTGGGTTGAGTGAAACCCCTCTGGGTGAAGCAAAAAATCCCCACTCACTTCAGGGGGACATGGTGTTCCAGGGCACTTTCTGGGGGAGGCCGAGGGGGAGGGGGTCATGGGAGGAGGGTGGGAGGGGCAGGGAGAGCAGCCCACAGTTGAAGGAGGCTGAGAGATTGGCTGAGGCCCCCTCCCTGCAAAATCGCATCGGTAGAAATACCCAGACTGGTCCCACCCTCGAGGAGGGGCAATGCTGGCCCAGGCCTTGGGAGAGCAAGAAGAGAGGGTGCAGGCAGAAGGCCAGGGCTGAGAGCAGCCGGCCTCCCCTGCCTTCTCCAGAGGAGACTCCCTGCTCCCAGACCCTCTCCCCACACCCCAGCCCCAGCTGGACCCAACCAGTCACCCTGGGGGCAGCTGTGTTTACACCTAAACCCACTGCCTGGGGGGTAGCCTACAGTTACTGAGCCACCTCCGCCAGCACCAGACCACTGCATGAGGAGGCAGCGGCCGGCCCAAGAGGCAGGGGCCCTGGATGGGAGGGCAGGTCCATTCCCAGCCCCATCACAGAAAGGACCCCACCCCAGGCTGGATGGGTGCCTCCAGGGGCTTTAGCATGAGTTTTCTTGGCTCTGCAGCCACCCCCCTGCCCACATCCACACAGGGGAGGGCAAGGCCAGGGCAGGCGGGCTCTGCCCCCACCCCCACAACCCCAACAGCCAGGCCCTGAGTCTAAAGATGTCGGGGTGCTCACTGGGTGAGTGGGTGCTCACTGGGTGAGTGGACACTCTGAACAGTGGCCTGGACACTCCCCAGGCACCCCAGAGCCCAGCGTGACCCACAGGTCCAGCAGGGAGAGAAGCTGGAGGGCAGGAGACCCCGAGGGCAGGGACGCCAGCAGGGCATGGGGGTCTGAGCATCCCCCTGGACCAGGCACTGCCCGTGATAAGGAGACTGGGGCTCAGGGACACGCAGCACATGGCCCCAGGTCACACAGCCGCTGAGGGGGTACCAGTCCACGAGGACTCAGCCCAGGACAGATGAGCCCAGGGCTTTCTGACTTAGAGTCAGGAGGACTGGCCGAGGGAGACACTCGTCTTTTCAGGGAGCGTCTTCTTCCTCCTCTGTCCCAGCCCTGGAGGGACCCCTCCTTTCAAGCCACCCTGCCGGGGTCCCAGTTGGCTCACACCTGGCAAACTCCCTGAGATTTCTGAAAGGAGGTGAGAGTTGGGGGCTGGGGGACAAGGCAGTGCCACAGGGGACCAGGAGGAATCACGTGGTGACCCTGGAACCCGCACAGGTAAGTCCGGGCGTGGGGCCAACCCAGGCCATGCAGCACAAGTTCCCACTGCTGAGGGGCCCAAACCTGTGGACCTGGGCGACTTTGTGGAGGAAGGGAAGCCAGCTGTGTTTACTTTTCACATCTTAAATTAGTTTTCACCATCCTAAAGACCTTCAGCCTCAAACCACCACGATGGGCTACCCCTCCTGTCGTGGGGGAACAAAGTATCCAGGTTGGAGCTCACGCCAGGACTCTGCCCACCCCCAGGAGCCTCTGAAGGTTCTGCCAGGTCCATGCCCAGCCTGAGGGCCCCCATGGACAGCACCCTGCCTGTGCCCACCTCCATGGTCAGTTCCAGAGCTCAGGGAGACACAGCACCCCACTCCCTGCTCCCACACCCCTCCCCTGCCCTGGTACACAGCATTACAGCCACCAAGGGCTCAGGCCAGAAACGGGGAGCCGGCCTCCCTCTTGCCCCAGGTCCAATCCAAAGCCAGCCCATCGGTTCCACCTCCCATGCACCTGGAGTCCACGCTTGTCTCTGTTGTCAGGCTGGACGAAGCCACCTCTAGTATCCCCTTGGAGTCCTCTCAGCCGGTCCCACTCACCCTGTCCTTTCTCAGTGGTGCAGCCATCGTGTTCCTTCATGGCAAGAATCAGATCACGGGCCCCTGGCTGAAAACCCTTCTGTGGCTTTCCCATCAACCTGGCACAGAGCCCCCCAGCCACCCGTCAGACCCTGAGAGCTGTGTGCCTGGACAACAGGTCCCTTCCGCAGGAAGCCTTCCCAAAGAAAGAAAGAAAGATAAGAAAGTGAAGTCGNGTTCCTTCATGGCAAGAATCAGATCACGGGCCCCTGGCTGAAAACCCTTCTGTGGCTTTCCCATCAACCTGGCACAGAGCCCCCCAGCCACCCGTCAGACCCTGAGAGCTGTGTGCCTGGACAACAGGTCCCTTCCGCAGGAAGCCTTCCCAAAGAAAGAAAGAAAGATAAGAAAGTGAAGTCGCTCAGTTGTGTCTGACTCTTGAAGACCCCATGGACTGCAGCCCGCCAGGCTCCTCTGTCCCTGGAATATTCCAGGCAAGAATACTGGAGTAGGTTGCCATTTCCTTCTCCAGGGGATGTTCCTGACCCAGGGATTGAACCCGGGCCTCCCGCACTGCAGGCAATTGCTTTAATGTCTGAGCCACCAGGGAAGCCCCAAGCCTTCCCAAGCCGCCAGGCAAATCAGTGCCCACAGTGCCCTGCAGTTTACAATGCTGCACCTCTCAGTGTACCAGCCCTTAAGAAAGGCGACAGCCAAGCTCCCCCCAGGCCTGGGCTCCCTGGGATCAGGGCACAAGCCGCCTCCAGCACCACCGCCTCCCTTGGTGCCACCGACACACCCACATTTAGAAGGCATTCCATAAACTTTGTTGAACGAAGAGGAAAAAGACAAATGAATGTCAGGCCAAGTGAGATGTGACAGTCATTTAGGGAGGCCCTCGGGGGAAGGCAGGAGCTCAGGATCCAGAAGGGATGTCTAGGTCAGTGCATCCTCAGACAGAAAAAAAGGGCTGCACAACATAGGTGCTCAAAGCTAAAACAAAGGTGCTCAAAGCACCCAAACCAAGAAGGGTGCTCCTAGTGGCCCCAGGCTCGTATGATCAAGACAGGGTTACCACAGAGAGAAGCCTGCAACTGGGGGTTCTGGGTGGCATGGGGTGGCGCTGGGCACTTCCCGCTCGTGGCAAGATGGGCACCCAGAGCAAAGGGACAGGACAGCATGGTGGAGCATCTGTGGGTCCTCATCCCTCCCCCCGGGTGGGTGGTGGTCAGGGATACCTCCAGGAGCCCCCCACTCCTCCCGCTGTCACTCAACACCCCCCCAAGAGAACCCCCCATAGGTGAGGAAGACCACAGGCAACACTCAGAGCAGAGCTGTGGAAACGGAGCTCAGGAGCCGCAGACCAAGGCTTCGTATTAGGACGTTTGCGCTCCTCTCCAAGAAAGAGGAGCCATGTGTATGAAGAGCAGGCAGGGTAGGAAAACAGACCCAGGGGACACATGGAAAAGAAAAATGCCAAAGTTCCATGTGGTAGCTTGTACATGCTCGGTCGTGTTTGACTCCTTGCGACCCCATGGCCTGTAGCCCACCAGGCTCCTCTGTCCATAGGATTCTCCAGGCAAGAATACTGGAGTAGGTTGCCATTTCCTTCTCCAGGGGATCTTCCTGACCCAGCGATCAAACCTGGGTCTCCTGCATTGCAAGCGGACTATTTACTGCTGAGCCAGTACCAGAGTGGGTTGCCATTTCCTCCTCCAAGGGATTGTCCTAACCCAGGGATCAAATCCACTTCTCCTGCTTGGCAGGTGGATTCTTTACCATTGCACCTGCCACCTGGAAAGCCCGTACTTTTTAATGAATTTTATCAGCACCTACTGAGTGCCAGGGTGACAGCAGGGGGTAGGCTTGGGGACCTACCCTTGTCACTGTCAGCATGGCTGAACCCACAGGGCCTTCAGGGACTCCGGAGGAACTGTCAGAACCCACAAGAGTGAGAAACTCAAGAGCAGGTGGAGGTGAGCCGGGGGTGGGGGAGCACTGTGCCCACAGGGTCTGCAGCTGCCAGGGGGCCGTGTCTTCCAAGGCTGGAGGACACTGCCCTTCTTCATTGGACCCCCACTGCCTCCACCCACCCCACCCAGATGCCTTCACAGGGCAAGGCAGCTTGGGCTCTGAAGACCTACACTTAAGTCCCAGCCCTGATACTCAATCTGCTGGTTGGAAATGTAGGCTAAGCTCCCTGCCATGTGTCTTCATGGACCCTTCACACTGTCAGAGTGCTGCCCCGACACAATCAGCTGTAGCTGAAGAGGCACACGGCCCCGCAGCAGCTCAGGTCCAGGGCCACCATCTGAACAGAGAGGAGGAACCACCCCCACCAGGTTATAGACAGGGAGCCGAGGCTCAGAGACGTTGACCAGGCCTTTGCCTTGGGGTGAAGCTGGGTGGACTCGCCCACATTCCTAACACCAAAGGCTGGGAGGATCCTTAGGGTGTCCAGTTCCGAGGAGGATCCTGGCTAGGCCCGGGAACAGGAGGACAGATTTGGGGAGCACAGTCCACAGGGAAGGGTACCACGTCCAGGCATCGTCTGTGGCATCCTGACGCCAACCTCTTCTTCTCACTGGGACAGGCAGGGACACCCGGACCCAGGCAGACATCAACTCCACTGTGGTGGCCCCAGCCTCGCTGTCCTGGGACAGGCTGACCCTGGAAATGGGACTTGGCTGTTCTCTGAGGGTTCGATTTCTGCAAATTCAGTCCCCGGACCACCACCCTGGACCTAGGCTTGGCTGAGTCTGAGCCTCCTTCCCTCTGCCCCGAGAGGGGCTAGTGGAAACGAGTGACCACAGGCAGGACAGGNGGGGCCGTGCACCCAGAACCTTTCAGAAGCTGAACTTGGTCCCAGCTCCCCGGGGCGCACAGAGCACTCTGGGCCCCTGGTGACAGGGACACCTCCGTGTCTCATCACCAGCGCTCCCCACTGCATCATGCCCCCTGAGAGCATGCGTGTAGGTGTCTGGGCACCCACGGAAGTGTGAGTTCATGCACGTGACTGTGCACACACACATGTGATCATGAGCATGGGTGCACACCTGAGTGAACAGATGTGATTGCCCGTGTGAGTAGGTTGCATGTGTGTGAGTAAACCCAGGCACAACGTGTGTACACATGTGTGTATGTGAGGCTATGTGGTGAGCTCCTCTGGGTGGGCTGCAGGCCCAAATGTGAGTGTGTGTGTAAACGTGTTGGGCACAGGGCCGGGCCAGTCCGGGTGTGATGCATGGTTTGGAGAGACCGGGTGGTGGGGGGGGTGGGGGACACAGCAGGACAATGCTCCCTGCCCCCAGCACCTTGGTCCACACCAGGGACAGGAGGCCCGGGGCACAAGCTCTCTAAGTTCCTCCACTGGGCGCGGGGTGGGCACAGGGCTGCCATGCTGCAGCCAGAGCGGGAAAGCACAAGTGAAGGCCAGAGTCTGGAAGCTGAGGAAGCCCCACCTCGGGGGTGGGGGCGTACGCAGGGCCGCCTTCCTGTAGCTCCTTCCCTACAGCCCCAGCCAGCCAGGGACCACAGAGGAGGCCGGAGGGAAGACAGGCCTGCCTGGCAGTTCGAGAGCTGGACACAGGGATGCCAAGCCACGCTTTGCCCTGTGGCCCTGGCTCTAGGAGCTAAAGCCACAGGCACAGATCCAGACCGAGGGCTGGGCTTCCGGGGTGGGGACAACGGTTCAGCCCTGCCCAGTTCCCACCACCTCGAACCTGCTCTTCCCTCTGCGGTGGGGCTCTTCCCTGGGCACCAGTAAGGCCCAGCACTCACATCACACAGGCCACCACCGCCCTGGACACAGGCCTCCTGGACGCCCACTAAGTTAGCACCTCCCATCCGCGGGCCCTTTCTTGCCTCATTTTTCTCCGGAGCATCCCCACACGCCGGCATGGAAACTTCCTTTCTTCCTTCCTCTCCCTCCAGGAGAACAGGGTTGGAAGCCGCCTCTGATCGCGGCCCCTCCCACACCCGAGAGCAGCGCCAGGCACGTCAGCCTCTACAGATGCTTGTTGGGAATGGATCACTAGCATACTTCCAGTACGTGCTTTAGGAACACTGTTGTATTACTTTGACTTTCAGCTTCCTTTTTCTCCCTTCCTTTTCAAAGAAAGAATTCATTCGGAAAACTGCACAGCAAGTGTCAGCAAACTGCAGGGCACACTGCTGTATTAAAGGCTCTGACAAGTCCTGCAAAAACAACCCCCTTAACTGTGCTTGACTCAGAGCTTCCTGGACCACAGTATCCCTTCTCAGAGCTCCTGGCACCCACAGAGCTGGCGCAGTCTCCGGCCCCTCCTTGGGCCCTGCTTCCCCGTCCTCCAGCCTCTGAGGGACTGAGCCCAGCCCACATGGAGAGAGCTCGAGACAGAGCCGTTGGTGGTCTTCCTAGCATGGTCTCAGCACCCATTCCATTTCAGGGCCCACACTCAGGGCTCTGAGGGGTTGAACTGCTCCAGGCCAGGCACCTCCTCTGGGCACTCAGTCAGGGTGGCCAGGACCCAGGGTGACCATGGTGGAGACATGGGGAGGAGCCAGCAAAATCTGCCATCGGATTGGGATGGAGGTTCAGTTTAGAGGCCAATGAACAGGAGGACAGACACCCCAGCAGCAGAGCCCATCTGCCCCCCAGGGCACACACGCTCGGGGCCCACAGATCGGGGAAGGCCCTGGCCATCGGGCAGCCCCCTGCTGGCACTTTTCCTTTTCAGTCACCTCCAGGTCACACTGGCTGCCATGTGGGTCTTGGAGAAACCCCACTGAACATTAGAAGCTTCCTGCTGTCCTTCGGCACAAACACCGTGAGGACCTGAGCTGGTCACACACATGGCCGAGTTTCCAGGTCATCTCCGTGGCTGGTGGAGGGGGAGGGGCCAGCGGGAGTCAGCGGGAGTCAGCGTCACAGGGCCCTGCTGCAAACCTTCCACTTCTCAGGGCCCCAGCACTGCAGAAAGCCTAGACTGGATACAAGGAAAGGTGCTGAGGAGGCTAGACTGGGGAGAAGGTCGGGAAAGAATGGGGCAGATAGATGGGAGAAAGGGGGAGGGTGGGGACAAAGCCGGAGGAGGGGACCCCAGGGGCCCCTCTGCAGGCAGGGAAGGCTCTTTGCCTCATCACCGTCCCCTTCACTCGCAGGACCTTGGAGGCGACACTGATCCCATCTGCTGGCCTGACGCCTGCTGACCTGTGGCCAAGAGGGGACCGAAGGCAGCCACCCACTCTCACCTGACCCCCGAGGCAGGGCTTCCCTAGGGCTGGGGGCTCTGGCACCTGTAGGGACCCTGGGTCCCCCAACCCCAAGATGTGTGCCTGATTCGATTCTGCACCTGCCCCAGGTTCCGCCATGAGAGCCCGGGTGTGAAATGCACAAAGAACATGGGGAAGGCTCTGGCCCCATGAAGCTGGGAAACCAGCCCTGAGCAGCTACAGGCAGAGGGACCCCAGGGGCTCAGCTACAGCATGGGGCAGCTAAGAAAGGCCCTGGCCACCCACCTCTCCCCCTTCCTCCTCCCCCCACCCAACTTCTTCCTGCTCTGGCTACTCACTCCATACAACACCAGTGCCCATCTGGCTGGCCTGGTCCGTCCATCCTCACACATCAGGGTCACTTCAGCATCTGCCAGCAGCAGCTGGCTTCACCACAGACCTGATTCCCCCACGGGCCTGAGACCCCCATGGGCATGTATTGTCCGTAACCTTAACCCAGTCCCCCTGAACTGTCAGTGCTCCAGATCAGCTGAGCATAAATCGAATGAATGAGTGGATTAAAAGAAAATGAATGAGTGTACCCATGAGCTGGTGCTGGGGGCAAGATCCCAGCTCTCTCCCTGCTCCTTCACATGTTGGCCACCCAGACGCCAGGGGGACAAGNTCCCCCTGAACTGTCAGTGCTCCAGATCAGCTGAGCATAAACCGAATGAATGAGTGGATTAAAAGAAAATGAATGAGTGTACCCATGAGCTGGTGCTGGGGGCAAGATCCCAGCTCTCTCCCTGCTCCTTCACATGTTGGCCACCCAGACGCCAGGGGGACAAGTGAGTGTGCCAAGAGGTCAGATCACATGGCTCTTCCCGGATAATTAAAGCAAACAGATACAAGCCAGGTACATAAATAAATAAATCCCACCTTAAAAACGAATTCTTAAAAATCAACCAAGAAAGCAAGAGCCTCAAGTTCACGATACACATGGGGACCCTGTCCTGTGTCTGCCAGCTGGCGTGAAAACCTGGACCTCCAGAGCCTGACCCAGCCACCGAGATGCGTCCCACCTTCCCACCACCTCAGCCCTGCCCCCAGCCAGAGGCACGGCCCAGGCTGCCCCGGGAGGGTCCCCGCTGAGACCCATCCCTGCACTGAGAAGCCCCAAAGGTGGGCCGCTTAGTCCTGGGCTGGTTCAGCAACCCCTGCTCCCCAAGTGGTGTGGCTGCATCTTCCTCTTGCCAGCCAGCCAGCCAGGGCAGGGCCACCTCGAGCATCCTGGCTGTGGGCACAGACAGAACCACAGGCCGGGCCCACCAGGCTGGAGCTGAGACTAGCAGGTCCTGGTGCTATGGACCCAGCCCAATGCTGGCCCCCCGTTCCTGAACAGCCAGCACTGGACCATCTCCACAGTGGGCCTCCAAGGGTCTGGACGGCCCTTGGGCCCTCCCACTCCCCCCACCCAATCCTGGGATGGTCAATCCAAGACACAGGTGACACTGAGGGTCACTGGGCTCCAGATCAGGGGTGCACCATGGATGACAATTGTGGGACACTGCTGTGCGAACCTTCCTCTGCCCCTCCCTCGCCCCTCCCCAGCCCCTCCNGAGGTTTCACACAGGCTCCAGGGTCCCGCCAGGCTGAGCACCCTGCTTTCACCCTCCTGCATGGATGGCCAGCACCTCTCCCTGCAGGGTCCCCTCCTCCTCCTCACAGGTCCCCTCCTCACAGGCCCCCTCACCACGGGGTCTGCCCCCACCCACCAGGCCCCAGGTGGCCACTGAGCAGGGTGTACAGTGTGGGAATAGCCTCCATGGTAGCCACACCCCAGCGGCAGTGTCAGGGGCCTTGACCTCACATGTGGGGCATTGGGGGGGGCCCTGTGCCCTGAGACCAGGACAGCCTCGCCCCAGCCGCACTGCCCCCTCCCTGCACTCCATACTGCTGCAGGCGTGAGCTGAGCCCCCACCCCTACATGGGGCTTTGGGACCCCTGCACGTACCTGCGCTCGTGGCTGACACACCAGGCCTGCCGTCCACAACCCGGCCTCCACACGGGCACTGTGCGGCTAAAGGCCTGCACACAGGGCTGGCGGCGGCCCACCAGGGTCAGCTCCTGCTCCTCACACACGTGGGGCCTGGGACAGAGACAGACAGTCAGCACCCCTGTCACCAACTCCAACCCCCCTGCATGCTCGCGGTCGGGGGTCCAGCTGTCCAGACCTGAGGGCAGGCCCCAGGTGAGGGCACCCAGCCCAATGCCCACCCTGGGTCTGCACAGGCCTGGCCTCGAGAGCACNACGTGGGGCCTGGGACAGAGACAGACAGTCAGCACCCCTGTCACCAACTCCAACCCCCCTGCATGCTCGCGGTCGGGGGTCCAGCTGTCCAGACCTGAGGGCAGGCCCCAGGTGAGGGCACCCAGCCCAATGCCCACCCTGGGTCTGCACAGGCCTGGCCTCGAGAGCACGGATATTCAGGAGAAAAAGGATGCACAGGGCTGCCTCTGAGCCTCCCCCTCAAACCTCAGCCACGTGAGCTGAGGGATGCTGACCAGCGGGATGCCCATGACAAGGCGGCACGGCAGCCCTTCAGGCACATCTGCTCTGGTCACTCTCCTGTCCGCTGCCCCCTGTCCCCACCCCCCGAGTCCCCTGCGTGACTCTGGTCCCCTAGGCCGGCAGGCAGGCTGCCTGGCTACTGCGTGCTGAAAACTGTTCAAGGGAGGAGGGGCGAGCCTTCCGGCACCTCAGAAGCACAAGCAGAGCTGGCTTTTCCATTTGGAAAGAGGGAGGAAGTGGAGGGGGAGGGAGGGCGGAGGGGGAAACAAAGAGGCAGGTGGGAGGAGGCACAGAAAAGACTGCCAACGATGGGGAGCAGGGCAGGCGGGAGTCCCTGCTCGGGCCCTCTGCTCCTGAAATGAACCCACTGCCCATCTGGGGGACAGGAGGTGCTTCCTCAACTGCAAAGTGAGCAGAGCTTTGTAGGCGGTGGTGCTCATCCCAGCGTGGTCCATCTGCTCCCTGGGACAGAGCAGGGCTCCTGGAGCTGCAGGTGAGGGTAGGCGTGAGACTCATCCCTCCGGGGTGGGCAGTTCCTGGACCCCAAGAACTAGACGCCAGGGTGAAGAGGTGAGGACAAAACTGGGGCACAGCGCAGGGGAGCCAATCATCCACACGCAGCTGGGGAAGTCTGATTGTACACCACCCCCCCTCCCCGGTCTAGGAGGGGGCTGGGTTGCTGAGAAGTGTCTCTGTCCTGTCTGTTTTACAGACTCTATTTTTTAGTGGCCTCCTGGCTTGGGTGCAGTATGCACGAGGGGATGCTCGGCGCTCTGAGGTTGGACGAGCCCAGGTCCAGCCTTGAGGTCCCAAGGATGCTGTAAGCTGGGGAGACCACCCTCTGACACCCAGGTCCTCCCACCGGACAAATGATCGCAACATCAAGCTCACTCCCAGCACCAAACACACAGCCTGGCCTGGCATGGGGCAGCTGGAGAGGGGAGTGCCCCTTCCCTGCCTTTTCCTTCCACCCAGCACGGCCTCTGCCCCCAGGAGAGGCAGACAGGCAGGCCCCAGTGACTGGGAGCTGCTCACAGGCCACTGAAAGTACAGTTCAGCTTTCAAGCTCCTTGACCAGTGAGCAGGGGCCTTCGAATGGCCGGAGAAAGCCTCAGTGAATGGGGGCCATGCAGTGCTCAGGGTCAGTGGGTTTAGGAGTCGTTTGTAAGCGGGGACTTGAGCTTTGAGGGCCTGTCCCTCTCCAGGTGGGAGGGGTCAGTCTAATGAGCTGATTCTGGAGTACTGGACATTTTCCTAGCACAGCTGCCCGGAGAACTCCAGCCCCAGGGAAGCAGGGCTGTGGGAAGATGCCTCCTCTGAGCCTTGCAGCCTCGGGCTGAGGTAGGTCAGAGCTCCCTGTGCCCAGACACTGCTCCCACAGCCCTGTCTTGACCAGCCCAGCACACTGTCAGCAGTCAGCCCAGGCCCTGGGGAGACAGGCCAGCATCTTTCTGCAGCGGAAGAGGCTCACTTCGGAGATGTAAGTAAATAAGTAAGCGTTGGCTCATTTGAAATCTAGACCCGTCAGCCACCAAGAGCCAAAGGACTAGCCACATCACCCCTGCAGGTCCCCAGGGTCCTGGAGCCACTGGTCAGTGGGAACCCCCCTTAGAGCATCCTCCCGTCTCACCTTCCCACAGGTCCACCATGGGGTTGTTGAGCCAGCCAGGGAGGGTGGAGCTCCCCATGAAGGGAAGTGACACAGGGGTCAGAACCTTCTGGGGCCCTCGCTGCTCTCCAGGCCCCCCTTTTGAGGTACAGGCAGCAAGGAGCCAATTCTGGGGCCTCCAGGAGCCCACTGGCTCCTGCCTCCTTTCTGGGCAGAATAAGCTGCAGGATGGGCCCATTCACAAGGTTTCTCAGAAGTCTAGCAAAAGAGCACCCTCAATCATTCAGCCAGCCAGCACACCCACTGTGGCCCCACCGAGGGTCTGGGAAGGTGGCAGGTGCTTACAGACATGACTGGAAATGTCTGCTCCCAGGCAGCAAGGAACTCAACATGACAGGGGGCATCTGAGAGTGGATTGACTGCGCCCCAGGACAAGAAACATGGGCACAGGCCCCAGAGGGCAGCCACCCCACACATACAGGTGGGAGGCTCCCCAGGAGGAGGACTGGTGGACAGGGCCTTGAAAGGTCTGAAGAGCGGAGGTGAGGGGCAGGGAGGAGGCTTTGGGAAAAGTGGGCCCGAGGAAGTCTGAACTCTCCTGCAGTCCTCTGCCTGCTGGGAGAAAGCCCTCCCAGTGAGCCCTGGCTGAATGGGCACACCTCAAAGGACGGGCTTACTCCCTGGGGCCGGGGAAGGGCAACCAGCAGTCCCCACCAGCCCACTGGGGCAGAAGCCCCTCTTAAGAGTAGAGTCCTCTGTTCAGCATCCACCCTGACCAGCACCCAGGGATTCTGGGGAGCCTGGGCCAACCATGTGAAGAGCAGGCAAGCTGAACGGCCGAATGGACCCGTGTTAATCCCTCCTGAGGCCACCGCTTCCCCTGGACAAACTAAACTCCCTGGGGTCACAGCAAAGAGCGATGTTGGGGGAGAAGTCACGTGGAGAGTCGGGGCTCAGGCCCCAGATCTGCTCTTTTAAAAGGCTACAGAGAAATCTTTCTTGGAGTAAAGTAAGACCCTGGGGGCCTGGTGTCATGGACTTGCCCCCTCCCCAGCTCTGCCTGGAAGCCTGTCCTTTCCGTCTGTACAGCCAGGTGCACCCAGCCCTCAGGGCTGGCGGAGCCCAGCACAGGAAGCCCCCACCGAGGCCCCTCGCAGCCCCCCCGCAGCCCCTCAGCAGCCTTTCCAAGTTCCGAGGGCCCCAGGCCCAACACCCTGCGGGAGCGCGGGGGCTCCAGCAGGCCCTCCTCCGCCCTCCAGCTCCAGACCGGCTCACTTCGCACCAGTTTTCCTGAGGCCAACACAAGGATCGATTTGCTGTTTAAAAGAGACCGCTAAACGGCCCGCTGGGGAATCATCTTTCAAAATTAAATTCATCTCGCCTGGCTCCCCGACCTTCTCTTCCTGCCCATTCTGTAACTGAATTCCTTCTCCTGTCTCCCAGCCCCAAAGCCCGCGTATTTAACACAGAAACCAAGCCCAAGCGGCCCTCTGTCTGGGCACAGACCCCGGCCCCAGGAGACAGGCTCTGGAAGGAAGTGGGCTCGGGCTGCTTCCTCTCAGCCTTCTCCAAGCTGCCCGGCCAGATCTGCCTAGACTCCCTCACCTCGCGGGGCGCCGATTCCTCCCAACGTGCAAACCCGCGGTCAGAGTTCAGGCAGACGAGGAAGGGGAAGGGGAGAGGCCGGGTGGCCCTACCGCGGAGGCTTCCCCAGACCCAATTCCCGACCCTTGTCTCTTAACCTCCCCCTCTTTAGTTAAGGCAAAGAGCCCACAGTTCTTAGGGTCTTGGGGGAAAAGCCGCCCAAGACTCGGGGTCTCCGGACGTCCCTCCAGCATCCCTCACCCGCCCCGGTTACTCACATGCCCGGTTGCAGGCGGAGCAGGGAGCCGGCGCCCGTGGGCACTGCGGGGAGCAGCAGCACCAGGGCCAGGGCCACGGCGCGCCCCGCCGCCCCCGCCTCCGGAAGGAAAGGCATAGTGCCCGCGGCGCCGCGCCGGGTCCCTCCTACGGTCCTGCGCTCACAGGCGGCCCAGGCGAGTGCTCGGAGCCGCCTCCTCCACGTGCGCCATGGCCCTAGGGACCCGGCGGGCGCAGCCACAGGTGCCGTGCCTGGTCCCGCCGAGCGCGAGGTCGCCGCAGGTGGGCAGGGCCCGGGTTTCGAGCCCGCGCTGGAGGGCAACGCGGAGTCCTGTGCGCCTGAATGCGTCCAGCCAGACACCCGCCCCGGCGCGGAGAGCCCAGTGCACGCCAAGCCCCGCGAGGGAGAAGCGGCCCACCT
>SJYA01002443.1:1148997-1199628 GCA_006410615.1 Neotragus moschatus | reverse complement strand
CCTCAGCAGCCTTTCCAAGTTCCGAGGGCCCCAGGCCCAATACCCTGCGGGAGCGCGGGGGCTCCAGCAGGCCCTCCTCCGCCCTCCAGCTCCAGACCGGCTCACTTCGCACCAGTTTTCCTGAGGCCAACACAAGGATCGATTTGCTGTTTAAAAGAGACCGCTAAACGGCCCGCTGGGGAATCATCTTTCAAAATTAAATTCATCTCGCCTGGCTCCCCGACCTTCTCTTCCTGCCCATTCTGTAACTGAATTCCTTCTCCTGTCTCCCAGCCCCAAAGCCCGCGTATTTAACACAGAAACCAAGCCCAAGCGGCCCTCTGTCTGGGCACAGACCCCGGCCCCAGGAGACAGGCTCTGGAAGGAAGTGGGCTCGGGCTGCTTCCTCTCAGCCTTCTCCAAGCTGCCCGGCCAGATCTGCCTAGACTCCCTCACCTCGCGGGGCGCCGATTCCTCCCAACGTGCAAACCCGCGGTCAGAGTTCAGGCAGACGAGGAAGGGGAAGGGGAGAGGCCGGGTGGCCCTACCGCGGAGGCTTCCCCAGACCCAATTCCCGACCCTTGTCTCTTAACCTCCCCCTCTTTAGTTAAGGCAAAGAGCCCACAGTTCTTAGGGTCTTGGGGGAAAAGCCGCCCAAGACTCGGGGTCTCCGGACGTCCCTCCAGCATCCCTCACCCGCCCCGGTTACTCACATGCCCGGTTGCAGGCGGAGCAGGGAGCCGGCGCCCGTGGGCACTGCGGGGAGCAGCAGCACCAGGGCCAGGGCCACGGCGCGCCCCGCCGCCCCCGCCTCCGGAAGGAAAGGCATAGTGCCCGCGGCGCCGCGCCGGGTCCCTCCTACGGTCCTGCGCTCACAGGCGGCCCAGGCGAGTGCTCGGAGCTGCCTCCTCCACGTGCGCCATGGCCCTAGGGACCCGGCGGGCGCAGCCACAGGTGCCGTGCCTGGTCCCGCCGAGCGCGAGGTCGCCGCAGGTGGGCAGGGCCCGGGTTTCGAGCCCGCGCTGGAGGGCAACGCGGAGTCCTGTGCGCCTGAATGCGTCCAGCCAGACACCCGCCCCGGCGCGGAGAGCCCAGTGCACGCCAAGCCCCGCGAGGGAGAAGCGGCCCACCTCTGCCACGCCCCCTGCTCCGACCCCAGCCCCGACTCCGCCCACCGCCCAGATATACCCGATCCCTCCTACCCCGGCATCGCCCCTCCCCCGGCACACCCCCGGGCCCGGACCCCGGCCCATAGCCCGTCCCCGCCCAGACGCTCCGCCCCAGCCCCGTCTTCCTCGGCCCACATCCCTGCACACAAACCCAGCTGCCCACTCGCGCTTCCCACTCCTCTCCGGCTGAAAGTCTCAGGTTCCGTGCGACTCGGGAGACCAAGGGGTGGAGCAGCAGAGATCTTGCCCCTCACCCCTAGAAAGACAGTCCTCCAGGACGCCGGGCCCCAGCCCCCGTTATCCTGGGGGAGGTGGGTCTCTATCAGGCCGGTCCCGCTGCCACCCTGCTGCACAAAGGTCAGAGCGGAAGCAACCAGCACCCCCAAGTCGCCCCTAATAAACTACAGATCCTGGAACTGGACAGGGCGAGCTGTCTCTGGGACCTTCACTAAACCTGTACGTCTAAGAAAACCACCAGATCTCGGAGAGTAGAGAAAAGTCCAGCCAGTCCAGTGGCCCCTCAGGGTGTCTGGGTCAACACAACCAGACGGTGATTTATCTCTTTCTGAACACTGGACGCCAGAGGTCAAGATAACTTCTGGGTTCCTGGGGAGGCCCTCTTTCTGACCTGCAGAGACTGCCTCCTGGTGTGAGCTCACCTGGGGGGCAAAGGGGTGAGAGAGACAGCAGCTCTGGTGTCTGCTTCTTAGAAGAAGCCAGACACTTAGGACCAGAGCCCCACCCCATAACCTCATTTAACTATAGTCACCCTCCTTGGGCTTCCCTGGTGGCTCAGCTCATAAAGAATCCTTCTGCAATGCGGAAGACCTGGGCTCCATCCCTGGGTTGGGAAGACCCCCTGAAAGGAAAGGCTACCTACTCTAATATTCTGGCCTGAAGAGTTCCATGGACTATATAGTCAATGGGGTCTCAAAGAGTCAGACACGACTGAGGGACTTTCACTTTCATCTCCTTTTAAAGGCTGGGCTCCATATACATTCACATTGAGGAGTAGGGCTTCAATCTGTGGATAAGCAGAGACATTACTTTGCCTAGAGAGGTCCACACGGTCAAAGCTATGGCTTTTCCAGTAGTCATGTATCTATGTGAGAGCTGGACCATAAAGAAGGATGAGCACTGAAGAATTGATGCTTTTGAACTGTGGTGTTAGAGAAGACTCTTTATAGAGTCCCTTGGACTGCAAGAAGATCAAATTGGTCAATGGCAAAGGATATCAACCCTGAATATTCATTGGAAGGGCTGATGCTGAGGCTGAAGCTCCAATACTTTGGCCACCTGAAGGGAAGAGCGGACTCATTTGAAAAGACCCTGATGCCCGGAAACATTGAGGGCAGGAGAAAAGGGGGACAAAAAAGGATGAGATGGTTGGATGGCATCACCAACTCGATGGACATTAGTTTGAGAAAGCTCCAGGAGATGGTGAAGGACAGGGAAGCCTGGAGTGCTGCAGTCCATGGGGTCAGAAAAGAGTTGGACATGATTGAGCGACTGAAGAAAAAAACAGTTCAGTCCACAGTAGGGTGATTTCACCATCTTCTGAAACCCCAAACACAGGTCAGCACCCCTGCTCGGTGACGGCCCAGACATGGTCCTGTATGCCCTCTGCTCAACCTCATCCCCCGCCCCCCACTGGCATCCCACTGGCGGGACTGGTCCACCCTAGGGCTCATGCTTCTTCTGGGCTCCCTGACACCTGGTATATTGCAAGCCTGCCCTAAGGGAGCCCTTGAGTTCCCAAGTGAATGTGAGGCCCTCCCTGGGGTTCGAGTCCCTCCACCAAAGAGTTTCCTGGTGGCCCACCTGCTGCCTACCTTCAAAGACCTGACTCCCCTCCCCTCCAGAGCTGCACTTGGCATGAAACAGCTGGATAAGTGTGCACTGAATGAGTGAGTGAGCAGCTTCAACTGTTCACCAGCTCCTCAAAAGACCCCATCCCAGCCCTCTCAACGTAGGCTGAGGGGGCTGCATCCTTTCAGAACATTCTCCAGCTCCTCAGAGGAGGGAGGAAAGAATCTGGGTGGGTCCTGTGGGTTAAAATGGAGGCTGCTGATGGGGTATCCCCAAATGTGATGGGCCCTAAAACAAATAAGATGAGTCCTTCTATAAGAAAAGAACTGAACTGGATTAAATAGTACATATGTGTCCATTGTTGTTGTTTAGTTGCTAAGTCATGTTCGACTCTTGTGCCTCGTAGACTATAGCCCGCCAGGCTCCACTGTCCATAGGATTCCCCAGGCAAGAATACTGGAGTGGGTTGCCATTTCCTTCTCCAGGGTATCTTCCTGACCCAGGGATCAAACTCGTGTCTCCTGCATTGGTAGGCAGCTTCTTTACCACTGAAGTCCACATAAGTGTTTAGTACACTTTCATAAATGGACTTAACTCAAACAACTTTTTTTAGTAATCCATCTAGTTAGAATGCAATAAATATTCCCTAAGAATTTTCCATCTTTGTCCATTTTCATGATAAAGTGACAGTTTATGGGACATGGCAAACATTTTCCTGGTCTGTAGTTTCAGTCTTGAAGTGGTTGGTGATGCTTCCAGACAATGTAGGTTTCTGAGTGTGTGTCCCCAAGCCTACAGTCTGCCCGGCTATTTTCCCGTGCCTAGAGATAGGCACTGAGTTGGGGAAGATCAGGAATACAGTTTTCTTTCTTTATGTCACCTTGGCATGCAAGAAAGCTTTCTTATCTCTCCTTGCTATTTTCTGGAATTCTGCATTCAGTTAAGTATATCTTTCCCTTTCTCCTTTGTCTTTCATATCCCTTCTTTTCTCGGCTATTTGTTAGGCCTCCTCAGACAACCACTTTGCCTTTTTGCATTTCTTTTTCTTGGAGATGGTTTTAGTCACCACCTCTTGTACAATGGTACGAACCTCCGTCCATAGTTCTTCAGGCACTCAGCCTACAAAATCTAATCCCTTGAATCTATTTATCACCTCCACTGTATAATCATAAGGGGTTTGATTTAGGTCATACCTGAATGGTCTAGTGATTTTCCCCGCTTTCTTCAATTTAAGCCTGAATTTTGCAATAAGGAGCTCATGATCTGAGCCACAGTCAGCTCCTGATCTTGTTTATGCTGACTGTATAGCGCTTCTCCATCTTCGGCTACAAAGAATATAATCAATTTAATTTCGTTAGTGATCAGTTGGTGATGGCCACGTGTAGAGTGGTCTCTTCTGCGGTTAGAAAAGGGTGTTTGCTGACCCTCTGTTGACTAGCCTGTTCTCTTGACAAAACTCTATTAGACTTTGCTATGCTTCAATTTGTACTCCAAGGCCAAATTTGTCTGTTATTCCAGGTATCTCTTGACTTCCTACTTTTGCATTCCAGTCCCCTATGATGAAAAGGATATCTTTTTTTGGTGTTAGTTCTAGAAGGTCATGTAGGTCTTCATAGAACCAATCAACTTCAGTTTCTTTGGCATTAGTGGTTGGGGCATAGAATTGGAGGCAATCTTGGTTTGCCTTGGAAACAAACTGAGATCATTCTGTCATTTTTGAGATTGCACTCAAGTACTGCCTTTCAGACTCTCTTGTTGATTATNTTGGTGTTAGTTCTAGAAGGTCATGTAGGTCTTCATAGAACCAATCAACTTCAGTTTCTTTGGCATTAGTGGTTGGGGCATAGAATTGGAGGCAATCTTGGTTTGCCTTGGAAACAAACTGAGATCATTCTGTCATTTTTGAGATTGCACTCAAGTACTGCCTTTCAGACTCTCTTGTTGATTATGAGGGCTACTCCATTTCTTCAAAAGGATTCTTGCCCACAGTAGTGGATATAATGGTCATCAGTATTAAATTCACCCATTCCTGTCCATTTTGGTTCACTGATTCCTAAGATGTCGATGTTCACTCTTGCCATCTTCCGCTGGACTACTCCAATTTACCTTGATTCATGGACCTAGCAGTCCAGTTCCTGTGCAATATTGTTCTTTACAGCATCAGACTTAACTTTCACCACAAGACACATCCACAACTAAGCGTCGTTTCTGCTTTGGCTCAGCCACTTCATTCTTTCTGGAGCTGTGAGTAATTATCCTCTAGTCTTCCCCAGCAGCACATTGGACACTTTCCAGTGTGGGAGGTTCATCTTCCAGTGTCACACCTTCGTGCCTTTTCATGCTGCCCACAGGGTTCTCACAGCAAGAACACTGGTGTGGTCTGCCATACCCTCCTGCAGTGAGCACGTCCTGCAGCCGGCCGGCCCTGCACAGCACAGCTCAGAGACTCACCGAGGCACACAAGCTGCTTCGCCATGACAAGGGTGAAATCCATGAAGGGACCCGCTTCACCCTTATTTAACTGCAAATTATGCTGGGAATTTTCACCCATCTTTCTTCCAAATAAACTTTGGAGTCCCTTATCCAGCACCTTCAAAGTTGCTTTGGACTTTTCATTAGAATTTTGTTAAACGTACTCATTAATTCCAGATCTGGCATCTTCATAGTGATCCAACTCGGACAAAGTCAAGAAGCATGGGGGGGGCAATTCATTCTGACAGTGGAGGCGATGTGCATGCCCCACCAGTCCACTGAAGCCCTCCGGTCCCCATACCTCACCCACGTGGCCTCCATAGGCTAAGGCTTCATACTCTCTTTGAGCTGGAGCTGGGGTGCGGGGGATGGAATTCTGCTCAGTCCCATCTCCGAGACCATTAGACCAACTATAGCCAAACCTCCCAACTCCAGCCTGGGATCGCTGGCTCAGTTTACAAGGTGCAGACGGGAAGCTGGCAGTCAGGATACCGAGTGTTTTCAGGAACACAGGCCCAGAAGGAGGCCCTGAATGTGAACCTTTTATGAAGAGCAATTTTAAAAGACACAGCATGTTGATGTTTTGGTCTCATTCTCTGCTGGAAATGATAAAAATAGCCTTTGGCCCAAGGAAAATAAGGTGGGGTGGAGGAAGAGGCATGCTCCCAGCCTGGCTGGCCCCTCACATAGCCACCTGCTCCCTCCCTCATGCCCAGAGCTGCAGCCCCTCACCTCCTCAGTGGTGCCCAGTCCCAGGGAATTGGCAGACAGGGTCCTGCAGAGATGGCCTAGCACAGCCTCTGCAGCTCCCTGAGCTGGACTTGTTTGCAATCCAAGAGAAGAACCCAGCATTCTGCCTGAATTTTTACAGATGCCTCTCCTTGACAAGAGAGTAAGCAAATTACTTAGTGCCAAAGGCATTTTCAGGTTCCAGAAGAGACGGCCTGGGTATAGGCAGTGTCCACAGGGGTGGGGCACCTGCGATAGTGTGTGTGTGTGTGTGTGTGTAGAGGGAAGCCCAGCATTTCTCACTGGGAGGGGACCTCAAATACAGCATCACCCCTCTCTGGACCAGATGACGAGTTAAGCAGGGCATCCAAAACCCTATGCCAAATGCCTCTCCAGCTGGATGGATGCTCTCAGGCTCTGCTTCTAGAGTCCAGTTCTAAACCTCCTCTTTCACCCCCAAGAGAGAATGACACCAAAGAAGCCACTCACACAAACACAGTCAGGCTGTGCAATGGAGCTGGAGAGGGGTGGGTGGGCCAAGATTCTGGAGCAGACGCCAGGGTCAGGGCCCCTCTACTGTACAGCCTTGGTTGAGGCCCAGTGCCTCTCTCTGCCTCCATTCACGTGGTGGGCCAGGAACAGCAGAGTATTGGCCTGGAATCCGGTTCCTGCTCCACTGCTGATCTGATGGCCTATTGCCTGGCCAGCAAGTTGACTACTGCTCAGTGGACAGACAGCCTTGGCCCGCTCCCTTCACTCTTCCCTCCCTTTACCTGGAGTGAGGGAAGGGGCATCAAGAAGGGGGTTACAAACTCCTGACAACCTTGAGGGCAGAAAACCACCCACTCATGCACCAGTGCCAGATTGAGCTGTATCCCCTGAAGAGTCATCTTTCTAAGCCCTGGCCTCCAGGACCTGCAAATGTGACCAGACATGGGAAAAGGGCCTCTGTAGATATAAGTTTAGGATATCAGAAAGAAATTGCCCCGGACTTAACCTCAGCCCAACGACAGGTGTCCTTGTAAGAGAAAGAGGGAAATTCCCTGATGGTCCGGGGCACAGGTAAGACCCCAGGTCAGGGAACCAAGATGCCACACACCACACAGCCATAAATAAATAAATAACAAATAAATAAAAGTCCAATCTGAGGTTCCTTAAGGGAGCTTCCAGAAAGAATATACTTAGAGAGAAGGAGACCTGAGACACAGGGAGACATAGAGGCAGCGTTGTGGCCACATGCAGGCAGAATGGGGGGGGCACACCCAAAAGGCCAGGGACGCAGGAGACTGCAGCCACCACCAGCAGCTGGAAGAGGAGCACAGAGAAGACACTCCCGCAGCCTCCAGAGGGACCAGCCTGGCCGCACCTCCTTCTCAGGCTCCAGCCTCCAGACTGTGAGAGAGCAGCTTTCTTTCATTTTGACACCCAGATTGTGGTTGTTTCTCACAGCAGCTATAGGACACACGTACAGCCGTGACGAGGCGGCCCAGCACCTGCCCTGGGGGCCACAGAGGAGGTGGCAGAGCACGGGGTCCCCTCCTGCCCGCCTACTCAGACGCACTTATCCTTGGGGAGGACAAAGGCTCCTCCTGACACCGAGTCTGGGAGATGCGGGAATTTGCTGTTGCTGGACACACTCCCCATGGTGCAGCCCTTGCATTTCTCAGGAACAGTCAGTACATATCCCTCTTCCTGTCACTCCTCGACTCTCATGCTGACCAGAACCAGGGCAGACGCCCCAGCCCCAGGTGATGACCTTTCCAAGACCTCCTGGCCCCCAACCCCATCCTGGTGCACCCAGTGACCCTCCTGAACCCACTCGCCCGAGGGCAGCACATCCATGTGGCCAGATCTTCCCTGGGTTCCATCTTCACACCTCAGCTCCCGCCAGATGGGCACAGGGCACTAGGGGCTCCTGGGCATGGTGAGGTGGGCAGCAGGGAGCCCATCCTCTCCATCAGAGTGCAGGACGTGATGAAAGTTACCATGGAGACGACTCAGCCTCTAGACACTGCAGGAGTACCGTGTCCATGTCTTCCTGTCTCCCCATGTCCTGCTCCTATGCCTTAAAGTCAGGACGTTTGGAAGCCCGCCCTCTCCTTGCCCAAGGCTGGGGCTTCCCCCAACCCTGTCTGCTGGACAGGGTGTGTATTTGTTGAAAGAAATCTACCAAAGATCAAGAGCAGTCTCTCCAGTGCACCACACAGCAGCTTTCAGGTGGGTCTCCAGGGCCAGGGCAGCCAGCAAGCACTGTTCGGCCTCTGACCAGCCCTGAGTCCACAGCCTGGTTCCCCAGGAGAGACAGGCCTCGCCCAGAGGGTAGCTGTCTCTGGAAGCTGAGTGTGGCCCACAGAGTAGTCCCTGGGCCATGCCTTAACCTCTGACCCAGAGCCCCAGAACCCCTGGAACCCTGGCAGCTCTGAGGTCCTGCCCCTGCAGTTCCCACAGGCGGGCACCTGACCTCCCTTTCCATCAGAAGCAGAGGTCAAAGGTGAGATCCTTGGATTTGGTAAAAAAAAAAAAAAACTAAGCCACAACATCTGGAGTTAAGATAAGAATGCACACTTCCAGCTGAGACTTGGCGGCCTTCCACTCACCTGGGGAAGAGATGACTATCATCTATTTGCTAACAGATACCCAGGCGCGGGACGCTGTTCTGAAGGCCTCGTGTGGGCGATCCTGCCACCTGCTGGTGGGAGCGGGAACAGCCTTTCAATGTTCCCAAGAGACACAGCGCAAACCCAGGGGGATGCCGCTAGGGAGGGGCAGCCACAGCCAGACCCGGCAGGAGTTCCCTCCCCGCCCCCCCACGACCACCGTGCGCAGGTGGACAGCGCTGAGCACCATCTGAGCCCCCTCGCTGTTTGCACGTGCCCACCCCTCTCACAGGGAGAAGAGCGTCACCTCGCCAGCCACACTCGAGTCCTAACCGCTGCTACTCGGTATGCTTGGCCGTGTTTGGGGGTGGAGTCTTTCAGTATCCGTGGCCATGTTTCCCAGTCTTTGCAAGTGTCATCAGATTAAGATGAGGTCAACTGGGCGGGTCTGAATCCAACATGGAAGACGGGAGAGAGTTAACAGGAGGAGGAGGACAGGGTATCAGGGTGACCTGGCCACCTGCTCAGGACCTCTGGCAGTCGCCAGGAGCTGGAAAGGGCAGCAGACAGTTTCCCCTAAGGGTTTCAGTGGGGAGCATGGCCCAGCAGACACCTGACCTTGGATTTCCAGCCTCAGGCTAGACTGTTGTTGAAATCCTCCAGTGTGTGGTACTTTGGGATGATGGCCCCATGAGGCCAGCACAGCAACTGGTGCCAGGTGTCCAGCGGATGCTCATTGACCAACCCAGCCATCTCTTGAGTTTGTGGATGTTCCAGTTACCTGCCCCTCCCCCTCCACATCCACTAAAGGCTCAGACACCCGGTCAGCATCTTCACTGTCATCCTACTCCTGCCAGCATCCGGGGAACTCAGGGCCCACCCTCTGTCCCGTCCTGGCCCCTGCTCACCCATCACTGAGCACCCAGTCTCAAGACCAAGGCTCAGTCCTTGTTCCCTTGCAGAGCGCTGTCTCTGTGACATTTCCGACTCCAGCACCCACTGCAGCCTCTGGCGTCCAGACGTCAGGCCCAGTTCTCCATCCCTCCACACTGCTGGTTTCAAAACCAGCCACGCGCCAGGGCAGCGAGAGACCAAAGGAAGAGGCAGACGCTCCAGATGGGCTGGGGGCAGGTTGACAAACAGGGAACTTGCTCCTGAGGCTTGTCTTGGGCACTGCAGGTCCAATGGGTCTCCATACCCACCTGCCAGATCATAAAAGTTCATGCAGAGGCCTTCACGGGGCTCAGTCAAGTGACTGTGGTCTCACCTGCACCTCGCTCTCTTAAGGCTGCTTCTGAATATCTTAAGGATAGATGTTCAGGGAGCTTCCTGATGAAGGCAATCCTCACATGCCAAGGTCTGGGGAAGTCATTCTGGCTCATACAGGAGCTAGCTTGAATCTGAGGCCAACTAGAACAGCCTGTTTGTGGCAGGTCATATGTCTGCTTTAATTTTTTTTATATAATTTTGTTTTTGACTATGCTGGGTCTTCACTGCTACTTCAGCTTTTCTCCAGGTGCAGCGAGCAGGGGCTACTCTCCAGCTGGGTGTGCAGGCTTCTCATTGCAGCGGCTTCTCTTGTTGCAGAGCACAGGCTCTAGAGAGTGTGGACTTCAGTAGTTGCAGCGCCCAGGCTCCAGAGCATAGGCTCAATAGTCATGATGCAGGGGCTTAGTTGCTCCGCGGCACGTGAGGTCTTCCTGGACCAAGGATCAAACCCGAGTCCCCACTGAGCCACCAGGGAATTCCTGTCTGCTTTAATCTCTGGTGGCTCAGACGGTAAAGCATCTGTCTACAATGCGGGAGACCTGGGTTTAATCCCTGGGTTGGGAAGATCCCCTGGAGAAGGAAATGGCAATCCACTCCAGTACTATTGCCAGGAAAATCCCATGGACAGAGGAGCCTGGTAGGCTACAGTCCACGGGGTCACAAAGAGTCGGACACGACTGAGAAACTTCACTTTCACTTTAATTATTAAAGGGAACATTGACCAGAAGTAAAGACTACCCATGTTAAAAATGAAGATAAACACCTCCCCCCGTGGGACACCAATGCTGGTTGTTACTCCCTCCACAATAAGACTCCTTTCCCAGTTGCCAAGGCCACACTGAAGCCCCGTGTATGTGCCGGTCTGTTTTTTGAAACCTTGAAGGAATGTCTCCCCGACTCATTTGATGTTCTCTGTTCTGACAAGACAGAAAACTGTGCTGAAAATCCTGCTTCTCCAGAGCAGTTCCTCCGAGTGATCTGACAGGCAGTCTTCCGGGCTACACTTTGGCTCTTTTCTGTTCCTATATTAGATAGCTCAATCATTATTTTCGTCAACACTCTGATTGCCTGGGTCCAGCTTGAGAGTCCACAGTGGTCCCATTCTCTCAATAACCTCCTCCCCGTCACCAGTCCCTATTAGATCTGCTGACGCCTCCCTCAGACCAGAACTAGACTCAAGGTCTCCTCCATTGACCTTGCTGGGAAATTCTCCTACACATCCTGCAGGGGGCGCAAGGAGCAAGCGCCAGGCCCTGACCGCCCTGCCTGGGGCCGCTGGTCACAGAGCAGCCCCGAGGGGAAAGGGCCAGGCTTGCTCACAGGCCCCAGTTTCTCTGCAGTGACGCGGCCCCATGGCAGCATCCCGTGGGAGCTGGGACTCGGGGCGCGTGCACCATGCTGACGCCCTGGACGTGGCTTCCCTGTGGTTAACAGTCCATCGTATCTGACCCGTGGGTCACCTGTCTTCCACAGCATCCCTGAAATCTTGGCGGCTTAGCCTGTCAGCTGCCAACTGACCCCTCACAGGCCTTGGCGAATACTCATTTATAGGCGCTCGTCCTCCCTTTTCCCCTTGTCTTCAGCCACAGCTACCCAGCAAATTCCAGTCCAGCTACTGGCTTCTCCCACTCCCACCAGCTGCTGTGTGGAAGGCTCCACTGAGAACCTACCTGAGGACTCCCCACAGGCAGCCTGGTGGTCCCCACGCCCACCTGAAACAACTCCTTGCTCACCACTGAAGAAAGCAGATGTTACAGAACCGCTCCATGCCCCTCCCCCACTGCATCAGCACCCCACCACCTGTCCACCCTCAGCTCTCTCCATCTATCCCTGAGCAGGCGGAACCCTCCCACTCTAGCTAGACCCAAACCCCTGGGCTCTAGGTTCCACCCATCACACTGCTGCCGCCTGCCAGCATCACTGCTGTCCTCTTACCTCCCCTCTCCCCACCTTCAGCCTCATCCTTTAAACCATGGCCCCTTCTCATCCCTCCTTCCTTGGCTGAGTCGACCCTGAGCAAGGTCATTGTAAAGTTATGCTATCAGCGCTCGATCGTGTCTCCCTGGTCATTGTGTCTGAGGGTGCGTGAGCATACATGGACTCCTGGTGAATCCAGTGGAGGATGGGTCTCCTCTGCCTGTTCTCATGGGCCACCAGTGGGGGGAGCGGGGACACAGGTCCTGCACTCCAGGGCTCTGAAGTGACAGCCTCTCTGGGACTGTTTTCTCCTCGGTTGAATGGGACCTGCACGCGTGGGCGGAGCAAAGATGATATCTGCAGCACAAGAGGCTCGAGCAGCGGCTCAGCGAACAGCATGAACACGCTTAACACTGAGCTGGCTCCAGGTCTGGTGGGGCACTGAGTCCCAGGTCCTCACTCACAGACTTCTCCCAACAGCCATAGGAAGTGGGAACTGTCATTATCTCCACTCAGTAAAAAACAGGAGACTGAGGCAGACAGGGCTTGAGGGTCCCAGTTTAGTGGACAGAAGCAGGGGAGCCAGTGTTCCTATGAGGCCACTCGCCTAGCTGCCATTGCTGAACCCCTGTACTGAGGGGACTCAGGAGAGGGGCCAGCAAGTCTCCTAAGCCCAACCGCTCAGGCTGACCCTCTGGGGCCTGATTCAGGCCCACCCTGCAGGGACCAGCAGAGCAGACTCAGCTGGAAGCTTTGGCTGCCAGAGAAAGCAGCTACCTCCCACTGGGTATGACACAGCCCCTGGTCCCCCAGGGGCAGCAGTGGCTGTCCCTACACCATCTCAGCAGGCTGGCAGGGCTTGAAGCCCTTTCCTGTCTCTGTACACTCAGCCCTCTCTGAGCCCTTGGTCTTCCCAGGAAGTGAAGTACCAAAGCTGTTAATATTTCAGCATCTGTGATATTTTCACCCCTTCTGTTTCTGTGGATGACGATGAGTCATCCAGGTGGAGTGGCGAGGGGCTGCCAAGGACCTGCTGTGTGTACAGCTCGGTGACCCACCTTAACCTCCAGAGATGCCCTGAGAAGGCCAGCCACCCTGGAATCCTTCACAGCCCAGGAGCGCATCTGAGTCTGCAGAGCCAGGAGAGCCATGGCTGACCATCTATGCCAGCTATGCAGCCCCAGGTTCGTGAGTGGCATTCTCCAGACCTGCTTCTCCAACTGCAGCACATGTACAAGAGAGTGATCACCTCCCCAGGCTCTTGTGAAATTCGAAGGATTGTAAATTTGGGGGTTATAAACCCCAAAGCGCAGTCATATGCCAAGGGCTGGCTTCTTGAAATTTCCTAATAGGGTATGCACGTGTGCACGCGGGCACACACACACACACACACATACATACACACACACAGGATAACCTAACAAACATAAGTGAATTATACACAGGACACACACACAGTAGGTGACTGTATGACACAGCAAAGNGGGGGGGGGGGCGGGAGAGGGCGTGGGCCTATGGGGCCGGGGGCGGGGCGGGGCATGCGGGCGGGCGGGACCTGTGGCGACCTCCGCTCCCGCTCCGCCCGCTCCGCGCAGCCCGGCACCATCGAGCAGGCGGTAGAGGAGATCCGCGTAGTGGTCCGGCCCGTGGAGGACGGAGACATCCAGGGGGTGTGGCTGCTGACCGAGTAAGGGGGCGCGCCCTGGGGAGGGGCCCGGGCACTTGTGCGCTCCGCAGCGTCAAGGTGACCGCTGCCGCCCGTAGGGTTGATCACTGGAACAACGAAAAGGAGCGGCTGGTGCTCATCACCGACCAGGCGCTCCTCATCTGCAAATACGACTTCATCAGCCTGCAGTGCCAGCAGGTGGTCAGGGTGGCCTTAAACGCGGTGGACACCATCTCCTACGGAGAATTCCAATTTCCCCCGAAGTCGCTCAACAAGTAAGTCTTTTCAAACAGCCCTTCCAAAACCAGCCCCCAGTGGGCGTCTTACTTTAATATCAGTAGAGTTTAGAATAGACCCGGGTGACTTCTGCCCAGCAGGGTGCACTAAAAGGCATTCTAGCACAAGAGACAGCTAGTAAATGAATTCAGGGTACATTAACATAGGCCTAACACAGGTATTCTTCAGATAAGAGTGAACTCAGCACTTTATCCCTGCCAAGAAAGGATTGGCAGCTGTCATGTCAAACCCTGTTGTTAGTTTTTAAAAGAAAAAGCACATCGCTTTGGTTTACAGATATTATTGAAGATTAAATTTGGAATGTTTAATGGCCAACTTTCAAGAGCTGATCTTCATCAGTTAGGGAGCTTTCTGAAATATGAGAAACCTAGACATAAATATACTCTGTTGAATTAAACGGTAAATTTTAGGGTTTTGATGTGGAGATTTGGGTAGGAAGTTCAGGAAGATAAGTCCAAAATTCTAAACAACAATAAAATATTCTGGAAAAAAGAATTTGAAGTTGGAAATGTATTATTTGTTTAGTTAGAGCACTACATGTTAAACCTTATTAACCGTGTAAAGATTAGCTTACCTAAGTGTACTCAGTTCGACCTGTCTTAAAGTGCTAAAAGCCATCATCATTAAGCATGACATTCCTGTCCAGACCCTCGGGTCCTTGGCTGTGGTGAAATGACCATCATCAGTCCCATCTTCACCAGTGGGACCGCTTTTTGTTCCCACACCCAGCACCAAGCAGGTGCTCTGGGGCATGGGCCTGCCTGTGAAGTCTGGTCCCTGTCTTCTGACCCCGCAGGCGAGAAGGCTTTGGGATCCGCATCCAGTGGGACAAGCAGAGCCGCCCGTCCTTCATCAGCAGATGGAACCCGTGGTCCACCAGTGTGCCATACACCACATTCATAGAACACCCAATGGCCGGTGTGGACGAGAAGACAGCCTCTCTGTGCCAAGTAAGGACACGGGCGGTGGCGGCAGCGCTGCCCAGCGGGGACAGGCACCTTCCAGGCCTGCATTGCTCAGTACGGTGGCCACGTGGGGCTGCTGAGCACTTGAGCAGCGGCTAAACTGAGAAAATAAACCTTTAAATTTTTAAAAACTTTTGTTATGTTTAGATAGCCCTGTGTGGTAAGTGGGTACTGGTCAGTGTGGTGCTGTGATGTGGCCCTGGTGGCTGTGGTCATTTTGGAGAAGGGCCCATTCGGGGTGTGGCAGCCAACCCTTGTCCCTGCTAGAGCTGGGCAAGCTGTGCGCGCTCAGCAGGAGAGGAGGCCTGGGGCTGATGGGCATGGGGTCTGGGACTGGGGACAGGCCCCCCACTTCCAGCCACGTGCCTTGGCTTGCTGCCTGCCTTGGCTTGCTGCCTGCCTGGTGGGTGGTGGGGAGGACCAGGTGGGTCACCGTGGCAAAACACCTTCGAGCGGAAGAGGGAGGTCTGTGAGGACTAGCTGTTGTCTGTCATGGGTGAGCCTAGAGGTGAGAGCCACACCCAGGAGGTGAGCCCATGGGCCGCTGGGTGTGGTTGGGAAGGCCTCTTGTCCAGGGGTAGGGGACCTCGTGCAGATTATCTGCTCAGACTCCATGTTTTCTCTTTGCAGTTGGATGGTTTCAAGGCTCTGTTAATCCAAGCTGTCAAGAAAGCCCAGAAAGAGAGTCCTTTGCCAGGCCAGGAGGGCGGAGTGCTGGTCCTGGAGTGTCCACTCCTCATTGAGACCTACGTGGGGCTCATGTCCTTCATCAACAACGAGGCCAAGCTGGGCTACTCCATGACCAGAGGCAAGATTGGCTTCTAGATGCTGCACGTGGGGCTCTTGCCAGGAGAGGTGGCCACCAGGACTCTGGGAGTGACAGACCTTGGCCCAGCTCCACTTCTGCCGGCAGGGTCCAGGCCCCTTACCTTCAGGGACCTGGGCACCACGAGTGCAGTCAGGTGGACTGAATACTGTAGCTGGATACTGGACAGATGGTCACGTGAGCTCCAGACACAGCAGAGGGAACCTGTCAGCATCTTGGCCAGGATCTCAGTCTTCAAGTCCCCTGTGTCTCCATTCGGCTTCCCGTGGTCCCTCCCCGCAAGCCCTGGAGCACGTTAACAATAAATGTCACGTGATTAGCTGCGTAGTTCGCTCCATCCAGGGATGTGCCTGGGACCCAGTGCCCATGGTTGCAAGTGTGTGTACAGTTGGTGTCATTTTGCATTTTGAAATTTAATCCATCTTCTTAAAGCTAATATGGAAGAAGCCAGCAGACCACCAGCTCAGCAAAAGTTGGCCTGTCTTGTCAGCTCCTGAATGGACTGTTGCTTTTGTGGAAATGCGTGCTTGACCTAAAGTCACACTTCTAAAATTTATCTATATTGTGTGAATAATACTGATGGCATCTTTCTCAGGCTCACCCAAAAAGCTTGCCAGAAAATTATTTTAAGAGAAGTCATTCGTTTGAGAGTCACATTGGTAAGTTCTTTGCACACGATGCTGACATCTCTGTTAGGCTTGTCCTGTCGTGGCATTTTAAAAAGGAATCGCTTAATTTGCCTTTAAGGAAGTGCTTTCAGAAAGGAACCATATTAGAGTCTCCTGCAGCAGCTGCCCCACCTCAGTTCCTGCTGCTCCACGCAGACCCCAGCCTGTGGGCAGTCATCGCTCACCACCGCTGCCCATCCACAGTGGTCTGACTGCTGGCCCCCAAGTTCCTTCCTCCTCACTGCCCAGGCTGACACAGCTCTAGTCGGCATGGGTGTGATAATCCTGATGCAGAGGCCTGTCCACATTGAAAGGCTGCCTTACAATTCTGCCTGGGTCTTGAGCTTTTGCTTTTGGTCTTCTAGTAAAGACGTTTAGAATCCAGTGAGTGTTGTTCCTTTTTGAAAGTAGGCGCAACAACCAAGAAAGGGTCTTGTTTGGTGAGAGCACCTTAGAGCCGAGATGTTCTCTGCATTGGATTTGACCCCGGCTGTNAATTCTGCCTGGGTCTTGAGCTTTTGCTTTTGGTCTTCTAGTAAAGACGTTTAGAATCCAGTGAGTGTTGTTCCTTTTTGAAAGTAGGCGCAACAACCAAGAAAGGGTCTTGTTTGGTGAGAGCACCTTAGAGCCGAGATGTTCTCTGCATTGGATTTGACCCCGGCTGTGTGCACTCTGGGAATCTGCACAGCCTACTCCCTTCACAGCCACAGGGGTGGTGCCCACCGTCCAGCCTCTGCCCAGGGTGAAGAACCCTTATTCCTCCAGTGTCCTTCTTAGCCCTGGCCGACTGCCTGAAGCACCTGGATCATTCCAGGCAGACACTCCCTGCAGAGACCTGACCTTAACTGAGCTGCCCTGGGACCCAAAGCCCTGGCCTCCAATTCTGCTCCAGCACAGGCCCATGTGATACACAGGCCATACTTTAGTGTTCAGGGACGGAACAGAGGCTCTTTGCAGAACGGGTCCTGTGTCGAGGGTGGGGTGGGGTGAGATGGGGGACTGGCCACTTGGGGTGCAGTTACTTCCCCTAAGACAAGTGAACCCCAAACTTAAAACTGACCTGGAAGACTTTCCTGTGACTTAAACCTTTTAAAAAAGTAAGCATTAGCCATTTTATAAATGAACAAATATTTATTTTAAATAACAAAAATTACAGTTTATTCCATAGATATTTACAAAAACACCTTGCTATAGCAAAATGAAAGCAAATCCTTTCCTCTGGGCCCTGGAGGGAAAACTCGTCCAAAATGCTCTGCTTCTGTCCCATGGCCAGCGTGTGCCACCTGGGCCTGACCATGCCCGGGTCCTATGTGCAGTCGCCCCGCTGCCCAAAGGCCATACGCACCCCCTCCTCCATCTCCAGGAAGCACAGGCAGAAGTGGTCCTTGCTCAAGAGGGCTAGAGAGTCCCCGCTCGGATGCCAGCACAGGGAGAGCACCTGGAAGTCACCTGGGCAAGACAGGTGGCCAGAGGTTAGGGGAGACCTGGGTCCTAGGGTGACCCAGCTGGAGCCCCGAAGTTCAGCAGGTGGGCCCCGAGGTTCACGGGCAGGTGCCTCCCCAGGCATCTGCTTGTATCCCTGCCCACGCTCACCTTCCCCGGGCACCTGCACCGACACGCAGCCTGCCGGCGACCACAGGTACACCTTGCTGCCCCCTGTGCAGATGGCCAGCCGGGGCTGCTGTGGGCCCCACTGGAAGGCGCGCACAGTGCAAAGCTGCTCCAGCACTGCCAGCAGTCTCAACTTCCGGATGTCCCAAATCCACACGGCGTTGGGGACACTGTCTGAGGAGGAAGGGGCACCCAGGCTCACGTTCACCCCTCGCTGCTCTGCTCCAGCCCCCAGCCTTTCACCAGTGAGGATGGCCACCTTCCCCAGGGTCATGGGGTGGGGCGGAAAAGTGAGGCATATCCTGTGGGCCTGAAGCCCTGCTCTTTCCCAAACATGGAGCAGAGGGCACAGAGGCTTGAGCTTGAGTGGCTGCTGCTCTGATGGGGCGATGGGCCCCAGACACTTCTGCTGCAGGATGTCCACCCTGCCAGCAGCAGCAGAATGAGAAGCCAGTGCGGGAGGCCTGGGCCCCGGAGGAGGCTGACGGGGACAGCACACACGGGATGGGCCACTGACCGTTCCTCGTGGCCAGGAAGTAGTTGTTAGGACTGAAGGCCAGTGCCCCAACGCCGATCCTGGGGTTGGCTCTGTCAGCGGCTGGCTTTAGGGTCTGTANTGAGAAGCCAGTGCGGGAGGCCTGGGCCCCGGAGGAGGCTGACGGGGACAGCACACACGGGATGGGCCACTGACCGTTCCTCGTGGCCAGGAAGTAGTTGTTAGGACTGAAGGCCAGTGCCCCAACGCCGATCCTGGGGTTGGCTCTGTCAGCGGCTGGCTTTAGGGTCTGTAAGGAGACCGGCATCGAGGCAATCTCGTCTGGGTGGGAAAAGAAAGCACCCTGAGCCTCCCCGTGGTGAGTGGCCTGGGTCTGCGGTGTTGCCCGCAGAGGCAGGCAGGGTCTGACAGAAGGCAGGGCTGTGCTGGCCCCGGGCCCGCCCTCCCATGCGAGGCTGTGGTCCCAGAGCTGTGATGGGCCAGGCAACACCGCAGGGCCTGGTAGTCGGCCCAGGCCCAGTGGCTCTTCTGATGCCCCAATTACTCCCACTTTATGGATGATGAAACTGAAGCAGAAGTGACCTCTGCGCCCCAGATGCAGCTGCAGCTCCTCCCTGAGCCCTCTGATGGCCTCCCACTCACCCAAGAAAAGGTCAGCATTCATTAAAAAAAAAGGCCTCTCAGGACCAGCTGACAATCAGGCGACCCAGGGTATGTATTCAATCCAGAGACAGAGCCCAAACAGCCTGCTGGCGCTCGGCTGAGGATACTGTCCACCAGGTATCACCGGAGAGGAAAAGGATTGAAAGGAAAAAAGGGAGTATCTGGAGTCTCCCTGGACCAAGAGGGCTTTTTCTCATAATGAAAAGAAAGGAAAGGGAGAAAGACAAGGGCGGCACCACCGGCCAAGCCGCTCACATTTGCTCTCTGTGGACGTCAGCGGCCCTGCCACTGCTCGGGGCAGAGGGAAGGCCAGGTGGCCCAGTGGCGGACTCTTCTCGGCCTCCTTGTACACCACCTGGAAGAGAGAGGGCCCGGGCAGCAAGTGTGGCCGTGGTCCCTCACTGTGCCCTCCTGGACCTTCTCCACGAGGTCCCGCCTGCAGCCGGCATTTCAGTGGAGACAGGTGACAGATGGGCCAGGGTCGGGGCACGTGTCACCAGAGGCCAGATGGGAAGGATGAATGGCCGTGGGGTGAAGGACCCTAGGCGAACCCTGTGAGGCCTCAGGTCAGTCCCACTCCTGCACCTCCAGTGAGTCCTCTAGTCACTGCCCTTGTTGGGATGTCTGCCCACTCACAGGCTCCCCAGAAACCCACCCAGACCCCAGGGCTGTATAATGGCCCACCCCCTGCTTCCTCCTCACCCCACATCTGTCTTACTTGGGTCCCTCACCTGCAGGCAACTCACCAGGGTGTTTGCCCCCATCCCTGCCCCGAGGCCAGGGTGTCTGCCCTCATTCCCACCGTCCGGCCCCCCTGCACCGAGAAAAGCTGTCTGTCTGGGTTCCTACAGTCTCCCGCACCTTGTCAGGGGCCTGCCGAATAAACAGAGCTCGATCCCTCCTCAGGGCCTCTGCACTGCTGTTCTGTTCGCACTGCCTGAATCGCTCTTCCCCAGACCCTGCACCACTTCCTCCCAAGGTCCACCCCAGGGCCCCTTGACAGGCAGCCTTCCCACCATCCCAGGGAAGGCTCCAAGGGGAAGAAGCCGCCTGCTGATCTCTGCCTGGCCCAGAGCTGCTGGTCCCAGAGTCGTGGGGTTGGGGGGTGGAGGAGGCTGGGAAGGACACCACTTGGGACCCTTTGGGAACATGGCAGGAGAAACAAGGGCCATGGGAACGTCTGCATTTAGAATGTTTCAGCATCAGAAGACCATGGGACGTGAGCCCCTGTAGCACTTACACTGATAGCGTAAAGTGAAAGAGCAGCTTTCTATCCCTTCCTCAAACACACTTCCAGACTTACTATTTTGGGATTATTAACAGTTGCAGGATGCCCAAACTCCGTGATCATTTTCCAAGTCACGTGGTTAAGAATCCGCACCTGGGGAGAACCACAGGGTCAGAGCCTCCGGGGTGCTGGCTGTGCATGGGCTTTGCCCCACAGGCCCCCTCCCACCTTTCCGTCGTAGCTTCCGATCGCCAGGAACTGACTGCTGGGGCTCCAGGCCACGGACTTGATGCCCAGGGACCACTCATAAGCACAGAAGGCAGACAGCAGCCGGCCGTCCAGGGAGTAGAGCAGGACCTTGTACTGCAGAGACAGCGCAGGCGTCACTGAGCCTGTGGCGTGCAAGGCGGCCACCCAGGGGAGTGACTCGGCGGGGGTCCCGCCCTCCTCCAGTGGGGGGAAGTGGAGATGGGGCAGTCCTGGAGGAGCAGAGAGAACGCCGTGGAGAAGGGGCAGCTGGGTCTTAAATCTAAAGACTTGTAATGAAAGCTCCTCAGCTCAACAGTGGAAACAGGCAGAGTTCATGCTTGAGGCGTTCAGTGAGCGTGAGAAACACAGACCACAGTGCTACAAGCAGAGAGTGCGTCCTGAGCGGGCTCCCTACCTCCAGGCAAGAGTCCCAGACGGCCAGCACGCAGCCATTGGGGGCCCACTCGATCCCTGCCAGGTCCTGAGTGTCCGTGTCAAAGTGCTTCCCAGGCGGGTGGCGGGGAACAGATGACATTGAGAACATTTTCTCCAACAAATACACGAACATCTATCTCACACCCGATGCGTTAACATAGTATTTAATCTCCTCATCCAGCCACGGGCAGAAACACCTACAGCTGTGTCCTCCTGCCACGACAGGGTGAGCAACATGCAGCCGCAACATGGCTCAGGCCTCCCCACCATCCAATAGCATCCGGGACCCAGCCCAGCCTCCTGCCCATCCAGGCACGTGGTCAGTGCTAACCTGCAGCTCACTCCTCCTGATGTGGGCACACAGACGCTAATACCACTGGGCCAACAAGCCTAGCGGCTCCCATCTTGGGGACTGTTAACTGCTAACACCCTGTGAGCCCACACGGTCTCACCGGATCCTGTGAACACCTGCCCGTGTGTGTGCCATGGGGTAACAGGCAGCACTCACCTTTGAAAACATGGAGCTGCCTTTCTCACACCACCCGGAAGAGCCTCTGGGATCTTCACAGAACGTATCTCTGCCCCCATCCCCGCCCCAGGGTCACGGTGCTCCCAGTGTATGCCTCACCCGTAGCAGCTGCCAGTCACTGCAGACGAAGATGCTCACGTAGTCCCTGCAGTCCCGCCTCTCTGCCAGCGCCAGGTAGCGGCCATCTCTGGTGAAGGTTATTCCTGCCAAGAAGAGGGAAAGGTCCTGGGATCGAGAAGCAGTAGTTTTCACGTTAGGAGAGAGAGAAGGCAGAGGTCTGAAGAGGGGACACAGTGCATAGACCTCGAGTCTGCGGCAGAGTGTGGGCACGAGGCAGGGTCTCCATACCCTCGATCAGGCTTCTGATGTACAGAGAACCTGTGAGGCACACAGGGCACCCTGAGCCCTGGTGAGCCCCTAAATGTTACTGGGAAGTGTGGAGCCCTACAGGATGCTGTATTCTCAGGAAATCAACTGCAAGAAGCTCGGCTGGGTCAATGCAGGCTCATCACCACAGCTATTTTTACTTTTGAATTTAAATTTGGAAGAAGTCAGTTTAAGGTGGGAATCTGGCTGAAACCTCAGACGGTGCCTTCCATGCCCACATCGGTGAACTAAGCCCTCAGCCACACTTCACACCTCAAGAGCACACCCGAGCGACAGAGCTGCTGTCTCCGCGAGAAGCATGGGTGTCATCTGGGGAGGCACTAGCATGCAAACTGTGAACACAAGACTCAACAAGCGGCTGCATTCCACTCTCATGGGAGCTTCAAGCCGCTGACGGCAAGAGAAAGGACAGGAAAACTTCTCAAGTCATGTGATGCTTCCTTCTGTTTATTAACTAGAAGGCAATCAAGGAATCTCATGGTTCGGGAGGGGGCAGCGACGAGCGCTCAGGTTCAGTTGAACGCGTGGGGGGGTTAACTGAGGGCACAGTGGACACACGCCCTTCGTCCCTCCTCTGCGACGGACGGACGGGATAGGTCACCGGTCCCCTCTACAGAGCTGAGAGGTAAGTCAACGGAGGATTCATTTCAAAATCCGCCGTGTGGGGTGGGGTCCCGGGGCTGACGAGAACAAGAAAGGATCTGACACCCAGCTCTGTGACAGACATACAGGATTTGCATGCAAACCCTTCTCTGACATCTGGTAAACAACATTCTCTTTAGTAGTTGTGATCACAGAACAGGGAGGCCCTGCTCTTCTGGAGAAACAGGTGGGGGAAGGCTTACAGAGAAGTACTAGGAGATCTAGGATGTACTTGAAGACAATCAGCGGGAGGGGTGGGTATAGAGAAACAAGACTGGCTATGAGCTGAAATACAGTTGAGGCTACTTTTGTCTGTGTTTGAAATTTTCCAGGATAAAAAGGTCTCTAAACCCCCAAATAATTACATAGAAATGGCCTCTGAGTAGCTCTGATGACTCACCCTGCTGACAAGCCTTAGGGTATTTGATGTAGGACACGGACTTTGTGCACAAGGACCACACAGTTATCCGCAGCTGCCGGGGAAGGGGGAGGAAGAGAAAGGAAACAGCGTTAACTTAACATTCTCAGAAAGACTGTTGCGAGTCACTTAGGTCCAGCTTACCCGCACCTAAACAAGAGATTTACTGAAGTAAAAGTATCAGGAGTCCCACGGTGTTTTCTGTCTGAAGTAGTGTGTCAAACTCACATCTACAATTGCTAAATGTTGTTTTTTTTTTTTGGTGGTGCTATCTGGCTTGCAGGATCTTTGTTCCCTAACCTGGAATCAAACCCAGGACACGGAGGTGAAAGTGTTGAGTCCTTACCACTGCACAAGCAGAGAACTCCCACAATTGTTAAATTTAATGGTCTTAGTGTTTTGTTTTCATTCTGTGACAGTATTATCTGAGTGACATAAAATTAAATATAAGTGCATTTTATTTCAAAGTACAGTCAGCACCCCTTTCTACCTGATAAATTAAGCTTTATTGCAGGCCCAGCAGTCCATGGAGGGCCCAGTATTTCTGGGGGATTCAGCATCCAGGGGTCCAAGAAGGCATGCCCTGGGATAACAGGCCAGGGGTGCTACAGTCGAAGTTTTCATATAGTAGCGAACATAAAAATGTTTCTCAGAGAAACACATCTAGGAGAGAAAGCCACACAAGATGCCCCCCAGTCTCTTGAAGCAGTGAAGGGGGCGAGCTGCTCCGCCTTGCTAGGTGGCTGGGCCTGGGGTCGGCAGGGACAGGGAGTGGCCCAACTGTCTGAGTGGAGGCTCTGCAGAGGATTTCTGGGGGACCCACTACAGGCACGTCACACGCAGGGGCTGGAAGAAGCTGTGCCAGTGAAGGACCAGGACATCCAAAGCCCCCACAGCCCCCTGACGTGATGTGTTTGGGAGGCATATGCACGCCACCCAAGCTGTCTCTGATTTACAGCTGGATCTCAAAGCTTCTTCTTCCCACTCAGAGCTCCTGCCCAGGGTCCTGCATCCCGAGGGAGCCCAAGGCTTGAAAAGCAAATGGATGAGGAGGTTAGAGACACAGAGATCAGATGCCTCCGGGGAAAGATGTAAACTCATGCATTTCTGTGGCTCAGCCACTAAGTCGTGTCTGACCCTGCGACCCCACAGTCTGTAGCACACCAAGCTTCCCTGTCGCTCACTATCTCCCCACGTTTGCTCAAACTCTTGCCCATTGACACAGTGATGCCAGCCAACCATCTCGTCCTCTGTCACTCCCGTCTCCTCTTGCCCTCAGTCTTTCCCAGCATCAGGGTCTTTTCCAACCAGTCGGCTCTTCTCTTTGCATCACTGAGGTTCTTTTCTATTGTTGAATCAAAGGACCTGTCTAAATCCTTAAAGATACAATGTGAGATGTTCTTTTTAAAAACCTTTTTTCATGAAAACTGGAGAAAAAGATTACATAGCAACACTCATGGGCTTATAATGCTCTAACCATTTACGACATATATCCTCCCCGCTAGACCACTCCCTCCAATCCTCCCAAGTGATCAGGACAAGGGGTGAGGGTGCCTGTCCTGTGGCTGAGGCAGGTGTTTGGGGCGCCCACTCACGTGGAACTCCGTCGTGTTGAGGATGTGTCGCCCGTCGGGGCTCCAGCAGGAGGCCACCAGCCCCGCCGAGCCCTCGTCTATCTTGCAGTGCCACTCTGGCTGCTCCAAGGACCAAACCTGGGCTCACAAAAGAGATGAATCCGTTTGCTACTCAGGTTTAAGAACAACTGGTGAGCTGCGTGGAAGCAAAGATGGGCAAACTCTCAGAATCCTTCAGTGTGAAGGACAGGTCCTGGGCTGCGCCACACTTCTCAGTGATGTCACTCTGTTGTGGTTTGAAGGGTTTATTCCTTTGCTGTCTGAGACCTCGCTTAGTTAAGTGTGGGGTCTGTAACAAGACACATCTCAGCACTCCCTAAACACAAGAACCAGCTGGGCTGCTTGCTGAACACCTCCTGTTACAGAATGAACTAGGTTACAGAACAAGGACATTTACATGCTTTCTTGTTTTTAAGAGTACTTAAACTATTAGAGCACTATTATAATGTTAAAAGAAAACAGGCTTTGACCTGTGCAGCCCCTTCCTCCACACCAGCAGGGCACAGAACAAGGCCCTGGGTGGGGGCTGTGCTTAGGGGAAGGGGGAAAATCCATCCGGAGGTACCTGAACGAGCCCCCGCTTGTACAGGGCACACAGGATGAAGAGCGAGTCAGCCGACCACTCGAGGTGCTGGATCTGGTCCAGGCACGTGTATAGCTGGAGGATCTGCAGGGTGTTTGCATCCCTGACCACCAACCGGTACTGGACGCAGGAAGCCTGGAGGGGGAGAGAGGTCATGGCGGGGTGGGCTCCAGAGGAGGGCGCTCTTGGGATGGCAGCATGCCCTCCAGTCAGGATGGTTGTTATTTACCATGTGAACAGCCTATTCCCAACAAAGACGAGTTAGCAGAAAGATGAAGCATAAATGTAAAACCAGGTGCCCAGCTGTTAAGCCCCAGGAGGAAGTATTACTGCAGAACTCTACCGGCGTCATTTCTGCGCCCGTCTTCATTGCGTGACAAATGCTAAGGCAGGACATGGCCCTGGGCAAAGGCCCTTTGAGAACAGCCAGCTCCCTTCTGGTTCTACCACCTGCAAACAAGCTGTGTGTGAGGAGCGAGGGGGGAGCTCCGGACTGCCGGTGAGAACAATCCAGGAACACAGCTCCCTTTGGTTCAGTGTCTAACCTGGACGCAAACCAACAGAAAGTCAATATACAGGTCTGAAACTCTGCAAGTGTAAGGACACGTCATAAATGTCCATCTACCTGTGATGAGAGAACAGATAATGCACACTGGTGTCTGCCCACAAGTCCTGACACAGGCTCCTGATGAAACCCTCGGAAAGTCCTGGAGGGCGGGAGCATCTCTTATTCTACAGAGGCAACTCTGGCGGGGGGTGGGGGGGGTGGTCCTGTCACCAGAGAGACCAAGCCAAGATTAGAGGCTTGGAATTCTCAGCCCTGCTCTCCTCTTCTCTTCAGCAAAAAGGGCTCAACATGGAGTGAATGATCACCCAGGTCTATGTGGTGAAGTCTGCAAAAAATCCCAAAGATGCAGGGTCCAGAGCTTCCAGGTGGGCAAGCGCACCCACATCCTGGGAGGGTAAGTGAGTGAAACTCACTCAGTTGTGTCTGACTCTTTGCGACCCCATGGACTATACAGCCCATGGAATTCTCCAGGCCAGAATACNAATCCCAAAGATGCAGGGTCCAGAGCTTCCAGGTGGGCAAGCGCACCCACATCCTGGGAGGGTAAGTGAGTGAAACTCACTCAGTTGTGTCTGACTCTTTGCGACCCCATGGACTATACAGCCCATGGAATTCTCCAGGCCAGAATACTGGAGTGGGTAGCCTTTCCCTTATCCAGAGGATCTTCGCAACCCAGAGACCAAACGCAGGTCTCCCACACTGCAGGCAGATTCTTTGCCAGCTCCCCGGGGACAGAACTCCTGCACTCGAGACCCCAGATCTCACCCTCTTTATCTCTTCATGTGCCTGCTCACCTGTTCCTTTATCACACCCCTTAATAATATGGTAAATCTGTTTTTCTGAGCACTACGAGTCATTCCAGCAAACTAATGGAAGCCAAAGAGAAGGTCATGGAGCCTACATGAAGTTGGTCAGGAGCAAAGGTGACAACCCGGACTTTCAAGTGCAGTCTGAAAGGTGGGGGGCAGTCTTGTGCGGCTGAGCCCTCCACCTGTGGGCTCTGCGCGCTCTCCAGGTGGATAGTGTCAAAACGGAGTCAAACTGTAAGACTCCCAGCTGGTGTTGGGGAGAACTGCTTGGTGTGGGGAAAATCCCACATAGTAGGTGACCAGACGTTTCATAAGTGTTCCAGATGGCAGTCGTTTGAGAGGAAAAGGGACCGACAAAGGGAGGGCTAGGGGGTTTCTTATATACCCATTAACTTATTCCTAAACTTGAGTTTGGAAATATTTAACTCTTAATATAGTGTTCTTAAAAATAGTTACTTAATGTCTATATTTGTTAATAATATCCAAATCCAAGCAAATGACTTCTATGACTGATCATATTTATCTATTAACCAGAGAGTACATCATCTTTCAAAAATCAAGAACTGACTTCTGAATGTTAACTGCCTCATGTTGATACTTATCGAGGTCAAACTGGATTGCTAGGTTTTTGTTTTATGAACTTTCATTTCTAAAAACCCAATGAGTTCCACCTGGGAAAAAAAGAGTGTGATGGACTGCTGATTAGAACAAATATCCTGCTTTTTGTTGGTCTCTACTTATTTTTTCACTTTGTAGCTTTGAAAGCTGTGACCAGTTACCACAAACTTCTGGTGAAATGAAATGTCTGTAGCAACACTTGGAAAAACTGTATCAAATCTGTTCCAAGATGTTAAAAATGGCAACATGGCCCTACTTTTCTCAGCATTTAGGATAGAGCTCTGAAGAACATGGTTCCAGTAAAATTACTACCTAGGTTCACAATTTTAATCAGAATGTAAAACTAAAATGTACCATAACTAAATGAGGAAATGTAATCTGTCTCCCTAATTCACTGGAAGTTTCATGTCAGTGAGTGAAACTCACTCAGTTGTGTACAGACTCTTCGCAATCCCATGGCTATGGAATTCTCCAGGCCAGAATACTGGAGTGGGTGGCCTTTCCCTTTTCCAGGCCATCTTCCCAACCCAGGGATCGAACCCAGGTCTCCCACATTGCAGGTGGATTTTTTTACCAGCTGAACCATCAGGGAAGTTTCATAAATGACCAAAAAACAAATTTATTGGGGAGTATTCTGAAAAGTATACCAAGGTTTTCGGGGTGCCATTTAAGCTAAAGGTATTTTGTATTTTGTAGCTGAATACCACACTACATGATTTAGAATAAAACCTCCATAAAGAATGTAAACATGTAATTTGAGCTATTAATACATCCATCCTCAAGGACAAATGGAATGTTAACAAAGCTCAGACTGAAAAGACAAAACAGGATGCATCAGTTAATAGTTAATGAAACTAAGTACAGTTTTTAAAAAGCATTTTTTTCCCTTAATGTCTTTCCAATGCCAATTATCACCCACCCACCACATCTCCCCCCAAGATTCTGAGAATGTACACTGATCATACCAGTATATTTCAAAACTTACATTTCATGTATGAGAGCTCAGTGATGGGAGAACCATTCTGCCATCCACGGAATGAGCAACTCAGATACCAGGAGTGTGGACCACTCTATCTGAGCACAGAATGCTAGTTACCTAAGTCATTCATCTGGCGTGTGGTAGAGACCCTCCAAGGGGGCTGGAAAAGGTGACAACAGTTAGCTGCAGCACTGCATCGTTTTATAGCCAACAGGACTACATACCTGCCTTTTGTTACAAACAAACAAGAACTTAGAGTCAAAGCTATGGTTTTTCCAGTAGTCGTGTATGGATGTGAGAGTCGGACCATAAAGAAGGCTGAGTGCCAAAGAATTGCTGCTTTTGAGCTGTGGTGTTGGAAAAGATTCTTAACAGTTCCTTGGACAGCAAGGAAATCAGGGCAGTCAATCTTAAAGGAAATCAACCCTAAGAACTCATTGGAAAGACTGATGTTGAAGCTGAAACTCCAATACTTTGGCCACCCGATTCGAAGAGCCAACTCATTAGAAAAAACCCTGAAGCTGGGAAAGACTGAGAGCAGAAGGAGAAGCGGATGACAGAGGATGAGATGTTTCGATGATATCACTGACTCAAGGGAGCAAACTCCAGGATATAGTGAAGAATAGGGAAGCCTGGCGTGCAGCAGCCCATGGGGTCACAAAGAGTCAGACACGACTGAGAGACTGAACAACAACAGAGTCCACGTTTACTGTGTCCTCAAGTCTGTGAAGTCAGTGTTGCTTTACCTGCTTTTAACAGATGGAAACCGAGGTGCAGGCAGCTTCCCGGGTTCCCAGAACGCAGCAACTGTCCAGGAACCCTGCTCGGAACCACTGCCCAGGTCACCTGCCCGGGGCCCACACCTGCTACCTCCTTCCGGGCCCCAGGTACGCCCCACCCCCTTGGTTCCTTGCCGCCCCATGCGGACACGCGCCTCCTCGCGGAAGGCGCGCCTTCGGCCCAGGCCCGGCGGCCGCTCACCAGGTACTTGCCGTCCGGGGAGAACTTGCAGAGCAGGCTAGAGAGCTTGAACACCTCGGAGAAGTTCATGGCGGTCGCTGCACCCGGGGGCCCGCCAAACCCCGCCGGCCCGGCCAGCTGCAACCGCCCCTCCGCGGCCGGAAGTGACGGAGGGCGGGAAGCGTGCCGCAGCCAGTCAGGGCCCCGGGTGACGCGCGGCATTGTGGGGCTTGTAGTTCGCTACCCCGCCCAACGCGTGCAGCCGCGCTTTAAAGGAGACAAGGTGTTTCGTCCCCCCGGGTTTCCGCCGGTGCTCGTGTGTGGGAAGTCCCCTCCAACTAGGGTTGCCATATAAAATGCAGAAAGTGCACTACAGCTGAATTTGATAAACAACGAATCATTTTCTAGGATAAATATGTTCCCCAAAACTACGTGACACATATACTTAAAAACTATCCGCTTGTCTGAAGTTAAAACGTGTCGTCCTATGTATCTGTGTATTTGTATTCATGTATTTGTATACACACATGAATATGAAATATAGTGCATAGTACGTATATTCCATAGAGTATGAATAAATATTCGTTTTTCTTCGTTTGTCTTTTGGCTAAGTCCGGCAACATGCTTCCAGCGAGGCCCTCACTTGGCAATTAGGAACTTCTGTGATCCGAGAGAGAACGAATTTGGCGCTCGCACAGCGCAGAAAGCTCCTGGATCTTGCGCGCCCGCTTGTCCATCACACGCGCGCACCTGCGCTCGGACCCGAGAGAACAACACCCGGGCCGGGACCAGAGCCCCGCCGCAGCCCGCACGGCACGGACTGGAGCGAGCTCCTGTGTTGGCGCTGGCTCTGCTGGCCTCGCTCGCCGCCCCGCGCGGGCCTGTCTCCTTGCCCACTAGGGACTCCTGGTCCTCTTCGCCCTCGCGAATCTGCCAGGCCCTGCCGGCGCCTCTAGATCGCACGGACCGGGACACCCGCCCCCGCTCTTGCGTCCAGAGATCCAAGATCCGGCCCGGGTCCTACTCGCATCAGCGTGAATCCGGCCTGGTCCTGTGCCCTGGGGAAGCCCCCTCCAGCTTCCCAGAACAAACGGGTAAGGGATGCGTGCAGGCGTCCTGTTCGGCGGTACCAGTACCAGCCGTTTTTATCCCTGGCCAGATCAAACCCTGTGTGTGATTCGTCTTTGGGTACCCCAACCCCCATACCCCGCACCTTGCAAGCGATAGGTGATCAGTGAAGGTGTGTGGCAGTCAGCTGGATGGGCCAGGTGAGGTGCGGACCTGTGCACCAGCCCTAGCTGCGCGCAGTTCCAGGGCAAGTCTGCCGCGCGGGTTCCCGTGGCCTTGAGGCAGGTAACGTTGAGCACCAGAAGGCAGCGCACAGCAGGTACCCGCTGCCTTGAGTAGTTCAAAACTCGCGAGCCTGTTGGTTTCTTCAGCCAAGGCCCTAGGACTAGATGGAAGCCCTGAAGACCCCGTCTGCCCTGCGGGGGCGACCGGTCTATGGAGCCCCAGGTGTGGGCGCCCTAGGATAGTCTTTGTCTGAAGCGGGTCTCTGCGCGTAGAAATCAATTTTCAGTGCACTACCCACGTGTCGCCGTGGACACCGGCGCATACCGGCGCAGCGCGTAACGAAACCCAGCCCCTGGCGCGCGAGGCGGTGGCCGGGGTAGGGAGCAAGGTGCCGACTTCGAAACGGGAGTGTTTGTGTTCGGATTCTCCCCGGGTGCTGTGGGCTCATGTTCCGCTGGGCCGAAGGAGTCCCGTCCAGAGAGTATTCTCGCAGATCCACTATGCGGACAGGGGCGGGAGCGGGGCTGTGACCTCGGCTGGGTGAGCGATGTAGGTGGCGAGCCCGCCAGGGCGGAGGAGCCCGGTTCGTACCACCCGGAAGCGAGCGGCTTCACTTAATCCCCGGGTCCTGGGGTTGCGACTTCCATCTCCTCAACCCCCGCCCCCGCCGCAGGCCACAGCCAGTGCGCGCACTCCGCAGACCTGGGTGGCCGCGCTCCTACGATGCCCAGCCCTTCCCCTGCCCCGTGGATCCTCTGCTCCCGGCGCGGAGGGGTCCCGCGCCAGTGAGGGCGGAGGACGGGGACCCGGAAGATGCGGCGTCCCGGGGACAGGAAGGCGTCGGGCCGCGGGGTCCGCACCTCTGACCCCCACGTGCGCGCCCCTAAGCCGGCCGAGAGCCACTGTCCCGTTTCCGCAGCATCAGGGCCCCGGGGCCCGGCCCGCGTCCAACCCGAGGTAGGCAGCCCCGCCGGGGCCGGGAGGGGCGACGCGCGCCAAAAGGCGGCGGGAAAGAGGCGGGGCAGAGTGCGCCCCGGGACCCCGACTCGGACGCGGCCAGCTGGGGGGGCGGAGCGCCGGATGGCAACCTTAGCCCCAGCCTGGCGCTGTTGCCCCTTGCTCCTCTTGCCAACGGCTGAGCGGCCCGCGCTGCCTTCCCGCCGGCCGGCTGCGGAAGGCGCTAACGCTGGCGGCCACCCCTCCCCGCGGCGCCTCCCCTCCCCGCGCCCATATAACCCGCCTCGGCGGCCGGAGCCCGCCCTGCCTCCGCGCCCGCGCCCGCCAGGCCGCACCCGCCTCTCGTCCCGCGCCCGCCCTGCGCCCACGAAGGGGTTACGCGGCGAAGCCCGGGCTAGCGCCAGGCGGCTCGGGCATCGATTCCTGGGGCTCCGACGGCACCAGGTAGGCAGCACGGAGACCTCGCGCAAGGGGCCTGGGCGTGTTTGGGCTCCGCCTGCGGGGCCTGAGTCCATAGCGGCGGGCGCATGGGCTCGCGGCTCCGAAGCTGGGAGTCGGTGAGAAGAGACCTTGTGCACGAACTCGAGAAAGGCTGACCTGGGGTCTCCTTCGAGTAGACCAGCTACTAACATGGGGCGCGGTGAGGCGGCAGGGAGCCAGAGGCCAGCCGGGGAGGAGATGTGGGGTCCTGTCTTCAGCGTGGCGGCCTTTGGGGCCAGGATCAGCCTGGCTGGGATTCCCAGAGGGCCTGCCTCAGGTTAACCCCTCTCTACCCCAGCTTCAAGGGGAGGTGGGGAGTGCGACCCTCGAAGAGGCTGGCTGGGGGGGTTCAGGTGCCGGTAGCTGACAAGCCTCTCCCCACGGGCCCCAGTCCATCTGCACTCTAGAGGGCTATTAGCATCTGGAGGCATTAGCCACCCTACCCCGCAAGGCCGAGTGAGACCCAGGTCTTCCCTGGACCAGGGGAACTGGGCATAGCCCCTAATCTGGTCCCAGGGGTGATTTACTAAGGGGCCAGATTCCAGAATGGCATCTCTGGGTGGCCCTGAGTTGGCTGGAGTACCCACCTGTTTTCTGAATCTGTTCCAAACAGGGAAAAGAGGGGTCAGAATTAGGCCCTGGGCCGGCCTGGCCAGAGATCACACGTCTTTCCAGGACCCCTTCTCTCCTAGTCCTCCTTGCTTTGCAGTCACCGTCCTTTTAGGCCTTAAACTGGGGTGGGGGGCTGGGGGGGCTATTATCACCCTCTTGTTGTTCAGTCACTCAGACTCTGAGACCCCATGGGTTACAGCTTGTATTTTCCTTTGGTCTCTAAGCGGGTTTGTACAAAGTATACATGTGTCTGCATAAATAAATGGGTGATGGGTAAACCACTATGAACCAGCAAGGGGCCGGGGAAACAGTACACCGTTCACTTCTGACCAGAGGTCATTTGGCTCAAGTATACTGTGGCCTGCTTATTGAATGCTGAACATTTGGGAACCTTGGCAGAATTGTTTTCTTCTGTTTTTTTTGTTTTTGTTTTTGTTTTTCTGTCATTGTCACCCTAATAATTAGCTTTTGGGCGAAAATGCACTGTTTACCGGAAGTCTAGCACTCATCTTTTGACTTAGTAAGTTAAAAAAGAATTGTATCGAGAACGAAAAGTCAAAGTATTTAACATTTTGCAACATATGAATGTATGGATCATGCATTTGATTTTTAAAAATAAGATAAAAAGTTGGGCTTGTACCAGAAGCTGCCAGGGTGTCAGTGGGGTACCACCAGGAGAATGGCCATAGAAAGCTTAGCCCGAATTCAAAGTCCTACTGAGGTTCTTGGGGACAGGGTGTTGTTGTTTAGTCTCTAAGTTGTGTCTGACTCTTTGTAACCCCACGTACTGCAGCACTCCAGGTTTCCCTGTCCTTTACTATCTGCCAGAATTTGCTGGGAAAACAGGAGAACAGGGTAGCTGTCTACAAATTCAGTCTCCAAGGACAGCCCCATGGAAGGGCCAGCCTGGTGCAGTGGTTAATCGTGTAGGTGTGGAGGTTAGAACATTAGGGTTCAAATTCCCTCTCTGCCACTTACTTGTCATAGACCTCCAGTGAGTTACCTAACCACTTGGAGCCTCAGTTTACCTGTCTATAAAGAAAGGCAATAATGGCCTCTGTCCCAGAGGGTCGGAGGAAGAGTAACCAAGATGCCATATCTAAGTGCTTAGAATGAAGCCTGCTACCCACAAGTGGGCCCCAAAGCGCTGGCTGTTGATGCTGCTCCAGAGGCCCTTGGTAGGGTAGGGGAAATAGTTCTCTGGTAGCCAACAGGTCTCCCCTTGAGAGTGGGGAACGGCTGGCAGTGGGGCAGGAATCTGCCTGTGGTTTGGATGGAAGCTGCCAGTCTTTGTTGGGGGTACTGGAGCAAGGATGCCTCCCTGAGTAGTTATTTGTCGAGAACTCAGGAACAGACCTGCCTGTGGCCAAGGATAGCATTCACCCGGAGATTCTGACACTTTAAAGGGAAATCATCAGTGAGTGAAAGGAAGCTTCATGTTCATCCAGCCAGGAAACTGCTCTGGACAACAAATTCAAGCGGAGTTTGTCCTCTAAAGGCTTGTATAAAATACATCGAGGATACACACAATGAACTTTGGGTTTGCAAAAAAAAAAAAAAACAGAAACTTTATTTCTTCTACCCAGCCCCCATAAAAGGGAAAGGCATGCCTTTATTTTCCAATTTGGACATTTCCGTGGGAGTGCTGAGTCAATGTTTAAAACTACTCATTTTCTGATGATTTAGCTTTATACAGCAAAAAAAGAAAAAAAAAAAAACCTGAGAGGAGTGTTTGAGCAAGTCCTAGTTTCCTTGGCCCCTGACCATGCTTCTGTCTGGATTCTGAAAGCTTTACTATGATAAGAACTGTGCCCCCCGAACACTGTGCCAGTTTACCCCTGCAAGCTGCTATAAAGTGTTTCTGTGCCCTACCCAGTTGTCTGGAACTGCTACTGCTGCTACTAAGTTGCTTCAGTCGTGTCTGACTCTGTGCGACCCCATAAACAGCAGCCCACCAGGCTCCCCCATCCCTGGGATTCTCCAGGCAAGAACACTGGAGTGGGCTGCCATTTCCTTCTCCAATGCATGAAAGTGAAAAGTGAAAGTGAAGTCACTCAGTTGTGTCCGACTCTTCACCACCCAATGGACTGTAGCCTACCAGGCTCCTCTGTCCATGGGATTTCCCAGGCAAGAGTACTGGAGTGGGGTGCCATTGCCTTCTCCGTATCTGGAACCAGCAGCATCCATTTGTGTGTAGCCAAAATATACAAGCCACCTGATGCAAAAAACTGACTCATTTGAAAAGACCCTGATGCTGGGAAAGATTGAAGACAGGAGGAGAAGAGGACAACAGAGGATGAGACAGATGGATGGCATCACTGACTCAATTGACATGAGATGGAGTAAACTTGGAGTTGGTGATGGACAGGGAGGCCTGGAGTGCTGCAGTCCATGGGGTCACAAAGAGTCGGACGACTAAGCGACTGAATTGAACTGAAAGTATACAATATCTTTTTTTTCTTTAAGTTTGCCTTCTTAAGTAGCTTATATAGGACTCCTGGAAAACCCTTTCTGAGTATGTTATACAGAGGAAAATTGATTTTTTTTCTGTAAAAGAAAAGCTACCTCTACTCATCCGGGCTCGAGTTAAAGACACTTTCACTGCAGCCGGCTCTGAGAGTCTGCACGAGTGGGCGGGCACTGACTTTTCATCTGCATCCTCTGCTTCGTGTCTGCTCTCAGGCTGGTATTCCTTTGCAGACCAGACATTCGCTCCTCAAAAGTATTTTCTTTTCCTAGAGATCCTCCCTCAAATCAGAGACCCAAAGAGAGCAAAAATTCCTAACGGAATCACTGATATTTTTATTGTGTGTGGCAGCTGCTGTGGAAATCTCAAAATTTCATTTGCTCTTGTCACTGAGTTGAAATAGTCGTCAGACTTGCTACCTGAAGCCCCATAATCACCATACCACAAATAGACTTTTATCTTATTTTGGCCAAGCCATGCAGCTTGTGGAATCTTGATTTCCCTGACCAGGGGTTGAACCGGTGTTGTCAGTGAAAGTGCGGGTTCTTAACCACTGGACAGCCAGGGAATGTCCCTAATTTTGCTTTTAAATATCATCCTAACTGTGTTAGCGTCCTGGGGCACTAGCAGACAACCAAGAACGAGGGGGCTGAAAACAAACGAAAAGGACGTATTCTTTCATGGGCTGGAGTTCAAAATTCCAAAATGCACGTGTGGGCAGAGCTGGTTTCCTCTGGAGGCTCTGAGAGAGAGCGCGTCTGTCTTACCCCTCGCCCCAAATCTTCCTGGAATTCTACACACATCACCCCAGTCCCTGCCTCTGGGTTCACACAGCCTCTCCTCTGTGTCTCCCCTTTTTCGTCTCTTACAAGGAACCTCGTCATTGGATTTAGAACCACAGCAATCCGGGAGAGCCCATTCCGAGATCTTTATCTTACGTGTCTACAAAGGGGAGGGGGTGCCATTGAACCCACTAGAATAATCGTAATTCAATGTAGCTAGTTTCATTTGTAATTTTTTGCTTGCCCATACTGCACACGCGACCTCTGGAACCCCCAGGGCCACGGCGGTGGAAGCACTGAGTTCTAACCACTGGGCCGCCAGTGAACTCCCTGAAATGTTTCTAAGAAGTGTTCCTCAACCTTTGGGCTGCCCAGGGGCCAGGATGTAAAAGGTGAAGAAACTTCTTATAACCCACACCCCTTTGTGCTGAAAGAGGAGCCAGACACCCCTCCCCCCAGTCTGTTCCAGGGCAGCCAAAGGTGCAGGGAGCCACTCCTCCAGCCTTTGGGGGGAGTTCTTCCCACCACCATCCCGCCCACCCCACCCAAGACTACGTGGGCCATCGCAGCCCCCAGAGGTGGGAGAGAGAACAGACACACCCAGCGGCTTTGGGCCACCGGTGGCAAAGAGGGGCTTAGAGGTGGGCAGACATCAACCTGGGGGAGTCAGGGGAGGAGGGGCAGCACCTCCGAGGGAACTGGACCAGGAGAGAGACCAGGCAGCAGGGAGGGCAATGCGGGGCTTGGAGAGAGGAGACGGGGCCTCCCCAAGGGCAGGTCTAAGCCCATGGAGTGGACATTTCGGGCAGCTATAGAGGGTGAGTGGCAGCGACATTCTGGCCCTTGGGTTTAGAATCCGGTCCCGCAAAGAGTGAACCCCAGAGGGACCTGGGAGCCAGAGGGGCTGGGCCACCGGAGTGAGGACCACGCTCCAGCCCCGCCCAGTGCTTCTGTCCTCCCACCTGTGTTTTGGGGCAAGGGTGAGTTATAATCCTGACAATAGACATTGATAGTGCCCCCTCCCCCGCCATGTACGTGCCTCTGGGCGTTTACCACACTTGTAGGTGGGCACCGAAGCCAGAAACCTCAAACCAAGTGATTAAATCAGATGCAGGTGTTGTCTGGCCACCCATGCCTGGCACATCGCGGGCAGAGGGTACAACGGGCAGAGCCCTGGGCTGGTAGTCCAGACAGTAGTCCAGAGCAGACCTTGCTCCTCCGTGACCTTGGACTAGTCCCCAAGCTCTTCATCCACGGGCGGGGGACACCCACCTGCCTCCTCGTTGTTGGAACTAGAGCCAGGGCTCCCCTGAGTGGCCCATGGGAACACATCTGAGAGCCCCAGAGGGCAGACTCAAGGTGCCCAGGGAAGACTGGTCCAGCCCCCTCCCTGCTCCATCAGATAAGTCTGCCTCCCACCAGCCAGGGTTCGGGGACCTGGGCATCAGGGCTGGGCTTGGTGGCCAGGGGTCCCTCCTTTGTGGTCCTGCTCAGGGTGGCTGCATGTAGAAGGGACCAGTCCCTGGTGAGCCCCGCCCAGTGCCAGCCGGCAAAGCATTCCCTGAGGCCCTGGGTGCCTGTGAGGAGGGGCGGGCACTCTAATTGCTCACCTGCTGCTCCAAGGTGCCAGGCCCGGGAGGCGGGCATCTGGGGAAGCCTCTGGCTAATTGGGCGGGTGGCTTCTCCTGGGGCAGGGGTGGACTGGGTCCTTCAGAGCAGGCAGCGAAGATGCCTCTCCCCCTCCTCCCTGACTTCCTGGGCTCTTTTCTCCATCGGGGCTGAGACGTGAGAAAGATCCAAGGGCCTCTCTTGGCAGTCTTGGGCCTCCGAGCTTGCTTGCCTGGTGCCCACCTGCCACACATAGGCCACTTCTGTGTCCAACCAGCGTACATGCCAGGCTCTGGGGAACGGGCCAGAGTGGGGACCAGGAGGGCAGCCTGGGGCCCAGTGTGGGTCCTGCCGTCTTGCACGGTGATGGAGGGCAGCTTTTGGGAGGGGTGCAGCTTGAGGAGTCTCTGCAGAGCCGTTGGGGCTACAGGAGGGGAGGCTATGCTTCCCTGTGCCTCGGGTGTGTTTCGCTGAGTTTCTCAGTTGTATCCCGCAATTTTTGACCCTCTGGACTGTAGCTCACCAGGCTCGTCTGTCCAGGGAATTCTCCACAAAAGAATACTGGAGTGGGTTGCCGTTTCTGTCTCCAGGGGATCTTCCCGACCCAGGGATCAAATCCTCGTCTCTGCCAGGCAGGACACAAATAAACAGATCAAATCACCCCCTCCGCACTGGGCGGTCCTGCATTTAGGGTCCTCAATCATTTGCATTATGTGCAATGCAAATTTAGCACAATTCAAAAGACTGTGGGAGGGCAGGTCACCGTTAGTATGCAGATCGAAAGGGGATCCCCTCAGTGTTTTCTGTGATCTGCAAAACCCAGTGATTAGAGGCCCTCCGCTTCCGACACCCCTGCCCCACCCTCCCCTCACCCAACCAACAAAACCCCTGTAATTAGGAGACGCTCTTTTTTTTTTTTTCTCGCTGAGCCAGACAAGCTGCAACTTGCTCCAGTCTTCTTAGCTTCTGATCAGGGGTGCTCCTTGCCTAATTACTTGGCAGTAATGAGCGAGGAGGACGCAGGTTGTCAAAGTCTCCCCAGCTTTTAGAAGGAAGCTGCAAATTAAAAATGAGGTATTGGTAAACAAGATGCTAATTGGATTAATGTGAAAGTAATGAATTCTGATAAAAAGTAGTCCAAATAGACAGTTGGAAGATTGAGGTCACTGTGATGCCAAGAGCACAGCCTGGTCGTCATCTGGTCCATATGATGTTTGAAAGAATTAGGATACTAGGAAGCGTCTGCTCTCGCAGTGGACTGTGCAGATGAAGGAAAGTAGAAGAAAGAGCCCGTGTGAGCAGAGTGTAGGGAAGCTGCGAGCCGTCCCAGGCTGTCTTTTCGGAGTCTGGGGGAGTCTCTGGCCAGACAGGGTCGTGTAAAGTGACCAACAGAACCTCAGGTTGCTGACTTTCTCTTTTCTTTGCTCTGCTGGCACTAAGCCTTGGTCCGTTCTGTTTCTCTCCTCCTGGTCAATCTGCTAGGTGTGGCAGCTTCTGTGCTCCCGGACGGGGCCGGGGCTGGAATGAACGAGGTTGGGAGAGACCAGCTTGGCCTCGCCTGAACCTTTTTGAACCTTTTGAAATTTGTGCTACTCAGTAGCGTTTCATTGACAAAAAAAAAATCCACAGAGGTAAAAAGTGATGAAAGTCATGGTGAGGGTATCAGCTAGCCCAGATCTGCGGTGTGAAGGTTGGCTTTGGTTGATAAGTGGAAAAATACCTTCCCCGTATCGGGAGAGAAAATGGGGCTTCCCAGGTGGCGCTAGTGGTGAAGAACCTGCCTGCCAGTGTAGGTTAGACGCAGCAGACACAGGTTCGATCTCTGCTGGGTCGAGAAGATCCCCTAGAGGAGGAAATAGCAACCTACTCCAGTATTCTTGCCTGGAGAATCCCACTGACAGGAGCCGGGCGGGCTACAGTCCATGGGGTCACAAAGAGTCAGACACGATTGAGTGACTAACACGAGGAGAGAACATGAGGATGTAGCCAGTTCAGCCCTTGTGGTCCCAGGGAGGGACCCTTTCCTGACCCCTTATCTGGGCACCTCTGGGTATAACCGGGCCGTGGGGATAATCAAGCTGTTGTGACTGCCCTAACTTTATGGTCCAAACTAATCCTGTGCCCTGATATTTCAGAAATCAGATTACTTTTTTTCATTTTGCCTTCCCTGATAACTCAGTAAAGAATCCACCAACAATGCAGGAGACCTGGGTTCAATCTCTGGTTGGGAAGATCCCCTGGAGAAGGGAAAGGCTACCCACTCCAATATTCTGGCCTGGAGAATTCCATGGACTGTATAGTCCACGGGGACGAAAAGAGTTGGACATGACTGAGCAACTTCCACTTTCACTTTTTCATTTTAGAAAAGTAGCATAGTGTCTGAATCGTCTGTATTATGATACCATCAAGAGGTCTGATGGGAGCACCCATGTTTCTGCAATGACACGTATGGATGTTTACCCTAAACACCAACGAAGACCATGGGGAGTCTCGTGTCTGTCCACCCAGCGGCGTCAGCCCCAGACATAAGGAAAGGCTTTCAGTTTTCTGAGTTTTTTGGATCTGAAAGTTCGGAAAAGGAATGTGGAGTGGCTTAAATCAATATCCCACAGGGTGTCTAACTCTTTATCCATTCATCCAGCCATCTCTTGTCATTCATTCCTGAGCACCCACAGTTTCCAGGCTCCGTTCCGGGGTCTAAGAGCCCACAGCCTTGCCTCCCGGTGATATCAAACCAAAATGACCATTCCTCAGAGACCAGGCACCAGGAGGGGAAGCAAATATGCAGGGGCTTGCTGGAGCCCAAGCTTCCCCATCCTGAGGGTCCTGGGCGCAAGCCATGACTCAGAGCTTCCTTTGTTTAAAGACATGGGTGGGGAGAGGTCTTGACCACCAGGGGCAGGATGGGCTGTGCCCAGAACTGAGACAGGCCCTCTGGGCAGCTTTGGGGCACCTGCTCCTCCAAGCTGTCTCACTGGCATTTGGAAACTAACACAGTGCTGGGGTGGGGGCGTGGGGAGGAGTTGGGAGAAGGTTTCAGGACACACAGCAGGTGGGTCAGGAGTTTGGTTCAGCTCCTGGAGTCTCCTGAATCTGATGGTGGTGGTTCAGTCCCGAAGAACAAGCACGTCCCAGGAAACATGGCACATTCTTTGCCCAGGACGCGTCTGAGATGGGTGGATCGTCAGAGGCTCATCTCCTGTTGGTTTTTAGGCCCAGCTCTGCTGTGTGCCCTTCCTTAGTCTCATTGTGCTTCTGTATCCTCGCCTGCAGAATGGAGACAGTAGTTGTTCTCCAGGACTGACATGATGACTAAATGATCCCTGTTTGTAAAGTGCCTTTTCTGGTGCCCAGTGCCCAGGGAGTCACATGTCGGGTATGGCACTGAGGGTTCACGGGGATCTGGCTACCGTCTGTCGACTTTCTGACACACTTTTGGGAACGCACCCTGAATGAGCAGGGGCTCCTGGGAAATGCTGAGAACTGGAGGAAGGATCCTCTGACAGTGGGAGGTGGGATGGTGGGGGGTGGCCTTGAAGGTGCCTCTGCTGCCTCCTCCCCAACCACACAGTTGCTGCCCCAGTTTCTCCTTCTTTCTTTCTTTCTCTCTCTCTCTCTCTACACTAGGTCATAGTTTCAGCATGTGGGATCTAGTTCCCTGACCAGAGACTGAACCCAGGACCCCTACATTGGAAAAGACTCTGATGCTGGGAAAGATTGAAGGCAGGAGGAGATGGGGATGACAGAGGATGAGATGGTTGGACAGCTTTACCGACTCAGTGGATATGAGTTTGAGCAAACTCATAGGAGTTGCTGAAGGTGAAGGGAGATGGTGAAGGAGGGAAGCCTGGCATGCTGCAGTCTACTGAGAGACTGAACAACAGCCCCTGTACTGGGAGCTCAGAATCTTTGCCACTGGACCCCCAGGGAAGCCCAGAGGTTTCTGTCTAAAGATGCAGGGCTGTTTTAGCTGACCCCCATATACGGCCCCCAAGATCCCCCCCAAAGCATCCATGTCCTGGTCCCTAGAACCTGTGACTTGTTTCACAGGAAAAGGGACATGGTTAAATCAAGGACTAGAGGTGGGCAGTATCTACCCCTGGGGTATCTGGGGTATCAGTGTCATCACAAAGGTCCCTCTAAGGGGAAGGTGGGTGGGTCAAAGCAAGATGGAGGAAGAGGGTGGAGGGAGGAACTCCAGGATGGAGGAGCCAAGGGATGTAGGCAGCTTCTAGAAGCTGAAGAAAGAAAGGAACAGACATTGTCCTGCAGCCTCCAGAAGCAACACCTTGATTTCAGGCTCCCAGGACTCTTCCTGATGCCCGGGACTGTGAGGGAATAACAGAGGGCCTGTGGTCATCAGTTCTGGCTGCAATAGGGAAGTGGAGCAAGCTCACACCTCAAGGGCCCCGCCCTCTGCTCCCCTCTCCATGGAGATAACCAGAGGCCTTGCCCTGACTTCACACCTGGGCCTCCCAGGCTGACCTGGGCCCCGGCCTCAGCAAGGAGGGCTTTTCTGATCGTGTCTCCTGAGGGGAGAAGGGGCCCAGGATGCTCATCAAGTGCACCACCCAGAGCTGGTGGCTGTTGGCCCTTTGTGCCAACTGCTCTTTAGCTAGAGGTCCAGCTGTGACCACCACTCAAGAGTCAGCCACCCATCCTTTGTCTCTGACTTCCTTGTTCCTGCTGAGGAAGAGCAGGGTTTGTCACCCAAGAGCCTGGAGCTGTGGATCCACCGGCCCAGTTCTGAGGGTGGGGCCCAAGCCTTCTGGAGCGCAGGACTCTCCTGTCTCCGTAGGGGAGGAAAGAAGGCAGTCAGGAGGTCACCCCACAGGAGCCCAGGATGGCGAGATCACCCATTTCTCTTAAGAATGGGCAGCAGGGGTCCTTCCCAGAATTGCATGGCTTCCCTGAGGACATGCCCACTGCAGCCATCAGCTGGCAGAATGTGGCCTGGCAGAGCCCAGAATCAGGGCATGGGGAGCCCTCAGCATCTTTTGGCTTCTTTGCCTCTTTTACAAGGCCTATGAAACACCTGCCTCCCACCTCCACTTGCTGTTGTTTTGTAGCATGTGTGCATGTGTCTGTGTGTTAACATGTGTGTCTGTGTTTGTGTGTATGTGTCTCTGTGCATGTGCCTGAGCACATGTGTGTGTGCACACATGTATGCATGCGTGTACACATGTCTATGCGTGCATGTATGTCAGATCATGTGTCTCTGTGTACAAGTGTGCACAAGTGTGTGTGTGTCCATGCTTGCATGTGTATCTGTATGTGTGCATGTGTATGCATGTGATGTTTCCGAAGGACGAGGACTTTGGCTCCCAGGACGGTGTTGTCTTCAGTCACCTTTCTGTCCAGCCAGGGGCTGCTGCTATTCTGTAAAGTGTCTTTCACCCCAGGGATTCCTCCCCAGACTTACTGCCATGCTAATGTCTGTCCCTGGGGCCCTGACAAATGGGGAGATGTCTGCAATGATGTTTCCCAAGCTTGTGTTGTGTGAAACTGTATCAGTCTCCTAGGCTGCTGTAAACAAATTGCTACAAATTCAGCCACTTAAGACAACATGCATCTGTTTTCCTACAAGTTCTGGAGGTTAGATGGCTGAGGTTAGTCTTACTGGCCTAAAGTCCAGGCGCTGGCAGGGCTGATTTCTTCTGGCGGCTCCAGGGAAGAACCTGTTTCTTGCCTTTTCGGGCTTCTAGAGGCGCCTACGCTCCTTGGGGTGCGGCCTCAGCCTCCCTCTTCAAAGCCACGTCCAGGCACCTTCCCTCCACCCCAACCTCCCGCCTCCCTGTGAGGACCCTTGTTGTTACACAGGGTCCAGCCAGATAACCTAGGGTTGCCATCTCCAGGTCCTTAATCCCACTTGCAATGTCCCTCTGGCGGTGTCTACCAGGTGCTGGGCCCGGCTTTCTGTGGTGCTGCCTGTGGTGGGGGAGGGAAGGGACAGTGTGTGGATACAGATTAATGTCCCAGGTCTGTGTCCTCCTTAAAGTCCTTCTGACCAGCAGTTAAAAATTGGACCTGGAAATTCAGAATGTGGTACTATGGCCGCATATTACAGTGAATTATCTGAATTTATTCTGTGTGTCTGTGTGTGTGCGCCTGCACATACACATATGTGTTGGTAGGACAGAAAGAGAAGAATATCAGCAGTGTTGAAATAGGAGCTGAAATAGGTGGATCCTTATCAGTTAGAAGCACCTGCTGCTGTATTAAGGGCTTCCCTGGTAGCTCATATGATAAACAATCTGCCTGCAATGCAGGAGACCCAGGTTCAATCCTTGGGTCAGGAAGATCCCCTGGAGAAGGAAATGGCAACCCACTCCAGTATTCCTGCCTGGAAAATCCCATGGAAGTGTTGTAGGAAGTGGGGAGGCCCCCCTTCAGGGCCCCAAGAGCGGGCTCTTGTCTAACGCTCAGAAAAGAATTTTCTGAGGAGACACATGTGCCGACAAAGCAAGAGATTTTATTGGGAAAGGGCACCCGGTGGAGAGCAGGAGGGTAAGGGAACCCAAGAGAACAGCTCTGCTGCGTGGCTTGCAGTCTTGGGTTTTATGGTGATGGGATTAGTTTCCGGGTTGTCTTTGGCCAGTCATTCTAATTCAGAGTCTTTCCTGGTGGCACATGCATGGCTCAGCCTAGATGGATGCTAGCAAGATGGATTCTAGGAAGTGGACCGACCCTCGGTGTCTCCTTTTGACCTTTCCCGAACTCTTTCGGTTGGTGGCGGCTTATTAGTTCCGTATTCCTTACCAGGATGTCTTGTCATGCGAATGGTTACTAGAGAGTCTGGCCAGGGTGGGTGGTTTCAGTTAGCGTGCTCCCCTTAACAGAAGGAGGAGCCTGGTGGGCTGCAGTCCATGGGGTTGCAAAGAATAGGACAGACTGAGTGACTGACAGGTGAAACAATATAATTTGTAGAATAGGCTCTGGCTGAGGGCGGACCAATGTTGAGACCGGAGGACAGATCCGTGGGTTCACTGTGCTGTTCTCTCTACTTGAGTGTGTTTGGAAATTTCGACCAAGAGGAGTAGAAGAAAAACCCACAAGCACGAACACAAGCGGAGTCAGTGGCTCCGATCCTGCTCCCCCACCTCCAGTTCTGCTTCCCACCAGGTGGGGCTGTTGTCAGGTCCCTTGCAGAGGGCAATGCGTCCACTAGAGCAGGGGGCACATGCTGGCCATGGGCCCCAGGGCTCCAGGCCACGCTCCACCCCGTCTGCCCCGAGGCTCCAGGCGGCCACGCTGCTTCCTCAGCTCCAATGTCATCACCTAGGCGACCGGGACGCTTCCGCCACAGCCGGCCTGCCCAGCCACGAGCTGTGGGCCTCCCAGCTGCCTCCCCTCTGCACGGACCCTCCAAGGCCTAGGCTCCGCCAAGGTAGGCTTGGCTTGGGCTGGCCCTCCTTGTTCAGTTGCCGGTTGGGGCTCTTTGGGGCCATCCCAGGGTGCAGAAGCCCCTCCTCCCTAGCTCCCCACCTGGCACTTGGGAACTGGGTACCCAGGGGGAGGGGGGGTGGCAGACGGGCCAGTGCAAGGAGGCCATGCCTATGGTTCCCCTGATGGGGCTCAGCCACTGTTGTGTGGCATTGCTATCTGCCCCCAGGGGGGTGGCAGGGAAATTTGCATGGCCCCAGCAGTTGGGGGAGGGACAGAAGTCACTCTAGTGCCGCCGCCTCCACCCCTTGGGTCCACCAAGAACTCTCTCCATGTTCTGCCACAGAGGCCTGGAGTGGCTGCCCAGTCTCAGCCCCCGCTGCATGGCCAGGCTTGTCCCGTTGGGGGCCACCGTTCCTCAGCACCATGGGGCCAGCCCAGAGCCGGTTTTCCCTGGTCTCCCTCACCCACCCCGGCTGCCTCCCAGGCATCACCGAGACCCGGGGAGCAGGACTCAGCTTCCTGTGCTGCCTGCCGGGCACTGGGGTCCCACCTGGGCTCCAGGGGTGCCTCTGAGGTTGCACTCTTGAGTGGAAGGGCTGGGGTGGGGGATTACCACGATGAAAGCGGAGCATGTGTGTGTGCAGGTGTGTATACATGTGTGCGTGTGCGTTGATGACGGTGACTCAGTGGTTCAATCTCTGGGTCGGAAAGACTCCTTGGAGGAGGAAATGGCCACCCACTCTGGTATTCTTGCCTGGACAATTCCATGGATAGAGGAGCCTTGTGGCCTACAATCCATGGGGTCGCAAAGAGTCGGACACAACTGAGTGGCTAAACACACCGAACACAGACGTGTTTGATGTGTTGATGGTGCTGGTGGGGTGTGTAGGCCCCAGTGGCTGGCTCTCCACCCCACATGCTGCCATTAGGAAGCAGATTCTGAAGTCTGAGTGGAACAGGGAGTGAGGGCTTAACTACAAGACAGCCAATAGCAGATTTACAAATGGCTCAGTGGTCAGACAGGAGCACTGAGTGTGCACCCCGAGATGACCCAGGAATCCTGCTAGATGCCCCTGTGTAGGTCATCCCTGCATGGTGGGTGTGGTGTCCCCATTCTACAGATGAAAAGACAGAGGCCCCAAACACACACACAACTGGTAGGTTGTTGAAGGGGCCTGAGTTCAGCTGGTTGAGGGGCTGAACTCAGAAGTGCATTAGCCCATTGTGGATCAGTGTGGAAGGGGGGGTCTCAGGACAGGATACATGTCCTCACCCCTTCTGCACCCTCCTGTATTCCTGTGGTCCTTATCCCCACCTCGCTGGACCCAGCCAATCCCTGCCTCTCTGACCACCAGCCTCTAGGTTCACCAAACCCACGATGTGCCCCCGGGTGACCTTCCCCACCAGAATCCCCCTTCATCCCTTTGAGAGCCAAACCCCCTCCTTGTTCTCTGAGTCCCACAGGTACAGGTCGATGACCGTTCCTGTAACTAAGGCCTCTGGGCCCCCTGTCCCCTCTCCAGCCCGCCTGGCAACTCCTGCCTCCCCTGACCTGATGGGCCATTAGGGCCTGTCCTTGGCTGAGCTCCACCCGGCTGGTGCCCCTCCTCCACCCTCAGTCAGCTGGTGAGACCAAAAATGACAACGCACATGGACCTTCATCTCCCCTTGGGCTGACCCCAGGCCTGTCCACACCCCTGAAGCGTACCCTTCACATTGGGGGTGGAAGGCTGGTTCTCTTGTCTGCCCCTCAAGAGAGGAGGTCCCCTGGAGGGTGGGGCTGCCTGGCGGGAAGGGATTGGGTGGATCCTAACCAGAGTTGGGCTCAAACCCAGCTTCTGAGTGAGTGGCCTTGGGCAAGCGGTCTGCTCTCTGTGCTTCTGTAGGAACATCTGGAAAGTGGGGTGCAACATTGCCTTGATCTCGTGAAGACTGAGAGCAAGAAATGCAGAGGCTTCCAGGCTGGGGTTGGCACTGAGGGAGGGCACATCATTATCAGACGGAGACTCCCAGGGCCAGGGGATGAGGTGGGGGCACCTTGGAGGTGTGGGGGCAGGGAGGCAGGTGGGACAGAAGGGCTGAGGATGAGTGCTCCTGGAGTGAGTGAGGCATGGAGGGACTGATGTCATGGCGCCTTGGATGAGGTCATGTCAGATATCAGCTAACTTCAGAGACGGAAAGGAGCAGAATTCATGAGTCAGTTGGAGCTCTCAAACTAGCTCAGGGCTTCAATGGCTGGGAGTGGTGGGGGCGGGGAGGTGGAGAGCTGAGTGGGTGTGGGTAGAGGTAGAAATTATTGGGGATGGTAGAAATTAGTACATCCTGAGCCCATAGCGAGGATCCCAGGGTGAGAGTCAAGGAGTCTGTGCAGGGTGGGAACACAGATGTGTGGGTTCCCTTCCAGGAGTGTGGAGGTGTCCAGAGGAGGGTGGTCGGGTGGTTTGAGAATGACCATGTGGGGCAGAATTGAAGAGCGTGAATGCTCGCCTGGGGAAGAGAAGATTCTGGAGGACAGAACCTGGCTCGCTGGTGTGTAGAGGTGGGACCCCGGGAGGGGTGGCATGGAGGAGAAAGAAACAGCAAGAGTGCCTGGCAGACTGGAAGGTGAGAGTGTTGCCAGAAATGGGGTCTGACTGCTCGTCACTCAAAAGCCAAAAGGAGGCAAGCCTGGTAAGTTTGCTTTTTTTCGGAGGCTGGCAGCAGAGTTGAGGGGGTGGTGGGCGGACTCACGTCCAAAGGCTGACTCCCTCCCACTGAGTATCGGGGCAAGAGCTATTATAGGTGGAGGGAGGGGGCTACACACGGAAACAGCACAGTCAGCTCTGACAGTCATCTTGAAATTGATCACACAGTGGTCTCCTCAGTGTCATTTTGATTGTTTTAAGTACAGTTAGTCTTCAGTTCCAGGGTCAGTTTGTTTCCATTTCTTGAGGCCAGTTCTGTTTTTCTGTTTTGGCATACATCTTAGTTTCCCCTAGGGATCCAGCCCGCGTGCCCTGCAATAAAAGTGCAGAGTCCTAACCACTGGACCGCTGGGGAATTCCCTGAGGCCGGTTCTCAGAAGAGTGGCAGCTTGTGTCGCGGCTACAGTCTGGTCTTCGTGTTGTTGACTTCTTCCACCTGGTTGGGGTACAGGGGTAGGGTGCATGAGCCAACATCCAGCCACTGGGGTCCATCAGATGAGGCAGGAGCAGGGAGCCTGGCTAAAAGGCTGCTGCACTTATGGGGCAGTGGTGAGGGGATCTGGGCTGGAGTGGCCCCGTTGTGGGGAGTGCTGGATTCCAGATCTGTGTGAAGGCACGATTGGAGGTGGGCAGTGGGATGCGCCCAGCTGCCGTCTACTCCCAGCCACCTCAGCTCTCATGTGGGCCATGCCATGACTGAGAGCTCAGATAACCTGCTCTGCTTGAAGCATCTCACTGGTCCTCTCCAGCCTCGCGAGGCTCCCAGCCCTGCAGCCACGCCGCCTCCTGGATCCCCTCCCTGTCCTCTCTGCTATCTGAACCTTCCTCACCGACACCCTTACTTCTGCTCCCACTCTTCTCACAAGGCCCCCCGACGGGTGGCTGGTTGCTGCCGTGGAAGCCCCCTTGACGGTGGTGCAGTTGGGCTTGGGGCACCATTCCAGCCGCCCTTGACCTGCCCCTTCTTAGACCCAGGACCCCCCACCAGTGTGAGGTCATTCCCTCTGCCCCCTGCACTGTACCTTCTTAGAGAAAACTTCTCCCACCAGTGCCTGTGCCTCTGACACCTCACCACCCCCCACCTACAAACTTGCCTGCCCGCGTTGTCTAGGCTGGGCAGGAACCAAGACTTCTCCATTGGTCCTCTGCCCCTGGGGTCCAGCCTTTGAAGCCCAAGCAGGAATCCATTGCTTGCCTCCAGCGGGTGGGTTGTCCGTTACCCTGGGATGGCACATGAGCTTTCTGCTGCCCTGGGGTGCTGGGTCCCATTCATTGCTCTGCAAGCGCCTTGTTTTTAGAGAGACCAGTGAAGGGAGGGCCCTGCAAGCAAACCAAGGACAGGGCAGCGGCCAGACCCAGCCTCTGCCTGGGACCAGGGAAGGATTTTTCCTCCCTGTCTGCTGCTACCCTAACCCTCAGGACCCACTGGTCCATTACAGCTCGCTCCGGGATCTCGAGCTCCTTGTCCGTGCCTGTATCAGAGCCGTGCTGAGTACTCAGGCTCTTCCTACGCAGCACAGGAAGCAGGCTTGGAATGGGCAAGACACCTGTCTGGGGTCACACAGCTACCAAGCAGAGCAGCAGAGTGGGGCTAAGTGGACTGAGGGGGCGGGGGGCTGGGAGTGTGGTATGCAGTGTCGAGCTACAGAGCAGAAAGCCAGGGGACAGGGACTGTGTGTCCTGGTCTGACCTGCACATGCTGGGATGGGAGGAAAACCATGGGCAGGTCAGCAGAGGGCGAGGGGCGGAGGGAGGGCCGGATGTGGGTAGGGCCTCGGCATGGGGGTGAAGAAAGAGGGGTGGGCGAGGGACTTCCCAGTAGCGNAGCAGAAAGCCAGGGGACAGGGACTGTGTGTCCTGGTCTGACCTGCACATGCTGGGATGGGAGGAAAACCATGGGCAGGTCAGCAGAGGGCGAGGGGCGGAGGGAGGGCCGGATGTGGGTAGGGCCTCGGCATGGGGGTGAAGAAAGAGGGGTGGGCGAGGGACTTCCCAGTAGCGTGCTGGTGGGACTGTGTGGGTGGGAATGCAGGCTGGGGAGGGAGTTGGGCCTCCTTTGCTCCCCTCCTAGAGAGGCCAGGCTGAGGGCAAGGTCAAGAGCCAGCTGGCTGGGTTGGAGCTGTGACCAGCTGTGTGCCCTTGGGTGAGTGACCTAACCTCTCTGCGCACGTTTCCACATCAGTGCACAGGCCTGCTGGGACATGGCGGGGCTCAGCCATCCTCTGGCATTTCTTTCTTTCTTTGGCTGCAAGAGTTTGTCAACCAGGAAACTGGTCATGGCAGCCTCTCTGGTGGAGTTAGGGTGGGGGACAGGTGCTGCTGGGTCCTCGACACTCAGCTTGGCCAAGCACCTCTCCCAGCAGAGGTCTGGGTAATGCCAGAGCCAGGCAGCCCTGGAGGATCTGGTTGGCCATTTCCTTACAGAAGTTCGTGAGGCTCACGTGGTCAGAGGGCTGCTGCCCAGCTCCTGGCCTCACGTGGGTACTAAGCCAACCTTTAGATTCAAACAGAAACTGCCGGGCAACCTCAGGGTGCTCCAGGCTGGCCCAGGTGCCGAGGGAGGCCGTCCTGCCCCTGGCACCGGCCAAGGGACCGAGGCTGGCAGCAAAAGTAAGAGGCCCGTGGGATGAGAGGTGGCAGGGCTGGGGGATTCCCGGGCCGCTCCCAGGCTCAGCCTCCCCCGCCTGCCCGGGGCCCCAGCCCAGGAGGGAGAGAGGGCGGCTTAATCGGGCACCTCCAGCTGTTTTCATATTTCACAAGCGCACCCTGCCCCAGGGTGGGGAGGCTAAATTTGTCTCATCAGCAGCACTGGGCTCCCCCCGAGCGGAGCCGAGAGGGAGCAGGGAGCCACCCCAGGGTGATGGAGCCGCGGCGATGCCCCCCTCCCTGGCCCTGCAGGCCCTGTCTCTCTCCACAGGAGGCCCAGGTGCCACCCTGGCTGGCCCCAGCCGAGGGTCTTGTCCTGTCTGGACTGCACCCCACCCCCTGCTGGGCCAGCTCGGACAGAGGCTGCCCAGCCTCCTGTGGCCACGTGGCCCGGTGTGGGCGGGAGGGGCAGGCGAAGATGGCCGCTGCCCATGCTCCCTGAGGGCGACAAGCTTCCGGCCACCATTCCAGGTGGGACCCCTGTCCTGGCCCCACTGGCCAAGGGCAGCCTGTTCTGGGGTGGGTGGCTGGGTCTACAGGGGCC
>SJYA01002443.1:1113781-1144517 GCA_006410615.1 Neotragus moschatus | reverse complement strand
CTCAGCTCCGAGGGCCCAGGAGCCTGGGCACTGGGTATCCTGTAGGAATTCTGCTGGGCCGCCGCCCAGGGACAGCGCCATGTCACCGCAGGGCCTCCTGTGTGATGGCCGCCTGATCCCTTTACCCGGGTCGGGGGACTTGTGGGCGCTGGGACGTTCTGGGGTCCCCTCAAGACGAGCCACAGGGTATTGGAAGGGGCTGGGGAAGACCCCTGGGGTCCCTCCTGTGATGGTGTAGGTTTATCTGCCCCTTAGAGTTCAGTCCATCTACATTTATGGAAATAACCAGGGATGGAGCCACAAGAACCGGCGTGTGACTGAGGACAACCCAGATGGATTCTTTTGGGGAGGGGACAGGGTAGGGTTCTTCGGGTCTTTTCCCACTAAAGTGACTCGGCCACACCCGTTCCCTGAATGCTGTAGGGGAGGGCTTGTGATCCAGTTGTCCTTCCCTGTGCCCAGGCCAAGTGTCCACACCCGCTATAGGCGGGTGGGGGCCCCCTCTATGAATGGGGTGTCCCTTCCGAAGGGTCACAGGGGCCCCAGTTTATGGGCCTTGGTTCTGGAGCCCTGGGCAGGGGCGGGTGGAGGGAGAGGAGAGGAGAAGCCCAAGGTCTTGAAGTCCCGCTCGACCAGCGAGGCTGCTCTCTGGGCTGCACAGGGCTGTTTGTGCTCTGCCTCTAGCCAGGTGATGGGGGCAGGATGAGGCGCATTCTGATCCGGAGTCAGGGAGGTCAGTGACTTCTTGGAGGAGGCAAGGCCTGGCCTGGCAGGACCAGGGTGGGGTAAGGAGTGGACAGGGGACCAGGGCTGAACGTGGAGGCAGCCCTAGCTGGGGTGCATGGGGACGGGGCTGGGAGCCCAGGGAATGCTGTTGCTCTCGCTAGGATCTTGGAGGATGAGGTCAGAGGGTTGAGCAGAGCTGCTGAAGGAAGAGTCAGCCCACTAGGGCCTCCAGCTTCCACCAGCCTGCGGCAGAGGGGCTGTGCACCTGGGGCAAAGCCCTCAGATGTTTTTGGGTGGGGAACAGGGTGGGGTTCTTTGGGTCTTTCCCGCCTGGGCTGCAGCCGGGACCCTTGACAGCTTGGGGCATGTTTCTTGGGCCTCTGAGACCTGTCCGGGGGTGGCGGTCACTGCCTGACAGGGCGATGTGGGAGCCTGGTGGCTCTGGCAGCAGCTGGCTGGCTTCNAACAGGGTGGGGTTCTTTGGGTCTTTCCCGCCTGGGCTGCAGCCGGGACCCTTGACAGCTTGGGGCATGTTTCTTGGGCCTCTGAGACCTGTCCGGGGGTGGCGGTCACTGCCTGACAGGGCGATGTGGGAGCCTGGTGGCTCTGGCAGCAGCTGGCTGGCTTCTCCCTTACAGCACTGGGCCTCTGGGCTGGAACCTTCTCTGCCGGGGGGCACTGCAGGATGTGGGGCCACGTCCCCTCACCCAGGTGGCTCTCAGAGACCTCGGGGAGTCCCCAAGTGGAGAAGTTGGTAGGGTGTGGGGCTGTGTCTCCACTCAAGCCTGGGTTGAGGTCTCTAGGCCACCAGCCCCCGCCCCTCAGCATCACAGATATTCGCTGGAAATTCCTTGAGGTGAAGTGGTTTTGGGGGCCACAGCCCACGGTCGGGGGTGTCTGAGCATGGGGCCAGCTGCCGTGAGAACGGGCCACACGCTGCCCTTCTCAGGCTGCCGTGACTGCAGCTTCCCCGGGCCGGGTGCTCAGGGATTCCTCGAGTCCAGCCCCCACCCACGCCGCTCCCCACCCTCTCGCGTCCATGTCTCCAGCCTTGAGCAGGACTGGACCCCTCTCGTTGGGACAGGATGCACTTCCTTTCCGGAGCAACTTCATCTCGATGGCAAAGCAGAGCTGCACACCATGCATTTGCGCCCCGTGGCATCATTGCTACCACCTAGGGGATGTCATCGGAAGTTGGTCTCTCCCCGCTACATGTGATTTTTAACATAATTTGCAAAAGCAGTTTCCATTGTGAGCACATTTCCAGATTTGCAGAGTGTGTTGGGGAAACTGGAGTCAATTTGCAGGAAGTGGTTTCAGAATTGCTTTCTTTCTCTCACCCCTGTGAACCTTGGCCACCTTGGCCGAAATGCTGCTGGTGGGTAAAGGGACGAGATTCCCCCCTGCCCATGCTGTGCCCATCGAGCCCGGGGGTTCTGACAGGGGGGGTAGATGGCCTGAGGCCAGGCATCAGTGCTGCCTCTTCCTCTAGCCCCAGCTCCTGCCTGGGTGGCGGGCAGTCCCCAACACCTGTAGGCACTAGGTCGGCAGCTCCGTCACCCATAGCCCAGTGCGGCCAGCTCTTTTGAGTTTTCCAGGGATGTTGGAGATCTGGGTGCTGCATGACCTCCTGGGTAGAGTCCCCCTGGATCCTCTGAGTCAGGCAGGGCAGGTTTCTGGACCCATTTTGCAGACGGAGAATCAGCGTGGCAGTCACCCTCAGAGACTGACACCATCCTCAAGTTGGCAACCAAAAGGGTCCCCCCCCAGTGGGCCAGGTGGGGCTGTGTGATGCTTTCCCTTTCTGCAGAGGGGTCTATCCCAGAATCTCTGTGAGTCCTGCGGTGATGGCTAAAAGTGGACATGGAGCCCTGGGTTTGGGGTGTATTGGGGGCAGATGCGGCAGAATCTGCTGAAGACAGTGGAGTTTGGTGAGCCTGAACCCCCTTTTCCTTCAGTAAGGTTGAACTGTCTAACCTGCAGTACTGGTGATGAGGGCTGGGGTGGGACTCCTGCAGCCTCCTGCTTCCCCAGAGGGCTGGGCCCCTGCAGGTCTGTCCCGAGCCAGAGCTTGCCTGTGTGATGGTGCAAGTGCCTCTGACCCCAGCAGCTTGGGGTGAAGCAGGGGGTGTGGCTAGGGAAGATGCTGGTTGTGTTGCCCAGGGTGGGGACTCTCTGTCCCACCTCCTGGCTGTTCTTGGGGGGAGGCAGGTGCGTAAGCGTGGGGATGGGGACTCGGGAAGATTCCTAGTGCTGATGTACTGCCCCAGATGCTGGGCAGCGGGAGTTGCTGAGAACCAGGACTAGGCTTCGGGAGAGAAACTGTCTTAACTTTCACATAACTGGCAGAGTGACATATTCCTGACATTCTCGGTGGTGCCAATTTCCCCCCAACATACTACCCCAGGCTCCTTCTCTGAAGTTCAGCATTTCTTTATTGAGGTGAAACTCACACAACATAAAGCTAACCCCTTTGCAGTGAGCCATCCAGTGGCGTTTGGCTCATTCACAGGGCTGAGCAACCATCACTCGGTCTATTTTTAGCAGTCACCCCATCCCCCAGCCCACCCCACTCCAAACCCGCCCTCAGTCCTTGCAACCACCAAGCTGCCTTCCACCCCTGGGGATTCACCTTCCTAGATGTTTCATAAGACATGTGGCCTCTCACTCAGTGTGAGGTTCTGAGGGCATAGTGATGTAGCTGGTTTGAGAGATCACCCTTTTCATAGAGTGATACTGCAGAGTGTGGACACCCCAGGGCTTCCCAGGTCGTGCTAGCGGTAAAGAACCCACCTGCCAATGCAGGAGACGCAAGAGATGCAGGTTCAGTCCCTGAGTCGGAAAGACCCCCGGAGAAGGAAATGGCAGCCCACTCCAGTCTTCTTGCCTGATGAACCCCACCGACAGAGGAGCCTGGCGGGCTATGGTCCATGGGGTTGCACAGAGCTGGACATGACTGAAGTGACTTAGCATGCACGGGTGGACCTACCAGGATTGATTTATTCATTCATCTGCTGATGCTCCTGGGGGCTGTTTCCGCATTTCCAGTGTCGTGGGTGCTGTGACCAGAGACGGGATCTTGCTGGCCACTTGCTGTGTGACGCTAGTCAAGGCACTGTCATCTCTGGGCTTAGTTGGGCCATTGGCAAAACAGAGAGGGTGGGACCAAATGTCCTGGGCCAGTTAAGTCTCNGGACTGTATAGTCCATGGAATTCTCCAGGCCAGAATACTGTAGTGGGTAGCCATTCCCTTCTCCAGGGGATCTTGCCAACCCAGGGACTGAACCCAGGTCTCCCACATTGCAGTGGATTCTTTACCAGCTGAGCCACAAGGGAAGCCCTATTTCTTCAAGGGAAAACACATATTTGTGTAAAAATACACAAGAGCATAATTTTTTAAAGGCAAAGTTGAGAATCTTTTGGCTCTAAAATGTATTTGCTGGGAGATCTTGAATAGTTTTGCTTTAACCCACTGACACTTGGCTTCCTCATTTGTAAGATAGGATATATCTCATAAGTTTGTTGTGAGAATTAAATTAGATTGATAATCAGTGGAATGTGCTTACCACAATGCCTGATACATAACCAGCCCAGCATAGTTAATATTAACTATGGATACACACTCTGGGTCTTTCATTGTCCCTTAGTTGCCAGTAGCCAGACAGTAACATGTATATATTGGCTAGTAAGAAATTCCCCTTTGTTATTAAAATAAAAAACAGGGAAGTTTCCAAAATCATGGCTGAGACACATGCAACAAGATAGGTAACACTAGGTTTTCCTTTCTCCTTGATTCCCACTATAACTGTAGGGTCACTGCTGCATAATTTATGTGGACAAAAAAAGGAAAAAGGTCAACTTTTTCTCAAGACTACTGAATCAAATTCACATTTTAAAAAAGATTTCCTAAATACCTAAAGGGGACAGACAGGAAAGCAAGTGCCAATGCTTCAAACTCTGTGTGTGTGTGGTTTACTTTTGTCTGAGGTAATGTCTTTGGTTATAATAATTCACTTTCATAATATACTTTTTGTCTTTTTCCTATAATTGTTTGTTTACAAAATTGGGTGTGTATTTTTGTAAGTTACCTCAAATTTCTAATGGAAAAATTGAGCCAAGTATGGAATACATGTGTAAAAGACAGAGAGAGAAATGAGAGATAAACAGATAGATGATAGAAAGATATAGCTAGAAAATAAATAACTTTTTTCCAGAATTTATTTAACTTAGTTAACTACCTGTGAACCAAATGAGGTTACACCTTCCTGTCCACCTTCCTTACTCCACCTGCTGGGACTTGTATATTTCCCTACCACACGTAAATGGCCTATTTGCTCTCTTCTTATGCACTGCCATTTCCCAGAACTATGAAGACTGTAGTGACTGATATAATCAAAGCTTTCACCCTCTCTGTCTCAAAACACTATCTCTATCTTCTTTTAAACCACTTTGTAACTAAGCTGAACCTCCGTGAAAAGTGTTACACATCACAGACTCAGAGTACCATAAAACCTTAATATTATTATAAGACACATTTTCACATAAGACACGTATCTGCTTAGGTGTCTTATAGTTGATGCTTTTCATTCCTCTCCTGAATCCTCCTCCATGCTTCATAAAAGGCACTCAGAGGCATTTCAGAAATACTGATACTTGTTAAATTGAGTTGAACTGAACTAGAAACATTTATATCCGTTTCTTTCTTTTTTTTAATTTATTTATTTTAATTGGAGGCTAATTACTTTACAATATTGTATTGGTTTTGCCAAACATCAACATGAATCCACCACGGGTGTACACGTGTTCCCCATCCTGAACCCCCCTCCCTCTTCCCTCCCCATACCATCCCTCTGGGTCATCCCAGTGCACCAGCCCCAAGCATCCTGTATCCTGCATTGAACTAGGACTGGTGATTCATTTCTTATATGATATTATACATGTTTCAATGCCATTCTCCTAAATCATCCCACCCTCTCCCTCTCCCATAGAGTCCAAAAGACCATTCTATACATCTGTGTCTCTTTTGCTGTCTTGCATACAGGGTTATCCTTTTCTCATGTGTTATATTTTTTAATTGAAATACACTTTATTTGTAATGTGTTAGTTTCAGATGTAGAGAAAAGTAATTCAGTTATACACATACTCATGCGTGTGTGTATATATGTATTTATATATATATTCTTTTTCAGATTATTTTCCATTATAGATTATTAAAAAATATTGAATGTAGTTTCCTATTATATATGTTAGCATAGTATTTATCCATTTTGTATGTAGTAGTATATATTTGTTAATCGCAAATTCTTAATTTATCCTTCCCACCTCTCCTCCTTTAGTAAACATAAATTTGCTCCCTACGTCTGTTAAGTCTGTTTTGTAAATGAATTAATTTGTATTATTTTATTCTAATTCCGCATACAAATGATATCATGATATTTGTCCATCTCTGTCTGAAAATTCATTTAATATGATAATCTCTAGGCCAATGCATGTTGCTGCATGCATTCATTCTATTATGGTTGAGCAATATTTCATAATGTGAATATGCCATATCTTCTTTATTCATTCATTTGTTGATGAACATTTAGGTTGTTTCCATGTCTTGGCTATTGTAAATAATTCTACTATGAACACTGGTGTGCAGATGTCTTTTCAAATTAGAATTTTCTCCAGATATATGCCCAAAAGTAGAACTGTTGAATCATATGGCAATTCTATTTTTAGTTTTTTAAGGAACCGCCATACTGTTCTTGGTAGTGGTTATACCAATTTACATTCCCATCAGTGTCAGAGGGCTCCCTTTCCTCCACATCCTTACCAGCATTTATTATCTGTAGACTTTTTGAAGATGTCTATTTTGACTTGTGTGAAGTGATCCCTCATTGTGATTTTGATTTGCATTTCTCTAATGATAAGCAGTGTTGAGCATTTTTCATGTGCTTTTTGACCATCTAAATGTCTTCTTTGGAAAAATGTCAATATAAGTCTTCTGCCCATTTTTTTTGATTGGGTTGCTTGTCTTTATGATATTAAGCTGTGTGAGCACTTGTATTAAGTCCTTGTCAGTCACATCATTTGCAAATATTTTCCTCCACCCTGTAGGTTGCCTTTTCACTTTGTTTATCATTTCCTTTGCTGCTCAAAGGTTTTTAAATTTGATTATTTCCCATTTCTTTATTTTTGCTTTTTTTTTTTTTTTTGGCTTTTGGAGATTGACCAAGGGAATAGTGCTCAATTTATGTCAGAGATGATTTTGCCTATGTTTTCTTCTAGGAGTTTTATGGGATCAGGTCTTGTATTTAAATCTTTAAGCCATTCTGAGTTTATATTTATCTATGGTGTGAGGGCGTGTTCTTACATCATTGATTTATATGCAGCTGCCCAGCTTTCCCAAGCCACTTGCTGAAAAGATTGACTTCCTTTTCTCTATTATGGAGTCTTGCCTGTCTCATTGAAGATTAACTGACTCTAGGTTGTATTGGTTTTTTCCTGGGCTTTCTATTCTGTTCTATTGACCCATATGTCTGTTTTTGTGCCAAGATCATGCTGTCTTGATTACTGTAGCTTTATATTACTGACTGAAGTATGAGACAGTTAGGCCTCCACCATTATTCTTTTCTTTCAAGATTGCTTTTTAATTCTGGGTCATTTGTGGCTCCATATAAATTTTAGGATTATTCATTCTAGTTCTGTTAAAAATGTCATGGTTATTTGACAAGGAACTCATTAAATCTGTATATTACTTTAGGTAGTTGGCCATTTTAATAATATTAACTCTTCCAATCTAAGAGCATGGGTTATTTTTCTATTTCTTTGAATCATCTTCAGTTTCCTTTATCATTGTTTTATAGATCTTAGCATTTAAGTCTTTCACCTCTGTGGTGAAGTTTATGCCTAGGTATTTTAAGTTTTTTTGATGTATCTAATAATTTTTTTACATTCACTTTCTGATATGTATTATTAGTGTTAAAAAAGCAGCAGATTTCTGTATGTTAATCTTCTATCCTATTACCATGCTAAATTTTTTTTATCAGTTCTAGTAGTTTTTCTGTGGAATCTTTAGAATTTTCTATATATAATATCATGTCATCTGCAGATAATGACAACTTTACCTTTTCCCTACCAATTTCAATAACATTGTGTTTCTTTTTCTTGTCTAATTGCTGTGTCTAGGACTTTCAATAGTATGTCTAATAGAAGAAGTGACAGTGGGCATCTTTGTTTTATTCCAAATTTTAGCAAGAAGGCTTTCAGCTTTTCACCATTGAATATTATGTTGACTGTGGGTTTGTCACAAATAGCTTTCATTATGTAGATATATGTGTCCATTATATTCATTTTGATGGGAATATTTATCATGAGTGGATGGTGAATTTTGTCAAATGTTTTTTCTATATCTGTTGAGATGATCATGTGTTTTTGTCTTTTTTGTTGTTGTTATTGGTGTGGTGTCATGCATTAGATCTTCAATGACAGAGTTTGACGCATAAATTGACATAATTGTTATTATGTTAACATTGACATAATCTTCTAGTTGTTTATAGCCATCACTTTTAAACCATATTGGTTATCAATTCATGTTAACATTGAGGAGCCAAAATGTTAGCTATTAACTCCAATAATTAACTAAGCTTAACAAACTGTCATACTGATTTTTATAGGGATTCAAGGATATTTCTCTTGAGAGATTTATACATGGTGGAGCCAATGTTACAGGATTCCAGTTGGTGGATTTTAATACACCTATGGTGACCAAATTAATGGATCGCTGGAAGAAACTAGATCAGAGAGAATATCCAGGATCTGAGACACCTCCAAAGGTATTTGTTTGTTTTTATCTTATGTATTTTTAGTACTTTTTAAAATTTAAGGTAGAAAGTTCATTATGCAGTACTTCTAGTCATATTTTGTCAGGCACAGTGTGGCCTGGGGCAGAAATATTTTGTCACTATTTGTCACACAAATCAATATTTTCTAAATTTTTATATTTTATGAAGGAGATGTTAGCCATTTCCTCAAGTAGTTTATTATTATTATTAATTTGCATCCAAATGTCCCTGAATAAATTATATACTTTTAAAATTATTTCAAATGTGAATAACCACTAGTAACTATTCCACTCAGAAAACAACTATATTTGCAAAATGATTTACAATAAGTAAGGAAAGTGGTAAAAAAAAATAAATAAATAAAATATATAGCTTCTACAAAATTTATCTTTCAAATTAACAGTAAAATGTCAGTTTAATTTTATCTGAAAGACATTGCAGAAGTATGTTATTGATATTTGCAAAGGGAGTTGGTAAATTTCTGATCTTAAGCACATTTTTTTCTCTCCTGAAAAGATAAATTCCTTTGATATCATGTAGATAATGGCATAATGTTTCTTAAACTCTAACTTAGTGGTTTTGAGCTTCTCCATAGTAAGCTATTGAGTCGGTAATGCCATTCGACTCAATGGGCATGAGTTTGAGTAAACTCCAGAAGTTGGTGATGGACAGGGAGGCCTGGCGTGCTGCAGTCCATGGGATCGTAAAGAATCAGACATGACTGAGCAACTGAACTGAACTGAATTGATAATAAGATATCATCATTTAAACAACTTTTACTAATCTCTCATTGACAGTGTATTCAAGTAAAACGTTTCAAACATAATTTGGAAATTGAAGCCTAGAAAACTATAATATACGGTAGAGAATCTCAATTCTTCCAGCTTTGTCAATTTCCTCTGTGTAGTATAGCAGTTTGGCTAGTCATACCATTTTCACTACTTTCAAAAGAAAGCATTTACTGAGTATCTACTATGTGTCAAGCATTATAGTCTACCCTCTGATTTCACAAATTCCTAAATGCAAGATATTAAATGGTATGTTAATTGATTGTCCTTGAGTCAAGGACCAGATTTGTGAAATGTTTGCCCAGGACCAAGTTGTGAACTCCTTGAGCCTTAGACAAGTGCATTGTCCACTATATTGCACCACTTTGCAAGCTTAGATAATACATATGAAAGCATATTAAAAAGCAAAAATATCTTCAAGATGCACACCACCTTGAGGATAAAAAGAAACTTAAGAAGTCTTTCAGTCTGCTTTTCCTTTAAACTGACTCAGAGGAAAATTATCCCAAAGGCTCAGTTATTTCAAATATTAACACATAAGGAAAAACAAGCATCAAGTTTCCTTCCAAACTCATCTGAATAATTTCCTTTACAGCATGTTCCTCCCATTCTTCATCAGTGTATGTAGAGAAAATCTTGCTCTTCTCTTTCTTCGCTTTCTTCCTCACATATTTTTCAGCTATTTTTTTAATCTCAGCATTTCTTCTATAAACCATCTATTCAAGTCCTTGTTATCCTGAGAGTTTTAGTATCTAGAATTGGCTTCAAACTTCTTGGAAGTGTTTTGTAGTTCTTTGTAACTTTTTTTTCAATGACAATGTGTAATAATATCTGTCCACTGTGGCCCTTCTGTCCAGATACATTGGCGTGGTTATTCCTTCCCTCTCTTGCCNAATAAGTAAGGAAAGTGGTAAAAAAAAAAAAAAAAGTAAAATATATAGCTTCTACAAAGTTTATCTTTCAAATTAACAGTAAAATGTCAGTTTAATTTTATCTGACAGACATTGCAGAAGTATGTTATTGATATTTGCAAAGGGAGTTGGTAAATTTCTGATCTTAAGCACATTTTTTTCTCTCCTGAAAAGATAAATTCCTTCGATATCATGTAGATAATGGCATAATGTTTCTTAAACTCTAACTTAGTGGTTTTGAGCTTCTCCATAGTAAGCTATTGAGTCGGTAATGCCATTCGACTCAATGGGCATGAGTTTGAGTAAACTCCAGCAGTTGGTGATGGACAGGGAGGCCTGGCGTGCTGCAGTCCATGGGATCGTAAAGAATCAGACATGACTGAGCAACTGAACTGAACTGAATTGATAATAAGATATCATCATTTAAACAACTTTTACTAATCTCTCATTGACAGTGTATTCAAGTAAAACGTTTCAAACATAATTTGGAAATTGAAGCCTAGAAAACTATAATATACGGTAGAGAATCTCAATTCTTCCAGCTTTGTCAATTTCCTCTGTGTAGTATAGCAGTTTGGCTAGTCATACCATTTTCACTACTTTCAAAAGAAAGCATTTACTGAGTATCTACTATGTGTCAAGCATTATAGTCTACCCTCTGATTTCACAAATTCCTAAATGCAAGATATTAAATGGTATGTTAATTGATTGTCCTTGAGTCAAGGACCAGATTTGTGAAATGTTTGCCCAGGACCAAGTTGTGAACTCCTTGAGCCTTAGACAAGTGCATTGTCCACTATATTGCACCACTTTGCAAGCTTAGATAATACATATGAAAGCATATTAAAAAGCAAAAATATCTTCAAGATGCACACCACTTTCAGGATAAAAAGAAACTTAAGAAGTCTTTCAGTCTGCTTTTCCTTTAAACTGACTCAGAGGAAAATTATCCCAAAGGCTCAGTTATTTCAAATATTAACACATAAGGAAAAACAAGCATCAAGTTTCCTTCCAAACTCATCTGAATAATTTCCTTTACAGCATGTTCCTCCCATTCTTCATCAGTGTATGTAGAGAAAATCTTGCTCTTCTCTTTCTTCGCTTTCTTCCTCACATATTTTTCAGCTATTTTTTTAATCTCAGCATTTCTTCTATAAACCATCTATTCAAGTCCTTGTTATCCTGAGAGTTTTAGTATCTAGAATTGGCTTCAAACTTCTTGGAAGTGTTTTGTAGTTCTTTGTAACTTTTTTTTCAATGACAATGTGTAATAATATCTGTCCACTGTGGCCCTTCTGTCCAGATACATTGGCGTGGTTATTCCTTCCCTCTCTTGCCTTTAGCCTATCACAAGGTGTACTATTTCATAATCTCCAACCAGACTTATCTATGTCATAGCTTTGAGCACTTTGTTTTGTCTTTCACAGCTCTCAGTATGCTAGGTATCCAGTGACCATTTAATAAATATATGCAGTCAGTTCTCATTATTTATGGTAGTTACATTCTATAAAGCTGCCATGAACACTGAATGAGCAAATATTGAACCCTTACTTCTAGGGAAAATTACAAAGTTAGGTACAACAGTTTTGTCAACCAATCAACACATACACTTTGTTATATGTGTGTTTCTGTTTAAACATATCTTATTTAAGATGTTGTCAATCAATTAATATTAATTGAATTCACAGTCAGTAGCACTATAACTCAAGCCTGATCAAAGCTTATCAAACATATATTTTCTCTATAAAGCACATAACAGCCTTCTTGCACTCAGGAACACTAGACAGGACTTTAACACTACACCTTTGGGCCATCTGTGTAGGCTTCCCAGGTGGCACTAGTGGTAAAGAATCTTCCTGCCAATGCAGGAGACATTAGACACATGAGTTTGATCCCTGGGTCAGAAAGATTCCCTGTAGGATAAAATGGAAACCCACTCTAGCATTCTTGCCTAGAGAATCCCACGGTCAGAGGAGCCTAGTGGGCTACAGTCTATGGTGTTGCAGAGTAGTACAGGACTGAAGTGACTTCACACACATGTAGTTGTCACAGTTCCGAGCCAGTGTCTAGCACACTTTTCAAAGAACTCTCAGATATAATATGAAATTTTATCCTCACATCTACACAGGAAATAGTCATTATTTTATTTTATTCTGTTCTGTTTTGTACTTTGTAACCAGAAAGCATACTACACATTTCCATAAAACTATGAATAGAATTAGAATTCATGTAATTTCTTCTCAAAACCTAGACCCCTGTTACTGCACTATGATTCCACCAAACTATACCTTTTTATATACAATCTCTGATAAACAGAATTCATCCCATCATTCTAATCACTGCTTGAAACAATAAATAGCTCTAGGTCAACACTTAGTTTCAGTTAGTGTTAATTGCTCAGTTGTGTCCAACTCTTTGCGATCCCATGGACTGTAGCTCACCAGACTCCTCAGTCCATGGAATTCTCCAGGCAAGAATACTGGAGTGGATTTCCATTTCCTTCTCCAGGGGATTTTCCCAACCCAGGGATCAAACCCAGATCTCCCTTATTTTAGGCAGATTCTTTACCATCTGAGCTACCAGGGAAGTGTGCCTTACCTCCAAAATGAAGAGTATGTTTAATAAGAATTTCTAGGTGCTATCTAGAAATTTATGGGCATATGTGCCCATAAATATGATTTCTTGAGCTTTAGCACAATAGGACACATAGAAAATAATGAAATCTTTTTAAAAATAAAACCAATTTTAACTACTGCTTCTTTCCATTTATCAGCTCTATGACTTGTCAAAAGGCTTTGCCACTGGCTGAATATCTGCTTTGCTCTGCTCCAGTCTGTACAATATCTGTTCTCTTTTGTAGTTCACTTGTTTAATTAAAATGAATGGACTTTTTAAACACAGCAAGTGCTTTTGCTTTTTTGGTGTCATATCTTCTCAGCTTTTTTCTCCCATTTAGAAAAACAATAGTTTTCTTTTTTTCTCTCTTGATTCTAAAATGCTAGCATTGCTTTTTTTTTTTTTTTTCTGTGTCAATGCTTGTTTTTATTTTCTTGCCATCCAGAAAGATGATTTAATGGCTTTCTCTAACCAAAAGTATGTTGGTCCAGGCAGGGGAGGAGGTATATCCATTTTTGGTTAAGTATCTTAATTTTCATCAACCATACCACTCCAATTATGAGTGTGTACACTTATCTTTCAGTCCATTTTTTCATGTCCTTCAAGAATATACAGCAAGACTTATAATTTATATGTCACATGTAAATCTTTCTGATGAAGCTTTAATTAGATTCTTTACCGTTGACAAGTTCTTTGTTAGAGTTTTTATTCTTTATCTTATCTGTATTTCAGTCCTTCCTAGGAAAATTGACTGCTATACTTAACAGTCATATTGCCTAAGTTTACTTTCTACAATTTAATTTTCTAATGATTTTTCTTAACCTATAAGCAGCAAATCAAGATCATCTTCCATGTTCCATGGCACAAAACTACCCTTAGTATAAGCTTAGAATGCATTGATCACATAGAATTGTGCATATGTGAAATTCTTGAAAGAGAAAATGTAGTTTTACATCATGATCAGTGGTTGATGCTCTGCCACATTTCAAGAAAATTATACCATATTTTTCATATGTTAGGAATTTTGTAAACAGATTTTACAAGTATTCCCTTTTCTCTTGATTTTCAGATTAAACAAACCACATTTTCTTCTCAGTTTTTCTTCACTTTCTCTGTTAACCTTAATAATCTTTTCCTGAGATTATTTCTCTGTTCTCAAGGAGAAGCATGGGAGATCATCAGAAAACAGATGATCTATATTTCATTTCTCCACTTTGATTTTAAGTTACAATAGAAACTTAGAGAAATGATCTAACCTTCCTGAGCACATTCTGCAGACATGGCATAACAGTACTCATGTTTATTTAGCAATGTGTATATACATTTGGTAAATAAGTAGATGTTACTTCTGGTACCCTATATTTAAAGTAACAACAAGCATTCCAATTCATTCTTCTGAAAAAGTAGACAGAGATAGACACTTTAAGTCAAGGAACATATCTGAAATCTAAGGAAAACCTGATGGACATTGACAGAAGGAAAGAGCCCTCCTGAGGCTCACCCACAGCAAGAGACTACAAGGTAGATTGTGGAAATACTGTATTTAGTCTTTTTTAAAAATCCATTAGCTGTTTCTACGTGGACACAACAGAAAGACCTCACCTAGAGGGCTTGCTTCTCTCAACTGATGGAAAGCTGTGCAATAGAATTTCTGTTTTACAGAGTGTGTTTTCTCCTTTTTAAAATCATAGTGGTAAGAACTGATATACAGTCTTTGTGATAAAGCAAAAGTAGAAATTTCTGCAGCTAGAGGAAATTAATTAAAGTTAAAGGAATTTAATTTAAGGGGAAGTTAAATTAAGGGCAGTAATTTATCTGCCCTTCAGACAGCATGGTACTTTATGTCAAAAACCCACATAGTCGCCAGACAAATCCTAAAAGATTGATAAGAATTTAACATTTTAACATTATATTTACTTTAATTTTGTTAGTATACATCTGCTCTGACTTATGATGGAGTCCTTGTGATGGCTGAAACATTCCGAAGTCTCAGAAGACAGAAAATTGATATTTCCAGGAGAGGAAATGCTGGAGATTGTCTAGCAAATCCAGCTGCACCATGGGGCCAGGGAATTGACATGGAGAGGACACTCAAACAGGTAACTCACAATTTTATTTATGTTCAGTTTGTTTCACACGTGCATGTGTGCTAAGTCACTTCTGTTGTGTCCAACTCTTTGCAACCCTATGGACTGCAGCCTGCCAGGCTCCAGTGTCAATAGGATTCTCCAGGCAAGAATACCGGAGTGGGTTTCCATGCCCTCCTCCATGGTATCTTCCCAACAAATATACCTCCTCCAGGGTATCTTCCCAACCCTGCATCTCTTGTGTCTCCTGCATTGGCAGGCAGGTTCTTTACCACTAGAACAACCTGGGACACCTTCAATTTATTTCATTGTCCTTTTTAAATGGAGTATTCAGGAAAAAAANGTGTGTGTGTGTGTGTGTGTGTGTGTGTGTGTGCATGCACATGTGCATGTGCTCAAGTGCACAAGCCTTCACACGCAGCCTGAGTCACAGCTGCAAGGTGGGCAGAGATGGAAGCTTCTGACTGTGCAGCCGCTGCTCTCTTGTGTCCTGAGGCCTGGCCGGGGGAGCACCTGACCTGTCACCAACCTGGAGTGGGGGCCTAACCTCACTGCCCTAGCCCCAGGCTTTCCCTGATGAGGGTGCGGACCTGCCGGTGGGTGGGGATGAAGCCATGGGGGTGGAGGAGGAACTCAGGACACCACCCACCCCGGCATCAGCAGGTCCCCACCCTCAGCAGCATTCTGTCCTAGGGGCTGCGTTCTGGCCAGAGGGATCGGTTTCTAGGCTGGACTTTAACAGTGCCCAGTTCAGCTCTGTGGGGCTCCCTGTCAGCACCCTGGGCTCCATGGGCCCCTCCGGGCCCCCAGAAAACTCAGGCAATGGCCCTTCCACAATGCAGCCTGGCAGTGGGTTCTGCAGTCAGCTGTCCAGCTGTATCTCTGAGCCCCGTCTTTGCCTCTGAGTGATGTCAGGCTGCATGAGGGTGAGGCTGGGCTGCATGCTGGCCCCTAGACCAGTCTCTGCTCTCAGGATGGCCGGTGGGGGTCAGGATGAGGCACTCAAAGGGGGCCTGGCTTCCCTCACCCACCCCTGCCCCCAGCCAGGGCCACCATGGTTCCAGGTATCCCCAGATCCCCTCTGGGAACCTGCAGGACTTTTACTAAGAGGCCTGTTACTACTACCTGCCAGACTCAGTCCTCTTGCTGGCAGAGATGGGGGATCCCATCCTCATTACCCCATGGCTGTGAGGGAAGTCCTCTCCAGCCAGCCCAGACCTGCCGGCATCAGACATCCTGCCCGGAGAGAAGAGTCCCGCCCCCACAGGACCCTAGAACTGGCCTCTCCTGATGCTGGGTCGTCAGGGTCTCCCAGGCCCGCTGATCCTCAAGGGCATGAGCTGGGCAGCTAGGAGGAGGAGCTCATGGAATTCTGGAGATAGACCTCTTAGGAGACCGTGCTCAGGGGTCCCCCCGCCCTGGAGCCCAGAGGCAGCTCCTGTTGCTCCACAACGTGCATAGAGGGCGGGTGTCTGCTTTTTGACTGTGATGTAAGCCCTAACACAGCTTTGGGTGGCTGAGGCACCCACTTCAAAGACATGAATCTCCAACAACAAACACCTCGCCAGCTACACAACTGGGTCAAGAGCCTGGTCACCCCACCCCGACAGCCCCCTCTCGGAAAGCCCTGGGTGACAAGACAATGGACCCTGCAGTGACCCCACTTCTCCCTGCCGTGCTTTAACTTCACTGTTGGGTTCTAGATTCACCAGGAAAGGGAATTCCCTGGTGGTGCAGTGGTTAAGAATCTGGCGTGCAACACAGGCAACGTAGGTTCAATTCCTGGTCAGGGAACTAGAATTCCACATGCCATGGGGCAAGTAAGCCCGTGCGCCCCAACTACTGAGCCTGCGCACCACAACTACTGAGCCTTCAGGCCACAGCTACTGAGCCCACGGGCCACAACTACTGAGCCCGTGCACCACAGCTACTGAGACTTCACGCCATAGGTACTGAGCCCATGCACCACAGCTACTGAGCCCACGGGCCATAACTACTGAGCCCTCAGGCCACAGCTACTGAGACTTCAGGCCATAGGTACTGAGCCCACGGGCCACAACTACTGAGCCCGTGCACCACAGCTACTGAACCTTCAGGCCACAGCTACTGAGCCCATGTGCCCCAACTACTGAGCATACGCACCATAATTACTGAGCCTTCAGGCCACAGCTACTGAGCCCACGGGCCACAACTACTGAGCCTTCAGACCACAGCTACTGAGCCCGTGAGCCACAACTACTGGGCCCACATGCCACAACTACTGAGTCCACGCACCACATCTGGGGAGCCCATGTACCTTCACAGAGATCCTGTGTACCACAATTAAGACCTGATGCAGCCAAATAAAATAAAAGATCATTCCAATAAAATAATAATAAATTCACCAGTAGAGAGTAGAGGCCCAATCCCTAGGCACCCCATCCTGGGCCCCAGTATAGGCAAAGAAACCAGTCTTCTCTTTTTCCACTCCCCCCTACCCTCTGCAAGGCAGGTAGTAGGGTTCAGGTGAGCATCCCAGACATTATAACCCAGAGCATCTCTACTGACAGGCTGAGACCCACCCATTTATGGAGGATGCAAATGTCCAGGAGAGGCAGACCTGGAAGTGAGAGGTCAAGACCCTTGGCCCCTGGGGACGTGTTGGCCGACTGGGAAGTGTCTGAACAGACAAGATGGCACTACCTGGCCCAGCACAGGCCTACCCTTTCCCAGCATCTGCCTTGGTTTCCTCACCTGTAAAATGGGAAGACAACAGCTGTGTCTGCCCCAACAGTCTCCTGGGTAGAGACAGGAGGCTGGGCTAGGCAGGCAGATTCCTCCAGTCCAGCCTGAGGGGTTCCTCAGAGGCAAGGACGTCACCGGGGTCTCGCTGCCCCCTGAACCCCAACCCGTCCTGGCCGCCACTGTCCGAGCAGGTACCTTCCCCTGCCCCACTCGGGCCAGTGGGCCCTGGGCCAGCTCAGCATCAGAGACGGACAACAAAGAACACAGGGACCCTTCCTCCTCTCCTCCCCTTTCACCCTGGCTCATTCCCCTGACTGGAGCCCCACCCCCCCACTATTCTCAAAGGGATGCGTGCTGGGATAAGAGCTCCAGCTCCTGGAGGAGTCTCTGGGGAGGGGGCAGGCTCTGCCTCCAGAGCTCCCGGCCCCACCTCTCTCATGTGCCCCGGCCCTCGGCCTGCTGCTGGTGCCCCAAGGCCCTCATGCTGCTCTCTGAGACCGGCGGCCATCCATGGAGCCTCCAGCAAGCAGAGCTGAGCACAGAAGCTGAGCAGCTGGGCTTCGTCCCCAGGGGACAGATAGCAGGAAAGAGCAGAGCTGAGCCCTGCCCAGATAAGACACAGAAGACAACAGAGTCCTCTTTCTCGAGGTCAAGGAGATGTTCCCAACTACATACGCTCAGAAAGGCTCCCTGGAGATCAGAAAGGGAAGGAGTGTCACTCACAGTGAGTGATGCCAAGCCCCCCACAGACCTCTTCGATAGAATCCATCTTGGCTAAGAGATGTGCACACACACACGGGAGGAAGTCAAAGTGAAAGTCTCTCAGTCCTGTCCGATTCTTTGTGACCCCATGGACTGTAACCCTCCAGGCTCTTCTGCCTGTGGGATTCTCCAGGCAAGAACACTGGAGCGGGTTGACATTCCCTCCTCCAGGGGATCTTCCTGACCCAGGGATTGAACCTGGGTCTCCCACATTATGGGCAGATTCCTGACCTTGTGAGCCCCCAGACACCTGGGGGACCCTGAGATAACCCAATCATGGACTTAGGACCAGGTAAAGCATGATGACTGGCCACAGGAAACCCGCAAGAAACGCCCCATAAAAGTGGTTCAAACCCCCATGAGGGCGCAGCACTCTCCCTTGGAGTCCACCCATGTGTCTATTCACATGTACCCTTTTCCTCCCAGTAAGCACTTTTCTGCTCTCACTGCTTTCCTCTTTGTGGCAATCTGTTCCCACGCAGCTGGTGGGCCAGGCTTCCTCGCTGGCCCCTGGCCCCTGGAGGCCTAGTGGTTAGGGTTCATACTCTCCCTGCCGCAGCCTGACCTCAGTCTCGGCCGGCAGCCAAAGCCCTGGTTCAATCCACTGCGGCCTGAGACCACCTGAGATCAGAGCCAGGTGCTTCCCTCATGTTCTCAGCAAAGGTCCTGAGACAGGTGCCCACCTGAGGGAGCCCTGGGCAGTGAGCCCACAGACAGAGTGCAGCAGTCACAGGCCCAGCAGACACTATGCTGAGGAGGTGACTGTGGGGGGTTCTGGGGCATTGCTGGGCTTCCCAGGGCTGGGGATCCTTACACCCCCTTCTTGTGTCCTGCCTGCCCCCCACCTCCTGAAACCCCAATGCCTGGCAGGAGTATGGACAGCTACCACAGCCCTGCCTCCTGGCAACAGGGCCAGCCAGCACAGCAGGGCCTGAGACGTAGCAAGACAGGCAGGTGTCAGGGCCTTGGGTGCTCCTGCAACCCCCCTCCAACCTCTCTCCTCTGGCAACAGCAGCTCCATCCCCTTTGGGGGCCTCTTCCCCATAAGTTAGTGCCTGTGGTGGGGGAGCCCACAATACTCCACTCCATCCTGACCCTGCTTCAGGGCACCCAGGTCATCAGTGACACAGGGACGGCTCAGGAATGGACACATGACATATTCAGAGGTGGGGGCGCTGGATTCTGGCCAAAGAGGGTCCTTCCCCACAGGGAGGGTGCTGCTGTTGGAGCCTCTACCATAAGAGGAGACGCTGCCTAAGAACAAATCTACCATGCGGTAGGCAAAGCAAGAGAATGAGAGGCAGCTGTTTGAGCACCTGGATCCAGCCATGCCTGAATTCATCTGTACACCTAGGTCCAGCCACGCCTGAAGGTCTCCCTGCACCTGGATCCAGCCTTGCCTGAATTCATTCATACACCTAGATCCAGCCATATCCAAAGGTCTCACTACACCTGGATCCAGCCAGGCTTGAAAAGCTTCGTACCCCTGAACTGACAGTTACATGAGCTGATCCAGTTTCTACTTTGTGACCTGAAATGGGCTAACAAGCGCACCTGCGAGCCTGCCCCCTGGTTTTGCAGGCTCCCGAGATAGTTCACACTGACAGCCCCCACCCTGAGTCCCCCGCAGAGGGAAGCCCCACTCACCATGACAGACGTGGTCATGCCCGGCAGGTCCCACCCTGAGTCCCCCGCAGAGGGAAGCCCCACTCACCATGACAGACGTGGTCATGCCTGGCAGGTGGAAGACATCCATGCCAGCCTCCGCACCACCTGCCACTTCCTCATTCCCCTGGCCTGGCTGGGGAAGGTCGAAGTAGGTGCTGTCCGGCTCCCTAGACAGAGAGACCGCCCAGGCCCAGAGCATGAGGACAGTCCGCACCTCCCCTTGCCCCTCTGCTCCTTCCCTTAACCTCAGCTCTCAGAACCCCCAGCTTCCTTGCCCTACCAGCCTCTCCAGGGCTGGTATGAGTACCAGAGAGGTGGCCACCCATAGGCTCTGTCCCCTGGACCTCTCCCTGTCCCGAGCCCTCTGGAGGGCTGGTCAGAGGAAGCCCAGACTGTGGAGCCTGCGACTCCAGGAGGAATCCCAGAACAGCAGCTCCTGCCCAGCCCCCTCCCCGCTGCCCAGGGCCCGACACTCACAGAGAACTCCACAGGTGCTGGAACGTGGCCCCCTCATCGGCGGCGGCAGGCTGGGTGGACTGGGACATCTTCCAGCTCAGGTTGAGGGCAGCTCACTCTGCGAGAGGAAAGAACAAGAGGGTGGGTTGGGAGGGAGCCTCCGAGCGCTTTGGCCAGCGTCCGCAAGCACGAGTGGCAGGAGGGGCCGATGACGACCACTCGGGGACACCCTTGGGTCCTGGCCGGGTGCAGGCCCCCACCCACCACTCCTTTCATCCTGCCCTTTCTGGGGGTGGAAATCGAGACCCAGGGGCGGGGGCAGCCTGGCCTCGGACCTTCTCAGAGCCATCAGCTGTGACGCGGGGATGGCAACAGCACCCCTCGTGGGGCTGCTCAGGGCCCTGGGGAGCACTAGCTTCAACTCTCTGCTGGGCGATCATGCTAAGTGAAGTGAGTCAGAAAGAGAGAGACAAGCACCATAGGGAATCAGTTACACGTATAAGCTATAAACCTATCTACAAAACAGACTCATGGGGGGACTTCCTTGGTGGTTAAGACTCCGAGCTCCCAGTGCAGGAGGCCTGGTTCAGTCCCTGGTTGGGGAACANTGAGTCAGAAAGAGAGAGACAAGCACCATAGGGAATCAGTTACACGTATAAGCTATAAACCTATCTACAAAACAGACTCATGGGGGGACTTCCTTGGTGGTTAAGACTCCGAGCTCCCAGTGCAGGAGGCCTGGTTCAGTCCCTGGTTGGGGAACAAAAGCCCCACAGGCCACAACCAGGTCCACACGCTGCAACTACTTAGCCCGCATGCTGAGAAACTAGAGAAGCCCCATGATGAAACAAAGACCCAGCTCAGCCAAATAAAATATAATAATAAAGCGTGAAAGAGCAGAAAAGAAACGGACTCACACATAGAGAGCAGACATGTCATTACCAAGGTGGAGAGGGACGGGGAGTTTCGGGTTAGCAGATGTAAACCATTGTATCTAAAATAGACGGACAACAAGGTCCTACCGCATGGCACAGGGAACTATACTGAGATTCTGTGATAAACTGTAGCAGAAAATAATATAAAAAAGAATGTATATACATGTATAGCGGAGTCACTCAGCTGTACAGCAGAAAGTGAAAGTGAAAGTGAGGTTGTGTCTGACTCTTTGCAAGCCCATGGACTGTAGCCTACCAAGCTCCTCCCTCCATGGGATTCTCCAGGCAAGAGTACTGGAGTGGGTTGCCATTTCCTTCTCCGGGGGATCTTCCCAACCCAGGGATTGAACCCTGGTCTCCTGCATTCCAGGCAGACACTTTAACCTCTGAGCCACCAGGGAAGTCCCGTACAGCAGAAATTAACTCAATATTGCAGGTCAACTATGTGCTTTGTGCTTAATCACTCAGTCGTGACCAAGTCTTTGCGACCCCATGAACTATAGCCCACCAGGCTCCTCTGTCCATGGGGATTCTCCAGGCAAGAAAACCGGAATGGCCCTCCTCAAGGGGATCTTTCCAACCCAGCGATCGACCCCAGGTCGCCAGCATTGCAGGTGGGTTCTTTACCCTCTGAGCTATCAGGAAAGTACAGATCAACTATGCTTCAATAAAAAACTAAATTAAAAAATAAATACAAAACAAGAAGAAAAAGTCTCTGCTGTGTCAGGGTCATAGTTACACTGGAACATGAGTGGTCATTATTATTATGAACTGTGTCTCTAGGTTAGCCTGGAGGGGAGACTCAAGCCAGGTTTCAGGGCTCCTGATGCCCCAGCAGCCAGTGACAGCTCAGACCCTGTGTCCCCCTCAAGGAAGGGTAGGTGCAGGGCCCACCCGAGGCTGGAGCCAAGGCCCAGGTAGGAGCCTGGCTGTGCCCAACTGCTGTGGTGCTGGGCGGTCTTTCACCTCTGCGGTGGGATCCTTGCTGGCAGCCTGGATGCAACAGTAATGCCAACCAGGTGAGGCAGCCACCAAGGCCGAGGTGGAGAATCTGCTCTGTCACTGGAGGGGGGTCACGGCATGAATGGCCTCCCTTCACAGGAGATGCCAAGGGCTTAGGGCCCCAGCCCTGTGTCTGCTGGCCTTTGTCCCCACCACCTCCCCTCCTGAGAGTCCCCATGTCCCAGTCACACCCAAAACAGCCCCATCACCACGGTAGTGGCCACGCCAGGCACATCTGGGATCCCTGTCCTTCAGGGAGGGAGGGGCAGGGAAACCAGAGCCCACTCTGCCCACTGCCCCCACCTAGGCCCAGGCGACGTCTCCCCTGGGCTGNAACGAGATGTGCAGAGGTGTGGGGTCTTGGAGGTCCCATCCCACCCCCACATCATCTTTGCTTGGAGTTATTTGACCCTTTGGGTCTCAGTTTACTTGTCTATAAAATGGGTCAATGTAGATCTAAACCATCAGGGTTTTGAGGATGACTGCTGGTGCCCAGCCTGTAAGAGGGTATGACAGATGTTAGATGTGATGGCGACACCAGGGATGAAGCCTGAGTTTGAGAAAGCCATTCTGTCTGGAACCTGGAACAGTGGAGCCAGGGAGGGCCCAGGAGCAGCTGCCCCCAGCCCCAGAGCTGTGGTGCCTAGGAAGGACCGGTGCCCCAGGCCCACCTTGGGGGCCCTTTGGTGGGGCTCTTGCCCTGGGCAGTGGCCTCCAATTCTCGTCCTTGCAGAACGTGGGTGATTCACCCATGACATAGGGCTCCACCTCCTGCAAAAGGAGAGAGGGGAGTACCTGGCCTCCTATGGGCTTGAGAGGAGGGCAGCACAGAGGGCATGAGCAGCGAGGTGGCCCCTGGGCCCTGGGCAGGTACTGTGACAAGGGGAAGCTTGTAGGGTCTCCCCTGGTCCTGGAGGCCCACCCCCAGTCTGTGAGGAGCACAGACAGGATGAAGCCTCCCGTGGTGCATGCCCGTAGGGCTCAGAGCAGGCAGCGGCCATATGCACCCTGTGCTGGGTGTGGGCCTGGGCTTTGGGTGGTCCTGGCCTTCTGATTCTCGATGTCCCTCAGGACAAAACGGGGGCAGGGCTCTGACCAGCTGTGAAGATGCATGGAAGGGGAACTCAGCTGATGCTGAGGCTGGCCCTGACCACCCCTCCCCCGTCTCCACCACCCATCCTCCCAGAATCTGGGAGCCTCCTGGGCCGGCTGCCCATGCCTGCCCCCTGCCTGCAGCCCTTCCTGCCTCTGCTGGTGCCTTTCTCTGGTGACAGCTGTCGTGGACCATGGAGGGGGTGACATTTGGGGGCAGATCCACCCCGGAGCCCCATCGCTCCTCAAGTGCCCAGCGAGCTATGCAAGGGACAGACGCCAGGGTTAAAACCTTCAGACTCTTGGGCCCTTGAGACCCCAGCACTCACCCGGGACAGGCCTTCCTGGCCTGGGGAGGGGGCCCGGGAGGAGGAGGAGTGTGTACAGTCCCTGGAGCAGGAACTGTCAGGAGCAGGAACTGAGCTGGCCCCAAGAAGGGGTAGGGTGGGCGGAGGGAGGGCCTAATGTCCGGAGGAAGGGCCAGGAGCTTGGGGGCAGGGAGCCCCCACCAGCCCTTCCTTAGACTTCAGTAGGAAGATCCTCTGAGTGCACAGCCAGCTGCCAGGTCACTACCTCCTGGGGTGGGAGGGCGTGGGGGACAGAGCCACCTGCCTGTGGGTGGTCCGGAGGGACTGAGAGGAGTGGGACCCTGAGCTGTGCCCTTCTGGTGACTCAGCCCTTCCTGCACAGGTGCGCTAAGCAAGAAAATACCCCCCATCCTGCTTCTGTAAGTGTGCGGAAGTGGTTGGTGGGGCAGAGCCCCCAGTGAGTTAAATGCAGAAGAGCAGGTGCTGAGGGTTCCGGGGGTGACCTGGGAGGCCAGAGCTGGCAGCTGAGGACAGAGCTAGAAGGAGTACCTGGGGGCAGAGGCCCCGGCCCCCTGGTCATATCCCTGGATGACCAGGACTTTGGATACATGCACAGGAAGTGGGTGATGCTTTGGGGCAGGTGAGGAGCCCGGTACTTTGAGAGCTGAAAATGCTCTGATTCATCCTGGGACTCCCAGTCCTGCCCGGGCTCAGGCCACGGGGACAGTGCTGGTTCTCAGGCCCCAGGTGTCCCCACAGTGTGCGTAGGGTGTGGCCCCTTTGCCTTCAGGGCTGCCACCAGGCCTCGAGAGGAGACCTTCAGACCCAACCCTGCCTTGCTCTGGGCAGCCTTTGATCCAGGACACAGAGTGGCCAGCTCCTCCTTGGGCCTGCCTTGCAGCCTGAAGATCTGAGTGAGCCTGAAGCCACCCTTCAGCCGTCTTCGTGGCCCAAGGTCCTTCGGGGACCTGGCCCTCCTTTCTCCGAGGCCTTCAGCCCCTGCTCATCCCCTGGTGTCTCAGTCATCTGTGCTGTGTAGCCAGTCCCCACCTACAGAGGGGCTTAAAGCGGCACACGGCTATTGCCCCACAGGTTCTGTGGGCAGGGAGTCCTGCATGTCCCTCCACTGGGCCCCCTGCTCAGGGCCCCACCAGCTGCACTCCGGGCACCAGCCAGGACCACCATCGTGTCTGGGGCTGGGACCTCCTCCAGGCTCTGGTTGTTTGGCAGAATTCAGGTTTAAGTTCTTGTTGGCTGTTGATCCAGGGCTGCTGTTCTCAGCTCCCAGAGACCACCTGCTGCCCCTCTCCTCACCGCGGTCCCTCCCAGCCTTGGCTCCTGAGGCCATCAGGACAACCGCTCCCTAATTAGGTCAGGCCCACCTGGCGAGCGCCACTTTTGATCAAAATTTTCCCAGTGTCTCACAATACCCTGTGGGGGTAGGGGCTCGACCCCAGGCCCCTCCCCCTACTACCTGCCTCTGTGTCTCTCTGTCCAGCCACCTGCCAAGCCCCTGATCCTCTTGGGGGCAAGCCTGAGTGCACCAACAGGAACCTCATTGACTGATAGCTGCCCCCAGTCCCCGGCCTTCATGCCTGCAGGCATCCTGGCCGGAACTTACAGCCTGGGCCCCGCTGCAGCCTCACTTCCTGAACACCAGTCTACACCTCAAAACCTCGATTTTCCTCGATCGTCTCATTATGAGTGATGGATGCCTGTGTGTTGGGAGTAACAGCCCCAGCCACCCAGAGTCCTGGGGTTCAGGCCAAGTGTGCTGAGCCGTGTTTCTGGCTAAAGCCACCAAGGCCCACAAGAGCCTGAGCCAGGGGCTCCCGGCCCAGCCCCTCGGGGCGGCACTGGCTACACATCCTCTGCCTGGGCTCCCCCTTCCCCTCTTGCAGAGGACCTGGGGGGCTGGACATGCTGACGGGCTCCTTGGGCCGAGTCTCCCTCTGTGTAGCCCCTGCCACTCCCAGTTCCCCAGCATGTAGCTGGAACAGGCCAGGAGGGGGGTTCTAAGCTCTCCTTGGGGGGCGAAGCAGCTGGGTTTGGGGGACTTGGAAGCTTCACATCTCCCTTCACATGGTTTGGGTTCAACTGACCTTCCAGGGAGGATCCTGGCCCTTACGCCAGGGGCAGCTTTGTGCCAAAGACGGTTACATCAGAAAGCATGGTTCCTTCAGAAGGGAGAGGTGGTGAGCACTACAGAGACCCCGGGTAGGCAGGTCCCCGTCTCCGAGCCCTTGGCATATCCTGTGGTGGGCAGAGCTCCAGTGGTCCTCCTGGACCACATCCCTCTGATTCTGGGGCCTCAGCAGCAGCAGGGGCATGGCCAGCGGCAGCCTGGGCAGTGTCTGTGGTGCAGGCTGGGCTGCATTGGGACACACCCTGCTGCTCTTTCTGTTGCCAGGCTCCCTGTGGGGTCCCAGGGGAGTACAGTCGCCCCGTGTACGTCTCATCTCCACTCAGCCCTTTGGGGCGGCCCCAGAGGACCACCGTGTTCCCTGAGTAAGAGTAAGACTCACTGCGCCCTAGGCACTGGGGCCAAGGCACCATCTCTTCCCTTCGGGGTGGCCTGGCTTTGCCTCTCGAGGTCTCGGGGGCCGGGACTGGCCCCCCAGTGCTCTGGAATGGAGGCCTGTGGTCCCCATGGCCTCCCACGGGCAGCATCTCAGAAGGAGCTGAGTGCAGCCCCATTGTGGAGCCGGCCTGCGGCCCCGCATGCCGCCCCCTCCCTGCGCAGCCTCCTTGGTGCGGTCCGACCCAGCAGTGGGCAAGCTGAGGCCTGCCCTAGACTTTGATGAATAGTCATGAGGAATAAAGGGGTGGGCCACCCGTTTTGTTGTTAGATGCAGCTAGTTGACAGCACTGGGGAGATGGAGAGGGCCAAAGTGCCCCTGGCCAGCCCGCATGCTCCAGAGCATCCCTCGCTTCTGGTCCCCTAGCCGCCAAGCTTCTCCGCCTGGTCCACCCTGCCGGGCAGCTGCACCCCTGCCCCCAGTCCCCCGGCCACCCACACTCATGCCTCATCCCGCGGCACGCCAGCTCCCCGGCGTGTGCAGAGCCCCGCGCGCCCGCCATGCTGTTTGTCAGTGACCCCATGCAGCACTTCGCCTCGGTAGGTGCACCTCCTGGGTCCTTTGGGTCGACTGGGGTGCCTGTGTCTGTCCTTCTCGGGGGGAGCCTTGGTGGGGCTTTCGCCTGGTAGAAGGGTCATTGGGCAGTCTCTTGCCTGTCCTCCCTCGTCCCCCTGGTCGGGCACTTGCTGCCAGATGGGGTGCCGCCATCCAGGGGGAGCAGAGGCAGGAGGGAGGTGCCGGCCCATCCTGGAGATGCCCTGGGGACATGTGCCTGCTAGTGCGGCAGAACCAGTAGCCAGGAAGAGGAGGATGGGTGGGTGTCTGGTCAGCTAGTGGCCCAGCCAAGAGATGTGGGGTTTGCCATGCTCCCTAGCTTTGGACTGTCCGAACTCGGGGCCTGCCGCGCCCAGCCCTGCCTCCGACTGCAGGAGCTTAGCAGGAGGTCGTCTTTGCTCCAGGACTCGGGCTGTTAGGCTGCCACCACCTGCTCCCAGGTCGAGAGCATCCTCACCTGGGACGCTGCTCTATTGGCCAGCTGAGTTTGCAGGTCAGGGGCTGGCCGCGAGCTGGCCTTGAGGCCATCCTATCGCCCTTCACAAGGGCCATTGGCCAGCAGATAGAAGGATGGATCTGCAGCTTTTGCCTGGCCCCAGAGACTGGGGCTCATTTCCAGACGTGTCAGGTCCCCGGGGCCAGCAGGCACCAGGCTGCTAATTGAGCAGGTGGAGGTGGGGTGCAGCGGCTCCCTCAGGTCTTTTCTCCTGCTGGGGAGGCGGAGGCAGTGGGACTCGTGGGTACTATGTGCCCTGTGGGAGACCCAGCAGTGGGCAGAAGGGGGTGAACAGCTGGACAGAGTCCAGGTGTCCCCAAGCTCTGTGAGTGGAGGACAAGCACCGTATGCAGAGCCACAGAGACCTGCAGGTTCGCAGTCATGTGTGTGTGCGCAAGTGTTTGTGTGCGTGTGTCTGGGCGTGTGGGTGACAGTGGGTGTATTCGCTGTTGGGACAGGTATATGTGTTTGTGCCTGCAGGTAGGTGTCCCCAGGAAACCAGGGCAAGAGTAATGTCGTGGGTGTGGCCCAGGAGGGGTGAAGGGTGTGTGACCTCTTTATACAGCCTGACCGGGCACTGACACCATGCTCCCACATCTGGAAGCTCTCTGGTGTCTCCACACCTTTGGTGGGAACTTTTTATCTGAAACCTGGCCCTGAAAAAGGGCAAAATCCCATGTGGCCACAGTTAGAGTCCCATCTCTGCTCACTTCATCCACCAGCCCCTGTCAGTGGGCTCAGACAGTAGGTTCCTGGGGAGCAGTCCCATACCCCAGACTGTCCAAAGAGATGGTAGGTGAGCTGGGAGGGGCTGTCTCCTGCCGCCCAGGGTCTGTTGTCACACAGAAAACTTAAAGCAGAGCCTGGAGTCCCGGGCCCTGGAAGCCAGTGTCCCCGCCTGGTCGGTTGGGGAGCCCCGCGGACACAGAGGACTCTGGTGCAACCTGTTCTCTTGCACGAAGTGGGCATCACCATGTAAGTCAGCTGAGACTGCAGCTCACTGCCTTTTGAGGAGGCAGAGGCACGGTGATGGGGGGCACGGACCCCGGCTCTGGGACATGGAGCGCTGCCTCCCTGCAGGAGCTGTAGGTGGTGGGAAGGGACCCCCTGGCATCCTCCCTGCTGCTGCCACCCTGCCCTGAGGACCAGCAATGCCAACCCTGTCATCGCCTGGCCTCCTTGCAGACCGAGGGTAGCCGTGGCCCATCTGTTCGTTCATTAGCTCAACAGGTGCCCAGAGCAGCTCTGGTGGCAGGTGGGGGCCTCTGGAGACCCTTCTGGGGCCAGGGAGCTGGGCTGGGTGGTTCTGATTTGTAAAAGTGCCTCCGCTTCCGTCCCGGGGGAGGTTACCTCCGATCTGCTCACTGTATGCAGAGGGGAAGTGGTATGAACACTCGAGGTTGAACTGGAGGTCATGTGGTCGCCCCTGTGGTTATCAGGAGCCCACTGGGCCAGGAAAGAAACATGGAGCTGTCGGGGCCCCCACTTGGTCTCCTGGGGGATCCGCCTTTCTGAGCTCTGGTTCTGATGTAGCTGCTTGCAGCCCTGTGCCAGTGGGTGACCCAGGAAGGCACATGTCTGACTCCCTGCTCCCTCCTACTGCCCATGGGTCAGGCAGGGCTGGACAGGCCCCTGCGATGGCCCATTTACTGGGGTCCTTCAGCTGGTGCTGGGGTGGGGTTGATGCTGGTCAGAGCAGACTTTCCTCCTGCAGGGACCAGTGGCTCACAGAGCAGGAAGGAGCCGAGGGCCCGTGGGGGCCGCCTCAGATGGGATGAGCTCCGTTACCACCCAGACGGTCCCATAGTCCTTCGGGTGGGTGTCCAGGGGCCCCACCCAGCTGCCTTCTAGGCCCCCGTTTCACTGTGTATCAATTTAGACCCTCATGGCATGAGACAGGCATGTTGGATGCTGCTGGCTCCCCCGTGCCTCCTCTACTGATGGACCCAGGTCCACCTGGCCTGTAAGGCTATGCAAGGCCGGCTCATGAGTGACTGGGCCACTGTCCTGGGGGCCAGGCCTAGGATGGGCATTGTAGGTGTGTGCTGTGTGCTGGGCAGCATGGATTCCCATGTATCCGGGAGCAGGGTCGTCCCCACCCCCCATCCCCACAGACAGGACAGTTCCTACAGGAAGGGCAGCCTTGGACAGGAGGGCTCAGGAGGGAAAGGCCAGTCAGGGCGTTAAGAAATATTTGCTGAGAGCCTACTGCCTCTCCAGGCACACTGGGCACACCAGGCACACCAGAGAAGGACGGGATCCCTCCTGAATTCTAGAAGCAGCCTGATCTGCAGTGCTGAGAGCACACCACAGGAGGGCAGGGCGAGGCTGGGAGCCACGGGAGACTGGGATGGAGAGCGTGCAGGAGCCTTGGACCCGGAGGGAGCAGGGGAGGGGCTGAGAGCCCTGGGGTCCTGGATAGAGTCTGCTGATGGGCTGGAGGTTTGGACCTAAGTGACTGGGTGAAGGGAGTCGGCATTTATGCAGCTGGGAAACTGAGATTTGGGGTGAAGCAAGCGCTCTGCTTTGGCTGTGTTGTGTGAGACGCGTCTCAGCCACTGCACAGGTGAACAAGAGGAGAGACGGGGCAGAGTTCCTGAAGCCTCGGGAGGAAGCGGGAGGGGATGTCTGGTGGGGCTGAGGGCTGAGCAGTGCCACCCCGGTGCCTGGGACCTGAGATGCGGAGCAAGGAGGAGACGGGGAGGTGGTGGGAGGTGGCCAGCTCAGCTGGGGTTTGAAGATGACCTTCGGAATGGGGGCAGGAGAGGCACTGAGAAAAATGTCCTGGCTTCTTGAACCTTGTGGACGGGAGGACAGTGCAGAGTCTGAGCCACAGACTGAAAGAGCCGCTTGGACACCTGGGGCAGGTGTCCCGAGTGCTGAAAGGTGTGGGCAGAGATGCCCCTGGGGAGCCCGCGGCATCAGGGCGGGTGGGGCTGCATGCTGGAGACAAGCCGGCCGCTCCCCTGAACCTCCCCAAACTGGAGCTGAGCAGAGGGAGAGACTCTGCCATGAGACAAAAGGGGCAGCCTGGGAAGGGAGGAGGATAGGAAAGGCTGCTGAGAGGGCGGGGTGGCCAGGACAGAAGAGGGAGGGGCCTCAGGAGACCCGGCAGGAGGCGTTCCGTGGATGGGAGCAGAGCTGAACTGCGGGGTGGGCTCGTGCTGCGAGGCTGCAAGGCCTTGGGGCCGGGGGGGGGGGG
>SJYA01002443.1:1076478-1095362 GCA_006410615.1 Neotragus moschatus | reverse complement strand
GGACACACATGCAGACACGCACAGACGTGCGGACACACATGCAGACACGCACAGACGTGCGGACACACATGCAGACACGCACAGACGTGCGGACACACATGCAGACACGCACAGACGTGTGGACACACATGCAGACACGCACAGACGTGCGGAGACACATGCAGACACGCACAGACGTGCGGAGACACATGCAGACACGCACAGACGTGTGGACACATGCAGACACGCACAGACGTGTGGACACATGCAGACACGCACAGACGTGTGAACACACATGCAGACACGCACAGACGTGTGGACACACATGCAGACATGCACAGACGTGTGGACACACATGCAGACACGCACACAACACACGCATGCACACCACAGCACATGTGCAGGCATACGTACATGTTCTTAAACACATGCACATGTGCCAGCGCCTCCTGGTTGCTGCCCAGGGTTCTGACAGCCCCTCCCGTCCTCCAGGAACCGGAGCAGTGGGTGGCAGGTAACTGAGCAGCCAGAGGAGGGGCCTGGGCTCTTCCTGAGACTGAACAAGGGGCAGGGCCAAGGCCAGGTGGGCATGTGGCTGTCAGGGCACTATCACAGGAGGTTCTGTAACTGCCCCCTGGCAGTGTTTGCTGCCTGTGAGCATCCTGGCTGTGGCTTGTCCATTTTGGGGGCCCTTCTGCGCTTTGGAGAGAGACAGGCACCATGAGAGCTCACGGGTGTGAGTGGGCTGGCGCCTTTGGGCACTGATGCTCTTTGGGCTGATGGGTGGGTGGAGCCAGCTGGGGATGGAGGTACCCAGTTCCCAGGTCCCTGTTCCACACCCTCCCCAGGACTGGCAGGTCGCCCTCTGTTGACCTCCGGATGGCCACTCCCACCCCGGGAGGCCCCCTACATTGTCAGTGTGGGGACAGCTGGTGACAAGAGTCCCAGGGAGCAGAGAGCAGCAGCAGCCGCTGTGAGGGCGTCTGGATGCTATCCAGCCCAGCCTAGCCTCCCCCTGCTCCCAGGCTGAGCCTGGGAGCCAGGGAAGGGCTGTCCTTGGTGTTCTGGAGGTTTGGGGAGGGTGTTCCGAGGGCAGAAGGGTGACTTGCTGTGGTCAGAGCCCTGTCCCAGCTGGGCATCTATGGTCGCCTTGGGCAGACTGGGTGGCACTGCTGATGGCCTACAGGGCAGGCTGCCGTGAGGCAAGATGGTGTGGGTATGTGGGAGCGTGAGGGCACAGCTGCCCCTGGGGGACCTATGGACAGCCTGACACCCTGGACAGACCCCCTCAGTGACCTCCAGCTGCCCTCAGACTCAGAGGGGAATGTGTCCATCTGTCTGTGTTGGGGGCTAGCTGGCCCACGAAGGCCAAGTGATGCCCCTCCTAGAAGCACATGGTGGGGGGCCAGGAAACAACAAAGGCACTTCATGGGATTTCTGGGTAGAATGGGGCTGAGTCAACCCTAATGGATTTGGGAGAAAACTTTCCAGCCCCTCGGAGGTTTGCAAGCAGGAAAATAATAGTGGAGGTGTCCCAACATGATCGTGGTATCAATTGCGTTATCCTAAAAGTTTATGGAATGCATAAGTGGAATTAATACCTTTTACTGGCACCAGGAGCAATTATACGTATTTGAAACTGAAGGAAGAGTCCTAACAATGTACATTGTGGAGATGAAACGCGGGTTGTTTAGGGGAATCGGGTGCACCACACTCAGGGAGCGTCTTCAGCAAGCCTCACCCTGTATCGAACCTGGGAGCAGGGCTTCCTGTGGCTGGACTTGGGGTGTCAGTGCCTGGCTCATGGCCTGAAGTAGGGTCACCTCTTCTGTCCCCTCAAGCAGCCAGAGAGCCCTGCTCCTGGAGTCACAGAGCTCAGCCTGGGGGCCCCTGGGAGGAGCCCTGAGTCCCTGCTGCTGAGGGGTGCTCCCAGGGCAGCTGCCACCTCCCACCCCAAGCTTCTTGTAGAGGAGCCCCTGGGTTTGGGGGTCCATCTCAGAAGTGTGGGGCTGTGGAAAGGGCACAATGCGACCCATGTCATTTCTCATCTGCTGGGACTTTTTCTGAGTTGGACACAGGTCTGTGGATTTTGGGGTGACTGGTTTGTGGGTTGACAGTGCCCCTGCAGGGCCCCTCTGTGGGCAGGCCCCACCAGGAGCATCCCAGCACATGCTGTAGGCTCTCAGGGTCTCCCCACTTTACTGATAAGGCTTGGGTGGCCAGGTCCCTGCTCAAGGTCACCCATCCGCAAAGGGAGAGAGGGGTTGGAATCCCAGCAGCCTGACCCCTGGCTTTCATTACTTAGCTTGTAGGCACCCTGTGTACCTCTGTGGGGCGCATCTAAGGAGTAGCCTTCTCCCAGCTCTGAGGGCTGGGTCTGTAGACACCCTTAGAACCCAGGGGACCAGTGGTAAGGGGAGCTGACCCCTCAGAGGTCCAGGGCCTGCCAATGGCTATGGCAGGAAGCACCCAGGCCCCCAGCAAGCCTGTGATCACTGTTTGTCAGTGAGTGAGTGACAGCTGCCCCTGGGTGGGTGGAGTCTGCCTGGCTGTGTTCTCTCTCTGCTTCTTATTGACCAGTGAAAACTCCTCAAGAGCATTTTATAATTAGAACGATCGGGTCTGACCAGGCTCAAAAGTAAAAGTAGCCACAGGCCAGGAGAGCCTGTGGATCAGGGGAGCTGGGCGTGGGACCCGCCCCTCTTCCTCTCTTGCCACACCTCAGCCAGGCCCGCCATTCTCAGCTCAGTCTCGGGTTCCCTTAGCCCCCTTTCTGGGTGGGAAAGTGAGGACAGAAGGGGAAACCCCATCTCTGTCTCTCCTAGAACCACTGCTGCAGCGGCAGGGGCCTGAGTGCCCTGGACCTTGGCCATGGGAAGCTCGGGATGAAGGTCACGGCTGAGCAGTGAGTGGAGGCTTTGCGTCCAAGCCAAGTGGGTCCCTGTGGTTGGTTATCAGGGAAACCTGCTTTGGGGTTTTCTTAGATCCCAAACTTGGAAACCAAGTTCAGGTTCATGGATCCCTCAGAATTTCTAGGGCAGGAAAGCCCCTGTGAAACGTACACAGGGTTGGGTGAAGTAGATGATCAGAGGCATTGGGAAAACCACTCAATGGCCTGGAGGCAGAGTCCTCAGGATCACAGACCTACCAGGGCGAGGCCCCCTTCCTATGTGGGGGTCCTGGTGTTGGGGAGGGGAGCAGCCAGTGCCTCTAGTGACCAGGGAGGATGAGCCCAGGTGGTGCTGGTGTAATGGGAGCGCCTCATGCTGCGCTGCATGGGATCAGACGTTCAGAAGTCAGTACTCCCTGCCTCGGACCCTTCGCTGGCTAGTTAAAAGTTCCAGCGAAAACTTCTATTGCAGCCATCTGTACTAAAAGCTGAAAAATGGCCACTGACCATGTCCAGGGCATGCAGGTCCTGGGGTTTCTCTCCTGCTGGCTGGGAGTGGGGTTTATTTAGTGAAGAAACGCTCTCATTGCTTCCTGGCTGGAGGGTGTGGCTTTAACTGTAGTCCCCAACTGGGGGCTTACCTGTGGCAGCCGTGGCAGGAAGGTGCTTCCTTAGGGCTCCTGCTGGGACCGACGTGACAGCCCTCCAGGAGGCCACCTTGAGTGTCTGCCACTGCCATGGCCACTGCCCAGCCTCCCCTCCCTGAGTCCCCTCAGCCTCCTACAGCTGGTTCAACTCTGGCCCCGATGCCCCCAGGCCATCCAGAAGCTGCCGGGAGCTGGGGGAATGACTGCCCGCACCGAACAGCCCAGAGTCCAGAATAGCATGCCTACAGGCAGAGGCTCTGAGACTGTCCTGTGAATGGAAGCTGGCCGCTGACCCTTGCCTTCACCATGCCAACAAGGCGACAACAACTCAAAAAGGCACAAGGGGTAGGGTGAGCATAGTGGGGGCGTCCTCCTCTGGCCATCCCATGGGCCCTCCCAGCACTGGATCAGAGCTGGGCTGGTAGGCAGCCTCCCCTCGCTGCCTCATGTCGGGCAGTTCTGAGGCCTGGCCACAGCCCTGCTAGCTGGGTTCTGGCCAGAGCGCTCTCTCCATGAGGCCAGCAAGGGGGTATGCCCACTGCAGGCAGGGACACCAGACTTCAAAGGAGGCTGGCACAGACAGGCTGGCAAAGTCAGAAGCCAAGTTTGTGGGCAGAGGAACTGAGTTTGGACCCAGCAGAACCGAAGTTTGGTGCTTCAGATGGTGATGCTGTTTGTGCCCTGGGAGTAGGCGTGGGGGCAGGTCCTTCTCCTCCTCAGGGTCCGGGCTGGCCACATGTTGTGTCTGGGTCACTGAACACGGACCAGATGGAGCCCAGGGTCCACACCTGCCCCTGAGGGTGTCACTGGGGCCACGGGTAGCCGGCCCGTGTCACAGCCAGCCTCTGGGCAGCTCCCTCCTCCTGGAGGGACCAGAGTGAGAGAGGAGACAGTAGAACCCCCTGTGTGCCAGGACCCCCCAAGTTCACGGGGGAGCTAGTGACTCGACACGGCCCTTCGGGATTGGAACTGAGCATCACACAGCATCTCGACAGAAAAGTGGGGGCTGGAACATCCAGGCCAGCTGCCTCCCCCCCAGCTAGCTGCCCCCCAATAATCCCCACCTGGACACCCCTCGCTGCACCAGGAGGCTGTCTTACGCTCCTTCTGTGATCAATGGGGATGCCTCCCTCCCCAGCAGGACAGGGCAGGTCAGGCTCCTGCATCTTGGTCCCCTTGTCTCAAGAGGCTGAGACTCAGCAAGCTGGGATGAAGGGCAGCACAGCTGGCCCCGTGTCCTTGTCCACCTGCCTCTTTGAGCTATGTGGTCTTCACGGCCCCAAGTCAAGCCGAGTGGTGACAAGGGATCTAAAGATGGAGCTCAGGGGCCCAGAGCTGCACTACCCCAGCTTTTGGAGGCAGAGCTCTGCGTTGCTAAAGCAAGGTGAAAGGGTGACCTCGAGGGGGAGGTTGTGTGCCAGTGGACCCAGCACAGAGAAGGTGTCAGTAGACGGTGGACATGCAGGTGGTCCCAGGAGCCCTGTTGAGAGTGTGGGGCAACTGCGCCCATTCACAGGCCTCCCGGCCTCGACACCAGCAGACATGGCCTCCCCAGACCCACCTGGTCTGTGCCCCCCGTCTGGCCAGGCTTCGGGTGGGCCCTCGGCTCCTGCCCCACTGGCCATCCTGCACAGCAGGCCCAGCGCCCACTGGACCCTCTCTTCTGGGTCAGCTCAGCGCACGCCTGCTGTCTACTTCGCCCCTGATTTTAGCCCAGGACAGAAGCCAATTCCCCAGGCAGCCCACAGCCTTGAGTGGGACGAGGAGTGGGCTGGTTTGGGGGTGAAGCTCACTGAGGGTGTCCCTGCAGGCCCCTCTCTCTCTCTGGGGGACAGCTTCTAGACCACAGCCTCCAGAGCCTCCCCAAGATGGTAGTCGGGGTCTCTCAGCACCAGCACAGCCTGTCTGACCTCCAGGTCTGCTGGGCTCCTGGTGAGGGGAGCCCGGGCCATCCAGCTTCACAGGGGTGTCAGTAGAAGCATCTCCCACACCACCCCATCCCAAGCTGGGTGCTGTTGAGGCATCACAGTGGCCTTCCTTCTCTGCTGGCCAGGCACCAGCTGCCGCCCTGGGCATCTCAGGTTCCCTGGATCCTCCAGCCACCAGGCCTGCATCCAGGGTGGAGTGTTGGCCATGGGTTTCCTTGTGTGTGGGTTTCCAGCGAAGATCTTCGCTGCCTTCTGAGCGTGGGTGCCCTGACACAGGCTTCGGTGATGGTCATAGGTGCCCCCACACCCCCCAGGCCGGTCACCTCGCTGGCATCTGTCAGAGCTTAGTCTCTCTTGGCTGAGTAAAGATGGGAGTGTGGGAGTGGATCTGTGCCAGTGACGGGGGTGGGGGCGGGGGTGGCCAGGAGTAGAGGGCACTGTCCCTGTGGTTTGTGTCACCCTGGGAGGCCTCCTCCCCTTGGGGGAGAAAGGAGGCTGAACCAGGGGTTCTTATGGGCTTTGGAAGCTGCCTGGGACCCCACGAAGCTTCTTGCCATGCACTCTGCTGACCTACTCAGGAGCTTTTCTAGGGTGAATGAGGGTCTGTGGTCTTGTGGAGGTCCTCAAAGGATCCGTAACCCAAGAGCAGGGAGAAACGTGGGTGTGAGCACCAGTGTTTGCATGCACACACACACAGAAAGCAGATAAAAGTGGTCTATAAAAAAAATCATTAAAAAAAAATAAAGCCCCCACTGCGGGCCCCGTCTCCCAGAATCTGTTGTAACAGATTCACCCAAGCTGGTTAACGGTATTTGCGGTTTGCAAGACGCTACACGTCCCTGGAAAATGACAGACAAGTTATTATCACCTCTCCACTCTGCTCCTGCCCAAACCTGCCCATGCTGGGCACCCAGCTGCCGGGGAGCGGGCGCGAGGAAATTAACAGCCACCACGCCGCGCCCGCCACCCGCCGCCCTCTCCTCCATCACCCCCGCACCAGCCCTTCCAGGCCTGCGGCTTCCAGCCAGGCCAGGCCCATCATGAGCTGGGCGGGGGATGGGGAGGCGTGGATCTGAGGGGAAGAGCTGGTGGGGGCGGGATGGGCACACACCAGCGTTTGGGCGAACCATTTCCTGCAAACACGAAGGAACACACGCATCCCCGAACAGGCAAGTCCTGACGGCTCCGTGTCAACAGCCGAAGATAAATAAGATTTTATCAGCTCGGAATCTGTTGAAACACATCCATCTAGCGGTCCTAGGGAAGGAGAGGCAGGCAGGAGGGAGAGAGGAACTGTCTCCATGTGATCTTTCTTACAGAACCAAGGAGGACCCAGGAGCCCTCCTTCTCCCTGCCCCGTGCCCAGGGTGGCCCGAGGCCCCAGAGCTCTGGGAGGAGGGGGAGGAGCTGGAGGAGGCGTGGGGGGCTCCTTCATTCCCTCCAGGCCCCACACTGCACCCCCACTGGCTTGCCCCCTCCTCCGGCCTGCCCCCTCCCCTCCCAGGCTTCCCTCCTGCCTGGCAGACCAGCAACCACAAGGTGGCACCACTGATGCTACCAGGGTGCGGAGACCTCAGGTCTCACTCCCTGACGCTACTGGACTCTGGCCAGACTGGACATCTGTGGATCCACCCACTGCTGGAGTGGGGGCCTGACCTGTGTGTGTGCCAGAAGGCCACAAGAGCAGCCAGTAGGGAGGGCAGCAATGGGTAGGGGGCAGCCCTATGGGGAGCAGCGGAGAGCCAATGACTGGCCTTGCTAGGACCACAGAGGGAAGAGTGTCCTCTGCACCCTCACCGCTGGCCGGTGAGGCACACCAGGCAGCGGTGTGCTCCCAGCCGAGCCGGCTTTTGGTTTTCACAAGGGCGGTCGGGCTGCGGCTACCCGGTGGTACCAGGGACAGCTCCCGGCAGCTCCTCCCAGAGGGTGGGGCGTCCTCAGCTCTGGCGGAGGTGACCGGTGGGGCTGGGGCAGGCAGCCCAGGGGAAAAGGCTGCGTGGGTCAGGCGGGAGTTCTGAAGCCAGGGGGTGATCAGGGAGCCTGGGGGGTTGGGATAGGGGGCAGCAGCTTTGCACCTCCAGAGCCTGGCTCCACCCTGTTGGCTCCATTCCCTCCTCAGTGGGGCTGCCAGAAATGCCTGGTCTTGGTAGACCTTACCCGTCTCAGGACTTGGGCGGGAGCACAAGTCAGAGGGTGAATGGGACTCCTGGAGGGGGACCTGCACAGCCGACGGTCACGTCACAGAAAGGTCTGTTCAGTGGTTAAGGCATCCCAGCTGTCCAGCCCAGAGCTGAAACGGACACAGCAGCCAGATGTCAGGCAGTCTCCCCTTGCAGACCACCCTGTAGTAGTCCAGGCCAACTCTTTGCAGTCCTTTGCATGCCCCTTCCAGTCCTGGGTCACCTCATTCCCTGAGCCCTTTGAAGGCAGGTGAGTCACCTGCAAGGGAGGAAGCCCATGAGACTGCGTGGCCTTTGGGCATGAGCTGTGAGCCTCACTAAGTCTAGATTTTTCTGGGGGTAGAGGGCCTCTTGTCTCATTTCCTTAGTGAGCCAAGACCTGGGCAAACACTAAGCGTTCAACAAAGGCTCTCCGAGTGGATGGCTCCCAGCATCCCAGCTTCTTCCTCCATCACTGCTTGTATTCAGGTCCCTGTAGTCCAACTGAGGCCTGCCATTCCCTGTGGGGCCCTCCTCCACCAGAAAGACCCCTGGGTACCTGGAGCTCCTCCATGACGATGACCAGGTAGTTTCATCCCGAGACTAAGTGCACACTTGTCTCACGTCAGGGATGAGCCCTGAAGCCTCGTACGTGGGTGGACAAGAGAGCTGGGCCCTCGGCTGGCACTTGGGGTTTGCTTTGGGCTGGGCTACTGCTGCCTGGGCACAGATCTCGAAACAGGACACTCAGCTGATCTCCCAAACTGGTGAAGGGGCAGCATTTATCCTGATGGGGACACAGGAGGTCAGCAGTCACCTCCCTGGGATGCAAGCTGCCCCCTGCTGTGTGGCCTCTGAGCCTGCTGTCTGGCAGCTGAGGGCCCACCTGCATTCATAGGGGGTGTGCCTGCCTGCAGCAGTAGGGTTGCAGGCACAGGTGGACAGAACACGTGGGAGAGGACAAGCCCTGTGGGCATCCAATCCCTTCCGTGACAGGGGTACAAAGGCACTCGTCCTGCAGCCAGCCCCGAGGGAGTTGGGCAGGGTTCCCATCCCCCAGGACGCCACTAGGGAGACCCTCTCACTTGTTCCCCAAGCCCCCCAGACCAACTGCAGGGACAGGGCAGCGTTTCTGGTGGGCTTCAGTTCATCAGAGGAAGGACAGCTGTGCTGCTCAGGGCCGAGGGCGCTGAGGGGCAGGGACCCCTTCCCCCTGGGCTCAGGGTGAGCTCCATCTCCCTTGGCTGAGGTTAGGAGTCCCTGATGGTCCATTGTGTCCCTTGGTGGCCAGAGACGCAGCGCAAGTGGCCAGGGTGGCCTTCATCTATGGGTCATAGTGTCAGGCACCAGCTTCCTTGGCAAAGGTGGGCTCAGACCTGCTCATCCTCTGGACTGCAGCAGCCCCATCTCCAGTCTGACCCCACACACCATGGTGTGGTGTGCTGGGAGCTTCCCAGAGTCTTCTGGCCAGGGTAACTCCAAGTCCCTCTGGCTTGTGGGGGAACCCAGGGGTATGGCACAGGGACAGGAAGCATCCTGTGACTCTGAGAGCTCGAGGTTCCCCACTGTCCCTGTGGATGGATGGGGCCATGAGGAACCCCTGATGGGCCCCAAGGAGCCAGTCACTGGAGAACAGCCAGCTTAGAAATGAGTGGACACCCCTGTTTCCAAGGGGCCCTTCCATCAAGGTCACTTTGGACTCGTGAGAGCCAGCCTGGGTCCTCAGGTGGGCCACCTGGACCCCTGGGCACTGGCCCTGGGGGTCCCTGCAGGTGGTGTGGGCATCATCCCATTCTCCCTGGGTCAGGGGCTTCTGTTAAGGGCCCTGGGGCTCCGTGGTCAAAGCCCCCCACTTGCAGTGGCCAGAACCCAGCTGCAGGGCTGGCCCCTCCGAGGATGGTCCAGGGAGTCCAGGTCCAGGTCCCTGTGCCTGTCTCCTCTGCACAAATGCCAGAAGACCTGACTCCAGGCTTTTAAACCCGACCTGGGATGCTGCACCTCACTCCTCAAACCACTACGGCCTGCAGGCTTAAGGTCCACAGGTGTGAGGCGCCAGACCTGGCTCCCAACCCCGCTCTCCAGCAGTTCCCCCTCACTTCTCTGTCTTCACTATCTCCCAGAGTTTGTTCAAACTCACGTCCGTTGAGTCAGTGATGCTATCTGACCATCTCATCCTCCGCCACCTCCTCCTCCTTTTGCCTTCAATCTTCCCAGCATCTGGGTCTTTTCCAGTGAGTCATCTCTTCACATCAGNCTTCTCTGTCTTCACTATCTCCCAGAGTTTGTTCAAACTCACGTCCGTTGAGTCAGTGATGCTATCTGACCATCTCATCCTCCGCCACCTCCTCCTCCTTTTGCCTTCAATCTTCCCAGCATCTGGGTCTTTTCCAGTGAGTCATCTCTTCACATCAGGGGGCCAAATTATTGGAGCTTCAGCTTCAGTATCAGTCTTTCCAATGAACATTCAGAGTTGATTTCCTTTAGGATTGACTGGTTTGATCATGCAGTCCAAAGGATTCTCAAGAGTCTTTTCCAGCACCACAATTTGAAAGCATCAATTCTTCAGCACTCAGCCTTCTTTATGGTCCAATTCTCATCCATAAAATAGACCTAATGGCACCTCAGATAAGAAAGCCTTCTTCAGCGATCAATGCAAAGAAATAGAGGAAAACAACAGAATGGGAAAGACTAGAAATTTCTTCAAGAAAAGTAGAGATACCAAGGGAACATTTCATGCAAAGATGGGCTCGATAAAGGACAGAAATGGTAGGGACCTAACAGAAGCAGAAGANGGGCGGGTGGGGGGTGGGTGGAGCGGGGTAGGGCTGCTGGGTCAGATGCCCCGGGCATCTGTGAGAGCTGCCTGCCGCCTGTGTTCCCCTGGGGGGCCCCAAGGGAGCTACGATGTGCCCGGCACAGGGGTGCAGCCCCTCGCTGGCACGGTCTCTGAAGCAGCTCACTCCTCTGGGCAGGACAGTCGGCTCCCGCCAGCCACCTCATCCGCGTGGAGGGCAACAACCTCTCGCAGTACGTGGACGACCCAGTCACCGGCCGGCAGAGCGTCATGGTGCCCTATGAGCCCCCGCAGGTAGGGAGCCAGGCGGGGGCGGGGTAGAGGCCCCGCACTTCACTTCCTTAGTGTCCCAGAGTTAAGTCCAGCTGTGGGGCTCCTCCCTCGTCTTCTCATCTGTCCATCAGTCCCTCCCAGCCTGACCCTCGGCTTGGAGGCAGCCCCTCCAGCCTTCTCTGGGCATCTGCACACCCAGCTCTACAGCACGGGGTGGGCCCAGCGAACCCTGAGCCTCAACCCAGCCCTGGGTCCCCTTCCTGGTTCTGGGCTCTGGGGAGGGAGGAACTCGGGTCAGGGGGAGTCAGCCGGGTGGAATGGGCTGTGGGGGCCCCGGAGGAGAAGAGGACAGACCTGTAGTCGGGTGCATGGCGCTACTTCACCCCCACCCTGGATCTGAGACCCCTCCCCCAATGCTGTAGCCAGTCCTCTGGGCATTCCCACTCCAGGCCTCATTCCTGTACCTGGTTCCCCAGAAGCCCCCGTGCTTCCCTAAGGAACAGCCCTTATGTCAGTGGGACCAGGGCCCTGGGAGGGGTTTCCACCCTGGCTTCCCTCCCCCAGCCCTCAGCCTCCAGCCCCGCTGTCACCTCTAGGACTGGCCAGGAAAGCAGGTCTCTTCCGCCCCCTGGTGGTGGCCACGTGCTAGGAGTTCTGTGAAAGGCCAGGTTTCCTAAGCCATCCTCCAGACCCAGGGAGACCGCGACAACTGCACATTTTGTGGTCCTAGGATGCCCCCGGGGTCACAAGTCCTAGGTCCATGAACTTCCAGCAACCAGTGTATGTGGAGCCCACTGGACAGCTCTGGTCCCTCCCTCTGCCAGAGCAATGCCCAGAAGAGCCCACACTGCAAAACACACACCTGTGCCCACAGGGGCCTGTGCTCATACCCAGCTGCCGGGGCAACCTCCAGCCTGTGTCAGGGTGGGGAGGTGGTGGGGGCAACCACCATGGCTCTCTTGGTTCCCACAGCCAGCACAGCACATGGCACTCAGTGCAGTGTGTGAATGGGTAGGTCGTAGTCAGACAAGTGAATGCATGCATGGATGGGGCATGGGGGATGGATGGGTGTGTGGATGGATACATGCCTGGGCGCACAGATGATGGGCAGATGGTGGGNGGTTCCCACAGCCAGCACAGCACATGGCACTCAGTGCAGTGTGTGAATGGGTAGGTCGTAGTCAGACAAGTGAATGCATGCATGGATGGGGCATGGGGGATGGATGGGTGTGTGGATGGATACATGCCTGGGCGCACAGATGATGGGCAGATGGTGGGTGGGTAAACGGATGGTTGGTGGATGGATGGAAGGATGGGTGGATGGAAGTAGGTGGATAGATGGATGATGGATGGATAGGGGCTGAGGGGTGGATATGTAGATGTATGGATGAGTACATGCACGGATGATAGGGGGTGAGTAGATAAATGGATGATGAATGATGTGTAGGAGGATGGGTGGATGGAAGTAGGTGGACAGATGGATGGTGAGTGGTGGAGAGATGGGTGGCTGGAGGTAAATGGATGGTGAATGGGTGGATAGATGGCAGAGGACCAGAGGGCCCAGCAGCCGGTTGCCCACCGGAGATGTGAGGGATGGGTGCTTGGAAGCCCAGGAGCCCCCACGCCTGTGGATTGAGGCCACTTGCTGACACCACGGCCTCCCCGCCTCCCTGTGTGCAGGTGGGGACAGAGTTCACCACCATCCTGTACAACTTCATGTGCAACAGCAGCTGTGTTGGGGGCATGAACCGGCGGCCCATCCTCATCATCATCACCCTGGAGACTCGGGAGTGAGTCTGCTGGAGGTGGGAGTAGGCGGGGTGGGAGGGCAGGGATTTGGGCCAGTGCTGCTGGGGGTCTTGCCGGGCAGACAGTCATGACCTAGGAGGGGTGCTGGCCCTGGAGGCAAGTTTGGGGAGGGAGCAGGAGACCTGGTGTCCTGGAGCAGCTGTGCTCTCAGCCCTGAGCCCTGGGCCCATCAAGGCCAGTCCCATGGGGTTTGAGGTGGGTGGGGAAGGTGGGCCCCAAGAGCTTACAGTTCTGGCTGTGCCCTTGACAGCGGACAGGTGCTGGGCCGCCGGTCCTTCGAGGGCCGCATCTGTGCCTGTCCTGGCCGAGACCGCAAAGCAGATGAAGACCACTACCGTGAGCAGCAGGCCCTCAACGAGAGTGCTGCCAAGAGCGGGGCTGCCAGCAAGCGCGGTGAGCGGGGCTCGGGGCAAGGGCAAGGGCGGAGGGCAACTCTGGCCTGTCAGAGCCAGGCCACCCTCGGGACGAGCTGGACTGGTCTGGAGACTTTCGGGAAACATGCAAGCCTGTGTCCAGGGGACAGAGTGAACCCCGCCCATGTGGCTGCCCCCCCAGTCCACTCTGTCCAGCCTGGGTGGCTGCTCGAGTTTCCTCATCCAAGTGGGTGATTGGTCTCCGAGTCTGTCCATGAGGGACACCTCAGGGAGGTCGGCTCAGGCTGGGTGGTGGGGTGGGGTGAGGGTGTTAGCTTGGCTCACCTGCGTGTGCCCCGCCTCCTCCCTGCCTGCTCACAAAGCCCCTGACCCCTGCCAGCCTTCAAGCAGAGCCCCCCTACCGTTCCTGCCCTGGGCACCAATGTGAAGAAGAGGCGGCATGGTGATGATGACGTGTACTACATGCACGTGAGTCCCACGGCTGCAGGGCCCAGGCCAGGGCACGGCGGTGCTGGGGGAGACCCAGGGCCCTGCAGGTGGCAGGTGCCATCCAGCATGCCCTGACAGCTGAGACCCCAAGATCTGTGGATCCCAGAAAGGAGAACCAGTCCAGAGAGCTGGACTGGCCACAAGGGGAGCAGGTCCACTGATGGAGCTCCCAGAGCAGGAGGGCTCATGACGGATACAGTGATACAATGTGCAGGGCAATACAGACCCACACCCAAGGGAGCACGTGGGAGGAATCTCACAGCCTGGTGGGCCCAAGTGCATCACCGAGCCGGGAGTATAGGCTGCCCTGTGATGCGGCCACCCTGGCACAGATAAACCCCCACCTGCTTTGCTAGGACTGATCTCCATGACGTGAGCTTGTTTGTCTTTCAAGGGCTTGTCTTGAGTCCTTCAAGAATGAGTTCCTTGTTCTAGAAGCCCCATGTTTGTCCAGGGCCCCTCCACCCCAGTACCCCAGGTCTGCTGAGCTCTAAAAAGAGGGGACAGTGTGGCAAAGACTCAGGGGTAGTAAGGGGTGGGTGTGGTTTGCATGGACAGGAGCCAGCCCTCCAGCTGCGCTCAGACCTACTTCTGGAGAGGAGAGTAGGACCAGGGGACCCCATGGCTGCAGGGGCTGGGGATCCTTGAGAAAGAAGAGGCATTCTCCTGCGCCAGGAGATGGGGGGGTCTGAGGCCAGGCGGTGTCTACATGTCCTGGGCAGGCAGAGGGTCTGCTTGTCTGTGCTCAGGTGCGGGGCCGGGAGAACTTTGAGATCCTGATGAAGGTCAAGGAGAGCCTGGAGCTGATGGAGCTGGTGCCCCAGCAGCTGGTGGACTCCTATCGGCAGCAACAGCAGCAGCTCCTGCAGAGGCCGTGAGTGCAGCCCCTCCACTTCCGCCCCCAACTCCAGTCCTCCGGGTCTTACCCACCTGTCTGATGGGAAAGATGGGGCTGGATGACCCAGCAGGGAAAACACAGCAGCACCAGGCAATACCCCTCCTCCAGGAAGGCTCCTTGAACTGCAGCATCTCAGCCTAGAAGTCTGCTGAGTGGAGGCCAGGAAGGGGTGGTCGGGGCGAAACTGACCCACCAAGAACAGGTCTGGTACCAGGGTCAAGAACGGCCCCCCTCTGGCTCCTACCCATTGCCCAGGTCCTGCCTTTAAGCAAATGTGGCCACTGTCAGGCAGGGAGGCTGGGCTAGAGGCAGGCACTCTGACCCCAGTATAGGTGAGGTCTCCAGGCCCCTGCAGCAGGGGGCTTCACGTGGAGTTGCTGTCCCTTCTGATCAGGAGCCACCTTCAGCCTCCATCCTACGGGCCTGTCCTCTCACCCATGAGCAAAGCACACGGGGCCGTCAACAAGCTGCCCTCAGTCAATCAGCTGGTGGGCCAGCCTCCCCCGCACGGCTCAGCGGCTGGGCCCAACCTGGGACCCATGGGTGAGTGGCTCGGATAGGGTGGCTGGGGTGGGGGGTTGGGGAGCCTGGCTCTATACCCTCCTGCCCAGCTCAGGACCGCTCAGGGCTCTTGATGACTGGGCCCTCCAGCAGTTCTGGCCTGAGAGCAGGAGGCACGGTCCCCTCTGTCCACTCCAGGTCTTGGGGAGGGCTGAGCCTTACGAGCCTCCCCCACACAGCCTGGGACACCTGGCCTGGCCTGCCCACCTCTGACTGTCCCACCTGCTTTCTGCCCAGGCCCTGGGATACTCAACAACCATGGCCACACCCTGCCGGCCAACGGGGAGATGAATGGTGGCCCCAGCTCCCAGCCCATGGTCTCGGGGTCCCACTGTACCCCGCCACCCCCCTACCATGCTGACCCCAGCTTGGTCAGGTACGTGGGCTGCTGCTGGGTGCTGCCACAAACCCAGTAACCTCAGCCCTGGTGGCTCCTGGCTGCCTGGCCCCAAGCCCGAGGTAGGGGTCTCTGCCTGTTGCCCCTTGCAGCTGGTGCTGTCTGGAGAGCAGATAGGGGGAGAGGGGGAGTGAGCCTCCAGCAGGTGCTCGGAAGGCAAGCACAGAAAGCCAGGGGCTCCCTGGAGGCTGCGCCCAGATGAGCGTGGGCCGGAAGCTGTGGCCACTTTGGGCCGGATGAGGAGACCTGGGGGTGGCTGGTTCCCACTCAGATGAGCCATACAGCCAGGTTTTTACAAGTTAATGCTGCTCTGATTCCCCAATTCTCTGCAGCTTTCTAACAGGATTGGGGTGTCCAAACTGCATCGAGTATTTCACCTCCCAGGGCTTACAGAACATTTACCACCTGCAGAACCTGACGATAGAGGTAACTGCCCAGTGGGGCAGGCATGGAGAACCCACCCCCAGACCTGCGTGGGCCCTGTCTGCAGGCCAGGGAACTTTCTCCTCTTGTGGTGCAGTCCCTCCATTTCCCGTCTTCCCATGTAAGGGGTGCTGGGGACTTTGGAAAACACTTCTTCCTGCAAGTAGCCAAGTCTACTTGCTTACACCCAGCATCACGTGGCTGGAAAGGACTTGCCCCGAGTCCCTCATCTGGACTTGAGTCTCTGTCTTGTGCCCTTTGATCTGGGGGTGGGCTGTCTCCAAGGCATGATGAATTCCAGAAGGGGAAGTCCAGAAGGGACCTGGTGCTGGCTTCGCTCAGCACTGTTTACACAGGGGGAACTGAGGCCCAAACCGCTCACCATGCACCCACAGCAGCTGAATGTCTGGTCCAGGGTGTGCAGGGCTAGAAGTGCCCCACCCTTGGCATCCTGACCCCTGACCCAGAGACAGGGCTGGTCTTTGGGTTAAACCAGAGTCCCAGCAACGAGCACTGATAGGGCTTCCCAGGTGACTCTAGTGGTAAAGAATCCGTCTGCCAATGCAGGAGATGTAAGAGACATGGGTTCACTTCCTGGGTCAGGAAGATCCCCTGGAGGAGGGAATGGCAACCCACTCCAGTATGCTTGCCTGGAGAATCCCATGGACAGAGGAGCCTGGAGGGCTAATGTCCATGGCGTTGCAAAGAGTCAGACACGACTGAAGCGACTTAGCACAGTGTACAGCCTGAAGTTGTCTTGAGTGTAATGACTGTTAGCTGGAGGCCAGGAGACACAGCTGTTGGGCCAGATCCCAGGGCTCCAACTCAGTGGCCTGGAGCCTCTGTTGGTCCTGCTCCACAGCTGACCCTGGGACAGAGGCCTCCTCCCCGGCCAAAGGATGAGGGTTTGCCAGAGGGAGTGGGGCCAGTGGCTCAGAGGGCAGCCTTGTTCTCTGTCTACTACCTTCTCTGACCTGTCCCTGGTGGCCCCACTGGACTAGCTCAGGGCCTGTTAACCCTGCCTCAACAGTTGATGCGTTGCTTGGTGGGGTGGGGGCGCGGTGACAGGAACTTGAGGCTCTGCTTTGTCTTGAAGGGTGGGACCCCGCCCTAGGGCGGGGAGGCAGGGGTCCTCCAGCACCTGGTGTGGGGGGCCCCATTTGTTGCTCTGACTGTGATCAGAGTAACCAGGCCCTAGGCAGCCCGCATGACCTCAGTGCCCCACTCCTACCCATGTCATTTCTTGTCTCTCCTGTCCTGTCCAGGGCAGAAGTGGGTGTGGCCAGACCACCAGGCACAGGGGCATCCGGCACTGTCTGCTTCTGTGCCCCCGACCCTCCCCCCACAGTGGGGTCTCCTCCCCTCCCTCCTGGTCCCCCAGTGGCTGTGCAGGGCAGGTGATGTCCCTGGGAGGGCAGAGCCTGACAGCTGCTCCTGCAGGACCTGGGGACCCTGAAGATCCCCGACCAGTACCGCATGACCATCTGGAGGGGCCTCCAGGACCTGAAGCAGAGCCACGACTACGGCGCCCAGCAGCTGATCCGCTCCAGCAGCAACGCGGCCACCATCGCCATCGGGGGCTCCGGGGAGCTTCAGCGCCAGCGGGTCATGGAGGCTGTGCACTTCCGCGTGCGCCACACCATCACCATCCCCAACCGCGGGGGCCCCGCCGGGGGCGCGGGGCCCGACGAGTGGGCCGACTTCGGCTTCGACCTCCCAGACTGCAAGTCCCGCAAACAGTCCATTAAAGAGGAGTTCACGGAGAGCGAGGCCAACTGAGTGGGGAGACCACGGCCGGACCCCCTGCCCCCTTGCTATCGACGCGGAGAGCGGAGAGGGCGGAGTCTCGGCGGAGAGGGTGGAGTCTCCGGGCTGGCGGCCCAGGAAGCCTAGCTGGATGGCTGCTTCCTCCTAGTCACCAACTGGCCTGGGAGGCAGGACTCCTGGGCTGCGCCGGCCGGTGACGTGGGGAGGCCCTCGGAGCTGTACTGAGGATGCGCGTCCAGGGTCCGTCCTCTTGGGGGCTCACCTTCCCTGCCTCTCCTTCCTGGGGGGCTCTGCTGACAACTGCCAAAAAGTGTTTTTCGATGTCTCTGGCTCTGGGTAGGGATGAGGGGCTCGGTGCTTGTCCCTAACACGTTTGTTCTCCAGTCCAGTCTCCAGACTACATCTCTGCCCGAGGCTTGTCCCTCTGCTGGTCTTGAGGGTCGGTCTGCCCCTTGCACCCTTGTCCACTGGTGTAAAGCCCACTGCGGCCACCTCCCATTTCCTGCCCCAAACAAAATCCCAAGTTTCACTGGAATTGGGAAGACTGGTCCCTCTTGGGAGGCAAGGAAACTTTGGGTGGGTGGCCTGTAGCCAGCCCCCATGCCAACACCTCTGGCCACAGTGCCCTTCCTCCAGTGGCCCCCTGAGCATAGACTCAGACACAGGTTCCTCAGACCACTGGGAATTGTCAACATTTGATAAAATGATGCCCTTTTTCTACATGTGGGTGAGCCTTTTCTCTTTTTTTAACTTTTGTTCTGAATGTGTGTGTAAACAAGACGGGCTAAGAAAGGGGCCAGCCGGGTGGGATCCACAGCAGGCAGGGGTCGGTCACTTGCTCCTCCATTCGGGGATGGGAGAACAGAGCTGGCTGCAGCCGTGGCCCCACCTTGCTCCCTGGGAGGCTGTGTTCTGTGTGGGAGGGGCCCTCTGTCTTCACAGTGCTGAGGCCAGTGGAGGGGGTCCTGGCCTCTATGGGCAGCTTGAGGAGTCAGTGGGCTGGGAGAGACAGCGTCTCACCCCCCAGGGCAACGGGACCGGTTCTGTCTCCAGGGAGCCTTCTGAGCCAGAAGCAGGTCCACAGGGATTGTGGGCAAGGGGATGAGGCAGGAGGGATGCAGGGAAGCCTGACTCCTGTGTAAGCTGAGACATCACCTGGTACTTTCCTAACACCTGTCTGTCCCTCACTCTGCATGGTTCTCCATGGTTAGTCAGTCACCAGCTGAGCCCTCGTGTCTCTTAAGTCATGGGGAAGTGCAAGGCTCCCAGACCAGGGGCTGATGTGGACAGAGCCCTAACCGCTCTCTGGGTTCTTTCCCTTGCCATAATCCCCACCCTGTCCCCAGCCCTGGGAAGTAAGGAAGCAGCAGACTGTGATCACTGAGGTCCACTCTGAAGCCAGGCTCTCAGTCCTGGGGGTTCAAGTGCCAGTTCCTGTGTTCAGTTCCCAGGCTCCTCAGAGGAGGGCACTGGGTGGGGGTAGGGGGCACCAGGGG
>SJYA01002443.1:958442-1075204 GCA_006410615.1 Neotragus moschatus | reverse complement strand
TGGGTGAATGCAGGTGCCAGAGTCTAGGGTGACACCCCCTCCCCCCACACCACAAGCTCCCTGTGAAGCTCCTTGAGGTGGGAGGGGTCATCATCAGCACCTGGAGGCCCTGCCTACAGCCAGGCCTGAGAGCCTGGGGACAGGAGCCAGCTTGGCCCCTGGGGGCCTGTAGCCCCGCTGGAGCACACACCCTGGCAGCATCATCACAGTGGCCATAGGATCAGGGCTGCTGGGCTGGTGGGGGCGGAGGGAGGGGTATGGGCATTGGTTTCCTTTCTCACCCTCACAGAGCCTGGGTAAGTACACTGTTCATATGGCTCAGATGAGGAGACTGAGCCACAGACCTTGGGTCTGAGCCCAGGGTCACAGCCGGCTGCTGTGGAGTAGGGCATGTGCTCCAGCGCACACGCTGGGCCCCCCAGTCATGGCCCATCAGGAGCCACAGCCCTTTCCTCCAGGTCCTGGGGGTCCATGAACCCAGCTGAGAAGTAGCTGAGCTCCTGGGGCTCCCATGGCGGCTGTCCCTCAGGCTCGTTCCATTGGCCGGTGGGGAGGCCCTCGGGTGCTCCTGAAGCTGGGAGGCTGCAACATGCAGGCAGAGGGCAGGCAGAGCCCCAGTATGGAGGCAGAGGAGACACATTCCTGCGGAGGGCCAAGCACAGGCTCCCTGCTCCCATGCCACAGGTGGTGAGCTCCAGCGGTCCTGGACCTTTGATCCTGGCACTGATGGAGGAGCAACCTTGAGAACCGATTCAGTGGGGATTCCTTCATGGTCACAGGAACACACAAAGGAGCAAAGGCCCTTACAGGCCCTTAAAATCAAGAGAAGACAAACCTGCGAGCTGTGAGGTTTCCCAGCCGGGAAGAGGAGGGCAGGAAGCTGGCCAGGCCCAGCATAGCTGCTCAACCTCCACCAGCCCTTCCTGGCTGCTGGGGGTGGCCACCCACCCAGATCTGGGGGGCACCTTCAGTGGCTTTCGTCCGGGGCCATGCAGGGACCAGNAACCTGCGAGCTGTGAGGTTTCCCAGCCGGGAAGAGGAGGGCAGGAAGCTGGCCAGGCCCAGCATAGCTGCTCAACCTCCACCAGCCCTTCCTGGCTGCTGGGGGTGGCCACCCACCCAGATCTGGGGGGCACCTTCAGTGGCTTTCGTCCGGGGCCATGCAGGGACCAGGGACATGGTCTCACTGTCCCTTAGGACATGCCCGCCTTGCAGAGACAAAGATTTGCTTCTGTTTTATTGGCTAAAGCACTTTAAGGTTTAAAAAAACACACACTACTCCCGTCGGTAACGTAAGGCAATGCTTCTTCCAGCAGTATTGATGGATCTATTCTGACCACATTATTACCCTCTCTTGGGAATGTAATCTCGGGAAATCGTGTTTTTTTTTTAAGCTGTGTTTTGATGGGATTGTTTGGGTTTGTTACATAATAAAGCCTAGGTTCCAATGACTGATGCTTATGACTGAATCGAATTCAAAGACAAGAGCACAAGAGACACAAACCACCCACCGGGCTCCCCATCTGAGTTTGTCCGGTGTTTTCAGTGTGTGACACACCCAGGAGCCCTCCTCCCCTCCACCTCAGAGTCGAGTGCTCGGTGGGGATATGCAGGGACTTGAGTCCAAGGATGACCTGAGGGGTAACACCGGGTTCTGTCCCAGTGTTGCTGGCTCAGCTCACGGGACTGGCTGTGGCCCAGCCACCTCAGGCCTCCTGGGAGCAGGGTGCAGAGTCCCTCTTAGTAAGGTCTCCCTCGCGTCAGTGTAGACAGCCCTCCCTCTGTCTCAAGTTGAGGTTCTCTGCAAACTCAGGAGCTCGTCCAGTCAGCCAGGCTCAGTCTCCAGGGCACGGGGCTTCATTCTGTCTCTCAGGTCTCAGGTTCCTGGATGTCAGTACTGTGAATGAGGGACTGGGGTCCCGTCACGGAACCCGTCAAGGAAAGCACTCAAAACCCGTTCAATCTTGAGACAGGCTCTGGGCTTTCTAGACAAGCGGCCGAAACCAAGCGGAACAAGGTGAGGTGGAGGCCTGCCCGCCACCCGGCCCCGCCCTCACCCCGCCTTCCTGGAAGGAGCTCTTGGCGTGCCCTCCTCCACACACCTCTCAGAACTAGGTGAGATGGAGCCCCGCCCACCTCCCCGGCCCCGCCTTCCTGGGTGGGGATCTTGGCATCCACAACTCCTCCAGAGTGCTAAGGCGCACAAGCGTGGCCAATAGGAGCTACCCCACGTCCAAGGTCAGGGGCAGAAGTCGGGAGGACCCCATGCCCGAGGCGGGGTGGCCAAGAGGAGCTACCCCACGTCCGAGGCCAGGGGCAGCAGCCGAGAGGAGCAACCCCACGACCAAGGAGCAGTGGCTGTGTGGGCGCAGGAGGGCTGAGAGGAGCTACCCCACGTTCAAGGTAAGGAGCAGAGGCTGCGCTTTGCTGGAGCAGCTGTGAAGAGATACCCCATGTCCAAGGTAAGAGAAACCCAAGTAAGACNGAAACACAATGACTATTTCAAAGTTTTGCAAACAATTGTCAGGCATGCTTTAGAGGAAAGTGAAGAAGCATCTAAGGTAACATTTTTCTCTTTCTCAGTATCTAGAAAAGATACAAGAATATTCTTTTCTACCTTTATCACTTTCCACATTGGGGTAACTTGATGTATTATGAGAAGTTGTATTTTTATCTTAGCAGAGAACATTTTGATGACATGATATCCATGGAGTTAGTACTCTGGGTCAGGGTCAAGTTTAAAATGAGGTCAAGTGAGGTTCTTTCCTCAGTGGAAGTCCAGTTAAGGGTTAAGAAGAGTTTTAATAGATGTAAAGTTTATAAAGCTTTCCCCCATGTTAGCCATTCCTAATATTGTATTGTACAGAAAGAAGTCTGATCCAAATAGGGTTTTACTTCCCAAACATTTGAGTGGGTCTTAGCTCTGACAATCATGTTTAAAAAAATCTCTTCTCTGGCATATCTCCCGCTTCTGTTTTAGAGGAATGGATCCTCTTAGCTGCACTATCTTCTCTCTATATTCTTGACCTCTTGATAATCCTTCTATGGTGTCATAACACTTCTCATGCCTACACCCCTTAACGAGTATTTACTTAATGGTCCATTATGCATATTTTTGTCATTTCTTTCATTAAAGACCTGAGGGATTCCAGGTATATTGATAACACACTGTCAATGTGATGCCAGAAGAGGAAGGTTACGCTGTAAAGCATCACATAAATAAGAATACATTTGTTCTGTCACAGAAAAACTGGAACTCAATCTTAAGCCTGATGCAAAAAATAGCATTATTCCTAGAACTCAGGCAAATGTAAGGATTAATGAACTCTCTGTAGGCAGGGAAATGGCTCAGCCATTGATAAGGCTAAATGAACTCTCCTGCATTACTTAAAGCACCAGGGAATCTTAAATTTGATATACTTGAGATCTGAGTCTCTGTAAGTACCTATAGACTTGTAAGGATTTTTATGGAAGGAGTTAAGAAATATGGATATTTTATACTTAGCCTTTTTTTTAAATCAATCACTCACTCTCTCAGCACAGGTTTACCAAGCAGCTATTACATATAAGACCCTGGAATGAAGATAAACACACACAAGGTGCCTGTGATGGTGACAACCAGTGACTTCACTCTTCATAAGGGATTGTACCAGTGTCTCTGAACCTTCTGTAGGAGAGGTGCAGCTGAAGCCCCAAAACTCTACCAGTTACGGTTTTTGAGAACTCTCTGTTTTATGTTTCAACAGAATTCTCGTCACAGTCAGAGACGTCTTAGATACACACTATATGGGGAAGACACATGGTAGTTATTCACAGTTGAGCCTTGAACAGAGAGTTTGGTTATACGAACTCCAGTCCTGCTTCCCCTACTCACGTCTGGGTGACCTTAGGAAAGACATCAACCTCTCTGACTTTTCTCACCTGTAAAATTAACTTTGTTAGAATTAGCTCCAAGGATTCTTTCAGCCTTTGTACTGTGTGATTCCCTAAATAAAATTTTAAACCCCAAGAAGTTAGACTAGAGCCTAGATAAATAAAACTGCTCAGATGCTTCATTTCAGTTTGGAGGCATGTAGCAAGTTTAAATTACCTATCTTCTAGGTATATGAATTAAGATTTAGAAAAATGTAAAGGCTTCTTATTTGTTGGAGTGAAAATCTACATCACCTGTTTAAGAGAAGTATGAGACTTTTGATAAAGAGAAATGCCACAGCTATGAGTGGTACTCCAGAAACTATAAGATCTATAAGGACTGAAAAGAGATTTCTTTCACTGAAAGGAAAAAAAAGGAGGTAGCACAGAGAGGCATGATTGCATCTGTAAATCCTGTACTGAAGGAGAGAAGGACAGCTTTCATTTTCCAGGAAGGACAGTAGAAGTGAGCCCAAAATTAACAAAGGAGATTGAAGGTAGACCATCCATGTGTTTTAATATTTTACATAATCAGTTATAGGTGTCCATAATAGCTTTTGCTGTTATGTTACACTGAGAAGTGAGAATTCAGTATTATTTTAGCAGATTATCCTATGATCAGTTTTTGGGAACATTTTTGTTTCAGTCACTTCAGTTTGATTCCTTGCAATTTCAACAGCTTTGTGGATTTGTATACACAGGGCCCCCAGATTATAGACATTCCGACCGTGTGTGACTCCCTTTAGCCCTCTAGTTGCAAATCTATTTGCTTGAAGATAGACTATAAGAACCTCCTTCCTCAAACAGCAAATGTAGTTCCCAAGTCAATAGTGGAATGTCTAATTAGTGGCTTCTCTGTTGGTGCTGAAATGTGGTTACTATTCTTTCCCAGTCTTCACTCCTTGGGTCTCTGCAAAGGGGAAGTTTAGCTGAGCTCTAAATTAGTACTTGGGGGTATAAACGGATGTTAATGACTGTCAGGTCATTGGAAGATCTTTTTCATTATATCCTTAGCATTCTGAAACAACCTGTAAGCTGGCCTTTTTATTTCTTAAAGTTTTAGATGCTTTGGGTAGTAAGGGGTTCTTTTTTTACACAATGCTAAAGTGATTCTCTAATTCCATAGGACACTCCTTCTTCTCTCTGTATCTTTTTTTTTTTTTCATTTCACTCAGTAGCTAGAGCAATGAAACTCTCAGAAGACAGCACTCTAGTCTCGTGATCTATACTTTCCTTGAGTTATGCATATGGATGTTCACGGGGGCCTGGTGGAAGAGAAGGAAGCCAACGCCTGAAGAAAGACCTGATTTTCAGAGGGTTACTTGGAGGACCAGAGATTGGCAAATACCACTGCATCTTAGTCACGCTGCAGGTTGCCATATCACAGTGGAAGACCATGGATAGGGAGTAGACAGCTGCCTCTAACTTCTAACTTTCAAATAGTTACTGAACATTGGACTCTTTGAGAGAGTTAGAGGTGGATTTGTTGACATGAACTACCCATTAGTTAAAAATGTGTTCTGAGGCTTTTTGGATTCAGAATGTAGCTTTTATTATAAAATTATAACTGGCAAAGATCTATGGGTTTTAATATGGGGCAGACCTGAAATCATTTTGGTCTCTAGAAGGGCCGTTCTTTCTGTTACAGAAGGGATAGTAGAGATGAATCTTAAATTATTAGAAATACTCTCATTGATTAAAAAAACAACAGCAGATATGGATTTTGTTCCCCATATTCCACATAAAAAAAGAGCAAAAGGAAGTTGCATTTGTTGCAGAGATTCTGGCCTTTCTTTTCTAGGGTACTTTCTAGGAGCAGTTCTGCCCAGCTTCCCTCTCAATTCTCTGTTCACTTCATTCCCCTCTCCTTGATTTTTGTTTCACAAATGGAATTAAGGTAGGATATACCTTCTGATCATGGGAAGAATATTGTTTTATGATTTTGGGCATAGCAGAAGATCTAAAATGTGTCTTTCCCTAGATGTAACAGGCCCTCCACATCAACCGAGCACCCTTCCGTGTGTCTGTAGTGAAACATGCAGCCACTTTTCTTTAATAAGAAACATTAAAGGAGTCACTCAAATCTTGCTGGAGTGGTATGGGGTAGGTATGGCCATGAACCAGCCCAATCCAGGGGCAGCTATACGATGGCATAGACAAGACTCATGCTTCTATATCCTGTGCAAAGGGGGAGACATTGGGGGGACTCCATGAATCCCCACTACTGATTTTTCTATAAACTTGAGAAAACTATGGAGAAAGTATCATTTTTAGTGTCTGGTAAAGACCCCTGGGAAAGTGAGGTCATGAGCAGTCTCGGATGATCTCATCTAGTTATTTAAGGGTGTTGAATGTGATGGCACATGGGGAAAGCAGTTACTGTGAAATGGTTCATAGCTGGTAGAGTGGATTAACTGCCAGGAAAAGCAGAAGCAAACCCTAGGGGAACACTTTTCATCCCCGCATTTAGGAATAACAGGGAGCTCTTTTACACTGGCAGCACTTTTTTTTTTTTTTCCTCCCAGAAAAGATAACTTTCCTCAAGGGGATCTGGTGAATGAAGCAGTGTCTTTTCACCCTTGTGGTGATGGGCGTGAATCCCGCACTAACATAAAAAAGGAATTAGCTTGGACATACCACACACTTGGTTTGGCCTGGTCCCATACCTGTGCTCTTGTCATGGTTGATTACCCACTTACAGCAAATATGAAGCAAGCAGTCTGCACTGTGGCTTGAGATAAAAGGTATTTTAATATGCTCAGGTCACATATTATCATGGCCAATAGTAATTTTATATCATTTTCTTAAAGGAAACCGGACTCCTAGTAATAATTTTTTCCAATGAAGCAAAATTTCACATGACAGAAAGTTTTACATATAACTTTTTCATTTGAATAATAGCATTGAATCTTCTCCATGCCAAATAGAAATTTTAAATATCTTTATTATTTCTTTTATGTGCAAACGATAAGGAGGAAAGGTTTGGAAGACCCTCAGTTAAACTTCTAATGATTCTATTTTCTTTAATAGTGAAGAATTTTTTACAGCTTTGGAGACTTTTCCTTTTTCAAGTGAAACAATATAAACAAACCAAAAAAAAAAAAAAAAAGGAAAACTTTTCCTCTCTTACTTTAAGAACCTTGAGGGCTGAGCTGAAACAGTGGTTTGGTTTCCTGACTGCCAGCTTTGGTTTGCCGTCTCTCAGCTGTCTTGTGCAATTCCCCAGAGGAAATATTTGAAGAGGGTTTTTCTCCCACATGAGAGAGTTTCATCCCACACAGCCCGCAGATACTGACTGCAAACTTCAGGGACTAAGTGTCTGGTTTTCCAGAAGTAGCTGCGGAGGACGTTTTTCCTTCACAGGTGCACGACACACATTCTCAGACCTCAGAGATCAGGATGTAAAGTCCGAAGTCTATAAAAATGAGGGTAGCTTAAAGACTCTCTCTCTGCCAATCAGATCAATTTTTACTAGATAAGGAAAAAGAAGGTGACAAGCAAGGATCAAACTTCCAAAGCCTTCAAGCTGGTCATTCTTTACAACAGAAGGATTGTAAACAGAAGTATTGGATAATCTGGCCTGTATTTTTCTCTGACTGTGGAACACATTGAAATGCTTTATGTTTAGGTGTGTGTATAGAAATTCATGAAGTTCTTTTATACACATCTATCCCAGCACAATTCTCATTTCAGGACGTCTTGAAAAGACAACTTTGTGCTCTCACATTGTGCCGTAACTTGTCAATTTGGATTTGTTCTTTCCTATCTACCAGCCACCTGATTATGGTCTCTGGGCAAAGGGTACCCGTTGGCATCATTTTTTCCAAGCACTTAAACCTGGAAAGATATTTTTTAAAGGACTCACAGAAGCTGTCTTGGGGGTTTGGAAAACATGGCAAAATTGTTAGCAGACCTTTGTGCTATATTTAGGAAACTAATTGTGTTCTTTTAAAGTACATTTTTGACAATGGGACAAAGTTTTCCTTGCCCCCACTGTTACGTGAAATATTTACAATGAAAAGCGGTCAGGAAAACACCCCAAAGAGATACACTTTAACCTCGGCAACAGCCAGCAACCGGGGGCAAAAGTGATTTAAAAGGCGAAAAGGTTTTTGCAATATTTATGCTGCTGTTTCTGCCCTAAACGAACTTTTATTTTACCGTTCAAACAGAAGTTTGTTTTCAAACCAGTTGCTGGTTTAAAGGAGCAGCCGATCTGGCATCCATAAGAATCAGCTCTAACCAAACAGTTAGCACGTTGACCAGGGGAAACTGATTCCCCCGAAGCAACCCCCAGTAGGTCAGATGCCTGCAGAAGGGTTATCTTACCTTGAGCACGTAAGATCCAGGAGAGAGGCTCGGGGGCTCCCACAGGAGAGGACCGGGAAAGTGCTCTGATCCGCTGCTGGTAACATGCACTTGGCTTTTATGGGCAGGTGGGAGGAGCCGCTCCTCATGGTAGGTGGGCAGAGGAGCAGCGGCGGGCGGGCAGCCCCGGGAAGCTGGACACTCTTCTCTGGGGAGGGGCGGAGAGGGTAGAGCCAGGAGCCGGAGAGAGGGAGGAGGGGCGGGGAGGGAGGAGGGTGGAGGAGCGGAGGAAGCAGTGGAAACGGGAGAGGAGGGAGAAGGAGAGAAAAAGAGAGTCAGAGACAAGAGAGAAAAGTTATAAAGGGATGTAGTCCACAGACAGGGGAAAGATTGGGGAGAAAATGACCAGGAGACTGGGACAGTCAAGCAAGATCCGGAGGGAAAGGGGAGATTGATTATTTGCTATTTTGTATGACATTTGAGACGGTAGTGGTGATGGGGAGCGAGTTGTGAGTGACGGAGATAACAATAGGTATTTTCTGTGAATTCGAAAACCTAAATAACGGTTCAGGAATATTTGAAATTTCACAGGCCATCGGAGTAGCACATCCCGAGCTCTGGGTGGGTGCGGAGAAGGGCTGTCCGCAGCCGGCTGAGATCCGGCCGCCCTCCTGCGTCCTTGTCTCCCACCACCCGCGGGTGAAAGCCGGCCCTTCACTCATCACTCCCCACTGTGCTTTGTGACCAGCAAGTTCTCTTGGTGCTGCCGGTAGTGCGCAGCATCCCGAGGCCCCTCGGGAGACTTCTGCAGCATTAAGGTAAATCCAGCAAAGGTTGGAGAGGATCAGCGGAGATTGGCTTGTGGAGAAAGGAACCTCAAAACCAGCCTCGGTCCTCCAACATCTGCTTATGTAACAGGATTGCAGGGCTCTCTGCCCTCTGGTTATTTTCGGTATTTTAAAAACTCTCATTCCTAGCAATTGGAAAACGTCTTGGTGCCATAGCTCTCTGTGTGTCTTAAACATTAAGAGGATTCAACCAACAAGAGGCTGAAGGATCAGGCCGAAATTCTTAAGAAATACATTCAGAGAAAGAAAAACAAACTCCTTTAGCTGCTGAGCCGTGACTCACTTCCTAGCCCAAGTTTGATTTTTGCCACCACAGGAATTAAAGCATTTGAAAAGAGCTGAGCCTTGGGGATGAGGGGTACTGACAAGGGGAAAGAAAGGGGCAGGGAGATGGATGGATGGGCCTGAAAAGAACAAGGGAAATAACTTTTACTGACAATGTTGATATATGCCTATATAAATGTATAGTCAAATATACACATATGAAACTTGATTCATTTCACCACAACCTTATGGAGTTAGACATGATTCATATGGTGTAGTGTTTTTTTTTTTTTTTTTTTTTTAAAGAAAGGAATTTCAAAGGTTTAAGCAACTAGCTCAAGCTAACAGGAAGGGGAGCCATATTTGGTGAGCTTCCGGAGCGTGTGCTCTCTGCACATGAGGCCACCATATAGAATGCCTGACCTGGCCTCAGGTTAGTCCTGATGCCTTTGTGTGTGGAGTGGGGAGAGGTTGTCAGACTCCAAGAGAAGGAAAAATGATGACCAAGAGCCGAATATGTTGAACTGGGTACTGTTGACATCTTGGTCCAGATAATTCTGGTGAGAACTTTTTCCGGCCATTATAGGATGTTGAGCAGTATCTCTGGCCTCTACCCACCAGATGCCAGTAGCACCCTCCTTCTTGAGTTAGGAGAATTGAAAATGTGCCTACACTTATCCAAATTGGGGGGGGGGAGGAGCAAAAGTAATCCTCTCCTCCCTTTAAGAACCATTGATTGTAAAAGGTCCACAGATATAAAAAAGGATTTTAAAGAAATTCATAAGAAAATATCCAATGGTGGTATTTGGATAATAGTAATATTAGTTGCCATATGTGTTAAGGTTACATTGAACATAACTTTTACATTTTCATAATCCCATCTATCTGCCTCTAGACTTCAAAGCCTCAATTACTTTCTTCATAACTAATCTTATTCTCATTCGGATACATCTAGGAGTCAACAACCCCCTGTGCCTGGGATGTGAGGAGAATTAATGATATATGAGGTGAAACATTTAAGTTCTTTATTATGAATACAAACTTGACCTTAGAACAGTTACTCAGATGTTACTCATGATGTTTCATGACATTGATTATTTGTCTTAATAGTTATAATTTTTCATCTCTAGACCCCCTTCACAAATAGTATGTTTGTGCTCTGAGAATATGCCTAAATCCACTGAAGGAAGTCTATGAAATGAACAGTTTTGTTATTGGACCTAGAAATAAAACTGCATTGAGTCTTCTGGGGTTGATGCTTGAAATCAAATATGATTTCACAGGAAAGCTACCACTTCTGGAACTTTATAGTTTAGTGAAGAAATGTTTTCTGGGAAAGCTAATTAGGACCCAGTTAGAGGCACCTCTGGGTGATACATGTATTAGTAGATATCCTTATCAGATTATAGCAAATCACCTTTTCAATTCTCATTTAATGCCTTCAGACATTCCAGATCCATCACATAGTTGTGAAAAATAGAAACAGAAAAGGCAAGCAAAGCACATTCAAAGGGAAGGCAGTTGACAGCTGTATTTTCTTTTCCTTTTTCCTCCATCATTCCTTCCTTTCAAACTTGAATATCCAGCTATGTAACAAAAGAGCTCCTTTCATTTTGTTTGGATGGTGCTAACGGTTAGTTCATTTCTACAGTTCAAACTTGCCTGGATCTAACTCTAGCAGATCTGGACGACAAATCAGGAATCCAGGAATGTGATCTCTTTACTGACTCTTCGAGTGCCCTTCTAGAATCTCCTGAAGGTGACTGAGGTTTGAAATGACCTAGTTTGGTCTTTTGTGGAAAGAAAGGAATCCAATGACAACATACTAGACGGCTCTGAAGTTTCCATTGTGTGAATGTAATAACAGCTACGGATTATTACCTTATTTTAAAGAGCTTTGAAAATGGAAACTTTTTTTTTTAAACTTGGAATTAATCAACTAATAAATACCTATTAAGAATGGATACAGACAGTGTGGGGTATTCAAAGCAGAGGAAAATAGTAAGAATGTAGATCTACTCTCATGGAAGGGAAAAAAAAAAACATGAAATTCCTGTTAGTTGGGTAGCAAAGAGGTTTCAGGGAGGTGCTGGCATTTGGGTTGACTGTGGAAACTAGAATTGGAATGGGTGGTTGATGAATTCTAGGACAGGGGGGAAATGTACACAACTGGGGGAGTCGCAGGAATATGTGGAGAATGGTAAATGGCCAGCATGACTTAAGGGAAGGGTTTGTGTAGCCGAACAATGAAGCTAAGAAACAGGAAAGGAGAGATGGAGTCAGCCTGTGGATGGCCTTCAGTGTCACCTCAGGAGTCTGAACTGTAACTCTAGGCAGTGAGAAATTGTTGGAGACTTTTGAGCCATAGCATGGCATGCTGGAAATGGCATATTATTAAGAATTCGCTTTTCTTTGTATAGACTGTTTACAGTAGCTTTGCATATAAATACTTGCCAGTCTCTCCAGGGCCATGAGCATACTTAGAGAAAACTGAGTGTCTGTGTCCTGCAGACTTGGAGGTCTGCATGAGGTGGCAAAAATGATGGTAGTTCTACCCTAGGGTGTCCCTTCAGTGTCCTGGATGATTCTGGGAAGGCGGAATTCTCCCAGAGTGTGGCCAGGATGATAGATGAGATTAATGTGAAGTTGATGCCTGTTCTGTGTATCAAAGGGGCTGGTCTTTAACTCACCTGCTGTAGCTTTAATGTTATCAAAAAGATGATCTTTTACTTTTATCTGGACTTCCCTGGTGGCTCAGATGGTAAAGCATCTGTCTACAGTGTGGGAGACCTGGGTTCAATCCCTGGGTCAGGAAGATCTCCTGGAGAAGGAAATGGCACCCCACTCCAGGATTCTTGCCTGGAAAATCCCATGGACAGAGGAACCTGGTGGGCTACAGTCCATGGGGTCGCAAAGAGTCAGACACGAATGAGAGCCTTCACTTTCTTTTACTTTTATCTAGTTTATTTCACTTTTTCTATTTCATAGTCAGTGCTCCCATTTCATTTAGTTTAGCTTTTCCAGTTTCTCCATCTCTTTTCTTTTTCTTTGATGTTCTTACTCAAGCCTTTATCAAACATAGTAGAAAAGTTTTTGTTTACATGTTTATAAATAGTATGTATAATATATATATTTTAGAAAACTTATGAACATTTGCCTAACTAAAAACTTTATGACATTTTGATTCCACTTGTTTGACTTAGTATGAATAGAATGCTAGATTTCTAGTTCAAAAAAATAGATATGCAACAAGCAACAAAGGTTTACTGTGTAGCACAGGTAACTATAGTCAGTATCTTATAATAACCTATAATGGAAGATAATCTGAAAAATAATGTATGTTATATGTATATATTAAATCACCTTATTTTGCACCTGAAACATTGTAAGTCAACCATACTTCAAATATATATATATATGTATAAAGAAAAAAGTACCAGTCCAGAGATAATAGGTTTCATGTAAAGATCTTTGGATTTTGAAGGGTTTCTGGATGAGGAAACAGTGGACCCTGGTATTAAAAACTTATGCTGTCACATTTATGTCTTTAAAATACTTTGAATTATTTCCTATATGTTACCCTCAGCAAATTTCAACCTTCAGTTTTTCCTACCACTCCTCAATTGCTTCAAAATGCAAATGATCATGGCTTTGGGTCCGAACAAAAATCACCATGATCTAAAGTTCAATGTACAGAAGTTTGCTGTTCGTCTATCAGCTGACCCATCAGTCAGTCAGCCTAAGCTTCTGTTAAGTATCACCAAATATGATCTTGGACCGCAAGGCACTTACAATTGCCAGCTCTCCTAGGACATTTAAAGTAGGGTTTTATTTACAAAAATTGAAAAGGTTCACAGCACAGAAGAAAAGCACACCTCTCCTACATTCCAGAGGAACGTTGGATTCTGTGAGTCACTGTTTTCCTGTTGGCCCAGATGGTAGAGAGCTGACTGACTCGGGTGATCCACAGATGACTGCCTCACAGCTCTGCTGGCTTTAAAAAGAGCACTGGATGGAGGGTCAGGAAATACGGGGTTTAGCCCCAGCTGGGCCACTAACTACCCATACAAACTTGCGGCAGATGTTTTATCCTTTTTGGATTCAGTGTCTGTATATAAAATAAGGAGGGTTAACCAGCTCTTTCCACTTTTCAGATGCCTGCTCTGTACTAGTCAGTAGATACTCCTTTAAAAATTCAACATCCCCGCGAAGTCAATCTGATTATCCATGATACATGTCCTTAACTTGAGTCATAAGGGTAAAGCTCACAATGTTATTATTAGTCCAGTGTTTGCTATAAGAGGATCACACCCCAACATTAAACATTGTCTGTATTCTAGATCCAGAATCCCCAAAGGTGGGGTTTAATTAGCTCTTAACTGTAGTCATGGTCTCTTAAGTCTCAGGATTGGGAAGAAGTCTCCCAGGTTTGGGCTTCCTATGTGGCTCAGTAGTAAAGAATCTGCCTGCCGATGCAGCAGCCGCTGGAGACTCGGGTTCCTTCCCTGGGTTGGGACTATCCCCTGGAAGAGGAAATGGCAACGCACTGCAGTATTCTTGCTGGGAAAATTCCATGGGCAGAGAAGCCTGGTGGGCTATAGAGGACTTTCAGAGTCAAACGCACTGAGCAAATGAGCACTCCCAGATTTAGCCATCAATCTCTAAAACCTTGCGGCCTTTTAATTTTTTCTTCTGAATCAAGTAGTAATTCTCCTTTTAATTGGTGAAATGTAATCACACCATACAGAGCCCCAGTTTCTGAAAATTCTGTTCATTGTGCTGAATTTGTTTGATGTCCGAATAAATTGATTTGATTTCCTGTGAAGCTATCTGTTCTTATCCCACTATGAATTCTTCCCTTTCCCAAGTGCTCCACCTCTTTATTTCTTTAATTAGGAAAAATCTGTTACCTTTTTCAATGTAGACTAAATGATTGCGACTCTTTTTGGTTTCCCAAACTGTTAGACTTTTCCTGGAGTCACTGAAAATTTTTTTTTCATCTTTTACCCTCTCCGTAACTAATGGCACCTAAAGCCATTCCATTCTTTTTCTGTTTGTTGAAAATTTCATCATAGGGATTCTCTCATGGGGGCTGTGCAATGGAGAGTGAAAAATATAGTCTGGGGAGAGGTTTTTTTTTCCTTACTTAAGAGTGGAAAAGTAAAAGCTTTCCAGAGTACTAAAGAAATATATTCACCCTTACCATGTGCCATTTTAAATCCTATCTAAAATATGGGAATGTCTTGGTCCTAGACTTCCCCTGCTGAATAATTCGTAATACTGCCTTATCTTCTACCCTCCACACTTTCTAATTGTGACTTACTCTTATGCTTTTATTAATATTTACCTCGTTCAATTTTAACAAATCCCATATTTCCTGCTTAGAGTTATGTCTTATACAACCTAAGATTTTCATGAAAATCTCCAGTTTGACAGGCAAAAATGTTTATCTGAGACAAGAGGTCTAACAGGTGATCAGACCTTACCTATCCCAAATTACCTAGCCTGTTGCCCCTATAGCAATCACCCTAAACACAGCAACGATTATGCCATGTCTGCATTCAGACGCCTTCAGCGATACCACTCTGTTTGTAAAGAAAGCTATGTGTTATAAAGCACAGGGAATATAACTAATGTTTTATATATAACAAGTGAAGTATAACTTTTAAAAATCGTGAATCACTATGTTGTACACCTGAAACTTCATACCATTGTAAGTCACCTATTGTTGTTTGGTCGTTAAGTCATGTCTGACTCTGCCACCCCGTGGACTGTAGCCCGTCAGGTTCTTCTGTCCATGGGATTTCCCAGGCAAGAATTCTGGAGTGGATTGCCACCTCTTTCTCTAGAGCCTCCTGAGCCAGGAATCAAACCTGCATCTCCTGCATTGATAGGCAGATTCTTTACCACTGAGCCATCTAGGAAGGCTGTAAATCAACTGTACTTCAATTGAAAAAACATCCAAGTTCATAATCTGGCATTAAAGAGCCCCCCAGATTCAAGCCCAGTGTTCATTTCATTTACACACCCTGTAAACGTGCTTCAGTCAGGAGGAAAAATTTGCTCAGCATAATATCTGTGCCTGGAGCTCTTCATCTTCTATGGTATTGTCAATGGAGTGCCTGCTGCCAGGTGAATATGGCTCAAATCCTTTAATACTTCAAAACCACCTTCTTTAGGAAATGTTTCCTGATCCTTTCGTGAACCTCCCAGGGAAATTGGTACTTATGACATTTTCTACTCTTTACACACATGCTCACTTGTTTTCTCCTCAAATTCATTGCTCCCTCCTTGGAGCCCTAACTCTTCCCCCTGACACAGGGCCTATCATGGAGTAGGTGGTCAATAACTATTTATGAACTGTGGAATAGTTTTTGAAAATAAATCTTTTCCTACTTTTCTCTGTTCCTAGCCCTTTTACTTGATTTGACTAAAAAAAAAAAATTGTTTTTAGAGCTGCTAATATGTTTCTGTCAGGGTCATAGAAACTGTGTTCAAAAGACCAATATAGCTTCATTACCATTTTTGAGGAACTTAAACAGTCTTGTTGGGGAGCAGAGATAAACAGGCAGTTTCTATTCCACATGGTAAATTCCATGGGTGAGCTAAGTGCTGGGCACGACAGGAGCTCCACGGCCATCCTTGCTCAGGAGAAGGAGCTTTGGGTGTGTTACTCTGAATGCCAGGTGTACATCGGGATGGCATGGAGAAACACACAGAAAAGCAAGGCTTGGTCTTTCTCAATGCCACTTGGATGGAAAGTACGGTATGCTTTGTGTTTGGGGTGTGGGATCAGGAGAAACAGTCTTCATGTTGGCCTGACCACTGTGTTTTCCTGGTAATTCAGTCAAGGTATGAAGGTTATTTGAGTAGATATGTTTCAATACTGCCTTGACGTACAAAGGGCTTGAATACACTCTTCTGATCTATACCATCACATGCTGAGAGTTTTGACTGACTTAGACTGCACCTAACGCTGAGTGGGCTTCCCTGCTGGCTTAGACGGTAAAGAATCTGCCTGCCTTGTGGGAGACCCAGGTTCGATCCCTGGGTTGGGAAGATCCCTTGGAGAAGGGAATGGCTACCCACTTCACTATTCTTGCCTGGAGAATTCCATGGACAGAGGAGCCTGACAGGCTGTAGTCTATGGGGTCACAAAGGGTTGGTCATAACTGAGCAACTACCACTTTCACTACTGAGTACACTTAAAATTGATGCTTTTGGACTTCCTTGGTAGTACAGTGATTAAGAATCTGCCTGCCAGTGCAGGAGACATGGGTTCTATCCCTGATATGGGAAGATTTCACATGCCAAGGGGTGACTAAACCCATGGCCCTTGTGCTGCATTGCTCTCCCCGTGCTCCACAACAAGAGAAGCCACTGAGATGAGAAGCTGTGCATTGCACCTGGAGAATAGCCCTTGCTCACCACAACTAGAGAAAGCCCCTGTTCAGCAACCAAGACCCAGTGCAGCCAAAAATTAATTAATTAATTAAAAAAAAACTGGTGCTACATATCTTTGAATGCTCTGTGATGGATGCTGTCTCAGGGCATCTGGTTCCATCTGTTTCCTTTAAAGGAAATCCCTTCTAAGATAGCCTTCGAGAACCTCCATGACAACAAGGGGGAGAATTTAGAATTCTACTTTGACAGTGTTAGTCCCGAAGTCTGACTCGGCAACCCCATGGACTGTAGCCCACTGGGCTCCTCTGTCCATGGGATTCTCTAGGCAAGAATACGGGTAGCTAGCCATTCCCTTCTCCAAGGGCTCTTCCCAATCCAGGAATCGAACCAGGGTCTCCTGCATTGTAGGCAGACTGTTTACCGGGGAAACACAAACGCTTTGTGTTGTCCCCTCTGAGCTTCGAACTCAGGACCTTCAGATTATGAGACTGAAGTGCTGCATACTGTGCTAAGGAGGCACCTGCCAACCTTGGCTTTTATATTATTCACAGATTTTTTTTCCTAAATGTGGACATATAATGGTTGCCCCTTACAATTTGTGCTTAGGGCCACTGTATTATTTTATGAGCATACTCAGTGTGCCAATACCAGATCTCTTCATCTGTTAGTCCACTTGTTTTCCTAGAAGGAAATTCACAATCCCAGAGTTTCACTCTATGCATAAGAAAATAGGCAAGTCTATTTGCAAGATCACATTAAAGACACCAAAGTTATTAACATGTGGTTAAATGGGATTTAGATGCCTATGTAAGGGAATGGGAAGAGAAATGGCCTGTTAAGAAGCAAGATTTAACTATCCATGTGAAAAGTGACCTGATCCCATGAAACTCTTGAAACTTGTTATTTATAGATTTGGTCCTGTTGGATTTTTGGAAAAGGTGTCTGTTTCATACTATCTTGGTTTCATCCTATTTTTCACCGCCCTCATTTCTTCAATGTTCCAATGTCTTCATTTTCCTACTTTTTCATTAAATTCTGTCATGTTGTACGTCTTTTGTACCCTTGCTGGACGCTTCATTTTGATTTGACTTTCTGTGCAGGGTTTATTACCAGAGATTTAGGTGAGTAGTCGGATTGCATCTGGCCATGTGGCATGGAGGAACCCTGTTCAGGCTCAGATGTCTTTCCCCATTCCTCACTTCCTCTGTGGCTAGACCAGAAGGGTTCCTACTAGACATTTCTGAAGATGAGTTATGCGTTTATCATCACAAATGGATATCGCTTTCTATTTTAATTTGTGGAATCTTGTCTTCACTTCTGCTTTCTAGATTATAAGTTTCTCCAACCGGGAAGTCAAAACATCTCTTGAATGCAGGAAAGAGTGAAACTCCAAGTACCAGCACAGGGCTGACTGCCTCAATAAACACTTGTTGATTTATGTCCCTTTTGAGACTATGAGGATGATACATCTATAAAATCCATGAATATATTTGCATCTGATGATTTCTCTCTGTGACAGAAGTATTAATAGCATCTGTTAGTGATTGGAAGTACTTGGGGCCCTCTTTTTAGGTTGCATCCTAGGTCTTAATTTTTGAAGAAGTCAGTATCTGCCTTTACTCATAAATTACAAATCTCACCTTTCATGCTATTCGCATAGGGTCTCACAAGGGGAAGGAGTCTGGCCTGTTACTCATTTCTTCTCATTTTCAGACCCTCTGTGATGACTCGATACCATGAGCATTTGGTCTAGATGAGAATCTAACTTTCTGTTCCCTTTGAATAATAAGAATGTTCTGTGGGACTCTGGTGTCTTGGAATATTAGTAGGTGTTAGGTATATGAAAAAATATGTCCAATCCATTATGTTTCAGAAATCCTGGATTATTAAAATTAGATAGATTTCTTTATTGCATGGCCATTCCAAGCCTTCTGTGGCTAACTTTTTTTTTTTCATATTCTAAAAGGTAAACATACTATACATAGTGTTTCCTAAGATTATGTGACTTACGGGACCAACCCCATATTAATCCCTCTTTCCAAGGGACTTCCCATAGAACTGTTGCTCTGTGGTCTCTAAATTTGGAAACCCTGCCAGAGAACTTGTCACACCTCCACCACTAGGACCAACACTAATACCAACATTATTTCCTCTTAAGTACAAATAGCACTTGATGCTTTTCAGAGCATTTCCACATGTATTATCTCATTTCATTTTTATTAGCTGTGTTTAGGTTAATCTTCCCAGGTGGCGCTAGAGGTAAGGAACCTGCCTGCGAATGCAGGAGACTGAGACGCAGGTTCAATCCCTGGGTTGGGAAGATCCTCTGGAGGAGGGCATGGCAATCCACTCCAGTATTCTTGCCTGGAGAATCCCTTGGACAGAGGAGCCTGGAGGGCTACAGTCTGTGAGGTTGTAAAGAGTCAGACACGACTGAAGCGACTTGGTACACTGAGCATAGGCTAAGCAAGTATAATTTTATCACCCTAGTAGATGAGAAAGGAGAAACATTATCCTGGTAGTGTGTCAGAGAATTTTTGAATTCCATAGAGGTAAAGAGAACACAGGTCTATGGCTAGAGAATTCTTGATATTATAAAGAGTAGACTTTTTCTGTTATTTTATTTTATTTTTTTTTTTATAAACAATTCCTCCCCTTTAGCACTCTGCCCAAAAGAAACTCTTCTACTGCATGAGGTGACATCCACATAATTTCAGATATTGTGGAGGGTGATGCACTTAAATGGTTTGATTCAGTGGTAGGGTGCCAAATGCATTTGCCCAAATAAAACAGACTGATTCAATATTGGACCTTAATGCAATTGGGAGAAAATTGAAGGAAAATGTTGAAATCTGACCACAGCATTTCATTTATAGCAAAAATTTTGTACAGATTTGTTAGAAATTCTGAACACAGACCACTCATTGGGATGCTTTAGAAACTTCCTTCCGTCCCCAGTTTCTACTTGGAACTTTATATACTTTTGATGTGTGTAGTCCACACTAAATTTCTGTAACTGTTGATGATTTTCCTCACTTGACACTAATGTGAAGCTACTTTCACTGTATGCAGGTCAGGAAGCAACAGTTAGAACTGGACATGGAACAGTAGACTGGTTCCAAATAGGAAAANGCCAAAGCCTTTGACTGCGTGGATCACAATAAACTGTGGAAAATTCTGAAAGAGATGGGAATACGAGACCACCTGACTGGCTTTTTGAGAAACCTGTATGCAGGTTAGGAAGCAACAGTTAGAACTGGACATGGAACAACAGACTGGCTCCAAATAGGAAAAGGAGTACGTCAAGGCTGTATACTGTCACCCTGCTTATTTAACTTCTATGCAGAGTACATCATGAGAAACGCTGGGCTGGAAGAACCACAGGCTGGAATCAAGATTTCCAGGAGAAATATCAATAACCTCAGATATGCAGATGACACCACCCTTATGGCAGAAAGTGAAGAGGAACTAAAGAGCCTCTTGATGAAAGTGAAAGAAGAGAGTGAAAAAGTTGGTTTAAAGCTCAACATTCAGAAAACAAAGATCATGGCATCTGGTCCCATCACTTCATGGGAAATAGATGGGGAAACAGTAGAAACAGTGTCAGACTTTATCTTTTTGGGCTCCAAAATCACTACAGATGGTGACTGCAGCCATGAAATTAAAAGATGCTTACTCCTTGGAAGGAAAGTTATGACCAACCTAGATAGCATATTCAAAAGCAGAGACATTACTTTGCCAACAAAGGTTCGTCTAGTCAAGGCTCTGGTTTTTCCTGTGGTCATGTATGGATGTGAGAGTTGGACTGTGAAGAAAGCTGAGCACCAAAGAATTGATGCTTTTGAACTGTGGTGCTGGAGAAGACTCTTGAGAGTCCCTTGGACTGTGAGGAGATCCAACCAGTCCATTCTAAAGGAGATCAGTCCTGGATATTCTTTAGAAGGAATGATGCTAAAGCTGAAACTTCAGTACTTTGGCCACCTCATGTGAAGAGTTGATTCATTGGAAAAGACTCTGATGCTGGGAGGGATTGGGGGCAGGAGGAGAAGGAGACGACAGAGGATGAGATGGCTGGATGGCATCACTGACTCATTGGACATGAATTTGAGTGAACCCTGGGAGATGGTGATGGACAGGGAGGCCTGGCGTGCTGCGATTCATGGGGTCCCAAAGAGTCGGACACGACTGAGCGACTGAACTCCTCCAGAACTGCCACCCTCCATGTCACAGTGAAGTGGCCCCACCCCATCGCAGTGACAGGAATCCTCGTCACAGATGCCAACACCTCAAGACAGGATGGGAACAAGGGCTTAATTAGAAACGGGCTGCCACAGACAAGGTCGTGACAGGACTTGTGACACACACTTGGAAGAATGAACATGGTAGTGCTCACGTGCACCACAAGACCATTTTAGTGTCTAGGTTTAAAGACTCTTCACAAGTGGAGCACAAGGAATAACACACGATTATCTGCAAATATACAAAAACATATCCAATGGGCTGGCGTGTAATTTTAGAAAGAGAGCCCGGGCTCAGAGCAGATCTGCCTTGTTGCAAGGCACAGTGCTCCGGGAACAACCTCTGCACTCCACCCCCCACCCAGCAGCTATCGGAGAACACAGGAGGCCACAGCCCCTCTGGAGGAACAGCATCAGCTCCTCTCCCCACATACACCCAAAGAAAAGGGCTATCTTCAGGCAAAATTTTAAAAATGATTCATTAATATCAGTATGGTATGTGTGCTTCCCAGGTGGGGCTAGTGGTAAAGAACCTGTCTGCCAATGCAGGAGAAATAAGAGTTGCTTTCCTGAGCCACCAAGGAAGCTCAATCAGCCCCAGAAATGGCTCCTACGGGCAGGATGGCCCCAGGCAGGAGTTCTCCAGGGATTTAGACTCACAGCTCTACTTAGCAGCTGCTATGTTTTATTGACTCAGGTGATAAAGAATCCATCTTCAATGTAGGAGACCTGAGTTCAGTTCCTGGGTTGGAAAGATCCACTGGAGAAGGGAATCCACTCCAGTATTCTTGCCTGGAAAAGCCCATGGACATGAGGAGCCTGGCAATCTACAGTCCGTGGGGTCGCAAAGAGTGGGACACAACTGAATGACTAAGAACATGCTTTCTTCAAGGACATGTGAAATTTGCTCGATCCCAGGAACTTGGAAGTACCTGCCCTATTAGATGCTTCAAAGCTAAAACAATGTTCATGGCACTTCAAGCAATGGGGTATATTCACATAACCCTAAAGGGACTCATGCAGCATAGTACCTAAAATACAAGGCTAATGATTATTCAAAACAACTTGGAAACTGATTCTAGCTCTGGCAATGCGAGTTCCACTTTGAAAACGACACGCCCACTATACCACCCATAACTTAATATTCTTCTGGAAATTCAGCACAGCCCCAAGACTTCCCTGGTAGTCCAGCAGCTAGATTCCGTGCTCCCCAGGCAGTGGGCTTGGTCAGGGAACTAAGATCCCACATGCTTCAGCTGAGAGTTCTCATGCCACAACTAAAGATCCTGAATGCCACATGAAGCTCTAAGATGCCACATGCCACAACTAAGACACAGCGCTGCCAAACAAATAAATATTTAACATTTTTTAAAAAGTCAGCACGTCCCAGGATCCTCCTGAGAATGTCACCGACCTTGAAGTTTCCTGAGAAAGTGTCTGTAGAGCTCTTGGCACGCCTCTAGGTAGCCCTCAACCTGGGCCTGGGAGTCCAGGGAGAGGGGAGAGGCCAGCTGGAGATGTCCAGGGGCACCTGATTATATGCCTGTAAAGGTGGCCCTAGCTGTGCATTTGAAAAGTGGTCAAGGGGGACATGAAAGGGCAAATGGTTAGAGATGCACTGTCCAGGTGGTGACAGCTTGTACAGGGCAGGGCAGGCACAGGAGGGGGGACATGTGACACTGACCTTCCAGGCCTGTTTCCACTCTATACTACAGTGTGCCACGATGCAGATTAGGCTCCGTGTGTAATGACCAAAAGACCACGGGGATCTTTGATACAACAACCCATGTAAATACAGGAAAAGCACCTTCAGGAAGACAATTGTTTTAAACGTCATTAGGACCAAAGAGTGAATCTCAATCATCAAACTGTGAGAAACTTTTAATCAGAAGAGTTTAAAAGTACTTTAAAAAAGAAAAATACAATAGGGACTTCCCTAGTGGTTCAGAGGTTAATATTCCACGCTCCCAATGCAAAGGGCATGGGTTCGAGTCCTGGTCAGGGAACTAAGATCTGGCATGCTGCACACAACTACGACCTGGTCCAGCCAAATAAACAAAAGCTTTTTTTTTCCCTAAAGTATTTATTGAGCACCTACTGCATACAAGGTGCTGCTCTAGTACTGCCCTTCTTGTGTGCACTCTGAACAGAGCACGGCTGGATCAGAAGAGCTCTTCCCTTCGACCCGTCAGAATGAAATACTTTGTCTCACCGTTACAGCTGGTTTGGGGGGTGGAGAGGAGACAGGGAGTCACCCCCAGTCTCTGGTTCCAGATTCCTGTGTGGAGCTGGCTGATGTTCAAAGTGACTAGAGACCCGCCAGGAAATTTCATGGTGATCACCATAGTGTCTGTGCTGTTTTTGTGTTTTTATATAATTTTCATTTGTTCATTTGCCTGTGACGGGTCTCAGTTGTGGTGCATGGGATCTTCGTGACATCATGTGGGACCTTTCATTGTAGCACATAGACTCTCTCGTTGTGGCCTGTGGGCTCAGTAGTTGTGGTGCCTGGGCTTAGCTGACCACTTACACATGGATCTGAGTCCCCCGACTGGGGGTGGGGTTGAACCTGCAACTTCTACATTGCAAGGTGGATTCTTGACCACCAAACCACCAGGGAAGACCCACCTACATCTTTTAAGGAGGTCATATCTATTAATAGATAGAAGGACATTTTAGATGTTGTAGGAGTTAATCTGGGCGAAGTATAGAGCTTCTGATATCCAAAGGGCGAGTAAGTTTTCTACACAGGGTACAGCTTTACAGCAAACAGGAAACTGAGAGAAGGGGGGTTATGGCTGGTGAACCAGTCAATCTAAAAGTGTCTCCTAAGCACAGATGTGTGGCCTCCCCAGGCTCAGTGTGGACAGTGCTGCACGAGGACTGAGTCACCATCCTGCCCTGGGGAGGGGGCCGCCTGGCCCAGGACAGCACAAAGTCCCCACCATGTGCAGTAAAGATGCAAACAACTGAAGATCCTGGAATGCCACAACTGGAATGCCACAACTGAAGATCCTGCGTGCAGATCACTGCAGCTCAGTGCAACCAACTAAATTGTTGTTCAGTCACTCAGTCGTGTCCGACTCTTTGCAACTCCATTGACTGCACCACCCCAGGCTTCTCTGTCCATCACCAACTCCCAGAGCTTGCTCAAACTCACGTCCATTGAGTTGGTGATACCATCAACCATCTTGTCCTCTGTCATTCCCTTCTCCTCCTGCCTTCAATCTTTTCCAACACCAGGGTCTTTTCTAATGAGTTGGCTTGTTGCATCAGGTGGCCAAAGGACTGCAGCTTCAGCTCCATCATCAAGTCCTTCCAATGAATATTCAGAGTTGATTTCCTTTAGGATAGACTGGTTTGATTTCCTTGCAGTCCAAGGGACTCTCAAGAGTCTCCTTCAATACCACAGTTCAAAAACATCAATTCTTCAGTGCTCAGCTTTCTTTATGGTCTCTCACATCCATACGTGACTACTGGAAAAACCATTTGACCACATGGACCTTCGTCGGCAAAGTAATATCTGCTTTTTAATACACTGTCTAGGTTTATCATAGCTTTTCTACCAAGGAATGTCTTAATTGAGGAGCCAAATAAATAAATAAGCAAATACTTTTTTAAAAGACTAAGAGTGATTGCGAGCCTGGAAGTGATGCTTATGTCAACTACAAATTGGTACTTGCCATCTGCCTCTGCAGAGATTGAACCCTGCGCTGCTGCAGCTGCTGACCTTCGACAGTTCAGGGTGGAGAGTGGGGCACTCTATGATCCAGAGAATCTAGTGGAAAGGTCTTTAGATGGTTAGGTATTTTCAGGAACTGATTTCATGATCAATCTTTGCATCTCTTCATATCTAAAAAAAGAACTAAACCCCTTCATGGTGACATCTACCCCTCGTGACTAGCAGAAAACCTTTTGTAAAGTAAGCACTGATTGCACTGAACTCCCTCTTCACCAAGATCTTATTTATTTACCTTCCCCCACTACCTCTTTGGAGCAGTCTCTCAGGGCTACCTGAGGTGTGGTCTCCCGGGCTGCAGTCCCCATTTTGCCCCAAATAAAACTGATCTCTCAACTCTCACATTGTGCATCTTTTTAGTCAACAGTTGAAAACTCATGTTCCTGGGTTCATGGCAGATTTATTCACAAGAACCAAAATATGGAAGCAACCCAAGTGTCCATCTATGGATGACCACTCGGATAAACAAAATGTGGTCTATTTATACAATGGAATATTATCCAGCCCTAAAAAGGAAGGGAAGTCTGATCACAACTTGAACATGAGCAGACCCTCTCTATTTAAAGAGCTCTCTGGAAAGTGAATGACTACTTTTGCGTGGCTGGGAAATGTCTTAGCAGGGTTAATCCCTGCCAGGCCTAAAACCCAGGGATCTGTTTACAGAAAGAAAGGAATATTGGATAAGCAGCTGTCCCATTGGTGATCAGCTCCTATTTCTAGATTCTGAATGAAGGATACATTCATGGGTCACAGTTGAGTAAAATAAAGGTGAAGACAAAATATCTCAGGCCAGGGGCTAATCTCCAAGGGAACGGACGTCTCATTTTCACCTCACTATCCCTGGCACCAGAACACGCCTGCTGTTTTTTACTGGTTGACCTTAAGTATTTACTGACTTAAAGTTTGAAAACAAGCTGGAATGTCCTCAGCTTTTTATTGCATTTTTCACCAGAAATTCTCTTAAGAGAAAAATGATCATTCATGCATTCGCCCAAATACTGCTACGTGCCAGGCATGTTTCAGGTGGCCCGAGGCCGGGGAATCTGGACTGGAGAGCACTCTGCACTTAATATTACTGACGCAGGGAGCTGTTATGGGTTGAATCTTGTCTCCTAAAAAATTCCTGTGTTGAGGTCCTAACCCCCAGGGCCAGTGAATGTGACCTTATTAGGTAACAGGGTCGTTGCAGACAGTAAATGGTTGGGTTAAAGTGAAGTCACACTGGAGTCAGGCCCTTAGTCCAATAGGACTGGTGTCCTTATAAACAGGGGACATGTGGACACAGGCACACCACACGGGGAGGTGTCACATGAGGATGAAGCAGAAGACAGGGTGATGCTTCTAACAAGCTGTTACCTACACATTGGCACTTGCCATCAACCTCTGCAAGGATTGAGCCATGTGCCTCTGCAGCTGCTGACCTTCAACACACCCTGAAGGGGTTTCAGGGTGGAGAGCAGGAATGAGGCACTCTGGGCTCTGGGAAGAACTGGCAGAACAGGTCTTCAGATAGTTAGGTATTTTGTGAGCCCTATTCTCATAACAAGCAAAGCACTACATCCCTTTGTGGTGACATCAGCTCTTTGTGACTCACAGAAAACTTTTTTGCAAAGATAAGTGCTTGATAACATGAACTCCCCTTTCACCAAAATCACATATATATTGACCTTCCCCTCCCTCAACCTCTTTGGAGCAGTTTCTCAGAGCTCTCTGAGGTGCTGTCTCCTAGGCTGCAGTCCTCATCTCACCCCAAATATAACTTCACTCACAGCTCTCACGTTGTGCAATTTTTTCTAAATCAACAAAGCCAAGGAGTCCCAGGGGACTGGAGCTCAGTGAGAGGCCTGCAGGCACCTCCTCCACAGCCTGAGAAGGAGCTAGCCCTGCCATCTCGGTCTTGGACTCCTGGCTTTCAGAACTGGGGAAGTGACTCTGCTACGTGAGGCCAGCACCTGGGAGACCAGGGCAGTAGTAGCTGCCACGGGGGGTTCTGGCTCTGTTACGGGAAATACTGACTGGAACTGCCCACCCTGGCCAGGCACCATGTAGTAGTAACCATCCACATGAGTTATGTTAAGACAGGAGGTCCTGGTAAGGAACACGGAACTAACAGGCCACCACCAACTGGAAGAGTTCAGGAAAGGTTAAAAGGAGACACCCCGTGTCCGACCACCTCCCAGAATCCTCCTCACCGGCACCCATCTTGGCTGAGCAATGCACGCGCCACCAGGAAGGACTATGAATCAGAGTGATTGGCCAAAGAAAGACAATCCAGAAACTAGTCCATCATCATAAAAACGAGACTGTGAGCCTGCGGCAGAGCAGTTCTCCGGTGTTCCCTTACCCTACTTACTGCTCTCCACCCGGGTGCCCCTTCCCAATAAAGTCTCTTGCTTTGTCAGCTTCTGTGTCTCCTAGACAGTTCATTTCCAAGTGTTAGGCCAGAGCCCACTCTTGGTCCCTTAAGGGGGTCTCCCTTCCTGCAACAGCTCCAGCCCAGATCTCTGACACTGTCCTAATGGTCATTCCCCATCACGAAGAGCACAGGCCCTAAGGATCTGGCCTCTGCTGCTCTTGAATAAGTCACCCTGGCTTCCACTCCTGATGCCAAGCAGGGCCCTGTGTGGCTCCCGGGCCTTTCTGTCCCCCATTTCTTGTAGGCAAGACTCCAGCCTCCATGATCTTCTCTGACTTTCAAAGGGCAGGTTCAAACTGTTGCTAATCAGTGGAGGAGTAGCAGCTAGGAAACCACCTGAGGCAAGATAAAAGGGACCAGAGAGCTCATCAAGATTAAGAGACTCTCAGTTCAGTTCTGACTCTATGACTCCCTGGACTATACAGTCCATTGAATTCTCTAGGCCAGGATACTGGAGTGGGTAGCCTGTCCCTTCTCCAGGGGATTTTTCCCAACCCAGGGGTCAAATCCAGGTCTCCTGCATTACAGTTGGATTCTTTACCAGCTGAGCCCCAGTTCAGCTGATTTCAGTCGCTCAGTTGTGTTGCACTCTTTTCAATCTCATGGACTGCAGCACGCCAGGCTTCCCAGTCCATCAACAACTCCAGGAGCTTACTCAAACTCATGTCCATTGAGTCAGTGATGCCATCCAAACATCTCATCCTCTGTCTTCCCCTTCTCTTCCTACCTTCGGTCCTTCCCAGCATCAGGGTCTTTTCTAGTGAGTCAGTTCTTTGCATCAGTTGGCCAAATCATTGGAGTTTCAGCTTCAACAACAGTCCTTTCAATGAATATTCTGGACTGATTTCCTTTAGGATTGACTGGTTTGATTTCCTTGCAGTCCAAGGGACTCTCACAACACCACAATTCAAAAGAAGGTGTTCAACCTTCTTTATAGTCCAAACTTTCACATCCATACATGACTACTGGGAAAACCATCGCTTTGACTAGACAGACCTTTGTCAGCAAAGTAAGGTCTCTGCTTTTTAATATGCTGTGTAGATTTGTCATAGCTTTTCTTCCAAGGAACAAGAATCTTTTAATTTCATGGTTGCAGTCACCATCTGCAATGATTTTGGAGCCCAAGAAAATAAAGTCTGTCACGGTTTCCATCATTTCCCCATCTATTTGCCATGAAGTGATGGGACCAGATGTCATGATCTTAGTTTTTTTGAATGTTGAGTTTTAAGCCAACCTTTTCACTCTCCTCTTTCACTTTCATCAAGAGGCTCTTTAGTTCCTCTTCACTTTCTGCCATAGGGTGGTGTCATATGCACTTCTGAGGTTATTGATATTTCTCTAGCAATCTTGATTCCAGCTTGTGCTTCATCCAGTCTGGCCTTTCTCATGATGTACTCTTGTTATAAGTTAAATAAGCAGGGTGATAAGATATAGCCTTGACTTACTCCTTTCTCGATTTGGAACCAGTCTGTTGTTCTATGTCCAGCTGTAACTGTTGCTTCTTGATCTGCATACAGATTTCTCAGAAGGCAGGTCAGGTGGTCTAGTATTCCATCTCTTGAAGAATTTTCCACAATTTGTTGTGATCCACATAGTCGAAGGCTTTGGCATAGTCAATAAAGTAAAAGTAAATGTTTTTCTGGAACTCTCTTGCTAACCATAGGCTATTTATGAGAGATACACTTTAAATATAAGACACAAATAGACTGAAAATGAATGGATGGGGGGAAATGCTATGAAACAAAAGCATAAGACGGTAAGAGTGACTATGAGATATCAGATAAAATAGACTTTAAGGCCAAAAAGATAAAAGAGAGAGATCTTTCATTAAGATAAATAATTGACTCACGAGAAAGATATGACCATCTTAAATGCATATGTGTCCAATAATAGATCTCCTAAACACATAAAGCAAAATTTACAGAACTGAAGGGGGAAATAGTTCTGCACCACAGTTGGAAGATTTTGATAATCTTTTCTCAGCAGATGATAGGGGTAAAAATCAGCAAGCCAAGGAGGATCTGAGGAACTCCTTGGTGTTAGGACTCAGGACTTTCACTGCTGTAGCCCACATTCGGCCCATGGTTAGAGAAATCAGATTTCACAAGCTGCACAGTGCAGCCAAAAAATGAGAGAGAGAGAAAGATGATCTGAATAAGGCCATGGGTTTCCTTTACCAAATTGCTCTACATAAAACACCACATCCAACAGCAACAAATGAAGCAGGGTGGAACTGGAGGCTGCCCCCTACCCCAGAGCTGAACCACTCAACAGACAGACTTAAGACGCTGGTACTAGAGAGATACCAAAACAGCAAAAGAAGAAATTAGGAAAGAATTTAATAGATTCCAAAGAAAGCATGGGCTCAGTGGGTAAGGAATCTGCCTGCACTGCTACCAAAAAGTCTACAAACAATAAATACTGGAAAGTATGTGGAGAAAAGGGAACCCTCTTACACTGTTGGTAGAAATGTAAACTAGTATAGCCACTATGGAGAACAGTGTGGAGAGTCCTTAAAAAACTGGAAATAGAACTTCTATACAACTCAGCAATCCCACTGCTGGGCATACACACAAAGGAAACCAGAACTGAAAAAGACACGTGTACCCCAATGTTCATCACAGCACTGTTTACAATAGCTAGGACATGGATGCAACCTAGATGTCCATCAGCAGACGAATGGATTAGAAAGTTGTGGTACATATACATGATGGAATATTACTCATCTATTAAAAAGAATGCATTTGAATCAGTTCTAATGAGGTGGATGAAACTGAAGCCTATTAAACAGAGTGAAGTAAGTCAGAAAGAAAAACACCAATATGGTATATTAACACATATATATGAAATTTAGAAAGACGGTAACGATGACTCTATGCACGAGACAGAAAAGAGACACAGATATAAAGAACAGACTTTGGGACTTTGTGGGAGAAGGCAAGGGTGGGATGATTTAACAATAGCATTGAAACATGTATATTACCATACGTATAATAGATGACCAGTCCAAGTTCGATGCATGAAACAGGGCACTCAAAATCGGTTCACTGGGACAACTCAGAGGGATGGGATGGGCAGGGAGGTGGGAGGGGGGTTTGGGATGGAGGACACATGTACACCTGTGGCTGATTCATATCAATGTATGGCAAAAACCACGGCAGTTGTTAGGGGAAGCACACTGATTGAAAAGAAACCGCCCACCCTGGCCAAGCACCATAGTAACTATTTGTATGAGTTGTCTTATGACAGGAGATCCTGATAAGGAATACAGAACTAATAAGCCACCACCAACCGGAAGAGTTCGGGAAAGGTCTAAAGGAGACACCGCATGTCTGTCCACTTCCCAGAATCCCTCTCACTAGCATCCATCTTGGCTGAGCGATGCGTGCACCACCAGGAAAGACTCTGAATTAGAGCGATTGGCCAAAGACCACCCGGAAACTAATCCCATCACCATAAAACCTGAGACTGCGAGCCACATGGCAGAGCAGTTCTTCTGGGTTCCCTTACCCTCCTGCTCTCCACCGGGTGCCCTTTCCCAATAAAATCTCTTGCTTTGTCAGCACATGTGTCTCCTCAGACAATTCATTTCCGAGTGTTAGACAAGAGCCCAGTTTCGGGCTCTGGAAGGGGTCTGCCTTCCTGCAACACAATATAGTAAAATAATTGGCCTCCAGTTAAATAAATTAAGTTTTAAAAAAGGAAAAAGAGAAGTAAAAAAAAAAAAAAATTGGCAACAACAAATAAAGTCTGGATTTTAGATTAAAAAAAAAAAGAAGAATCTGCTTGCAATGAAAGAGACACTGGAGACCTAGGTTCAATCTCTGAATCAGGAAGATCTCTTGGAGAAAGAAATAGCAAACCACCCTAGTATTCTTGAGAAAATGCCATGGACAGAGGAGCCTGGCGGGCTACAGTCCATGGGGTCACAAAGAGTCGGACAGGAGTGAGCACACACACACGTAAAGAAAGCATTAACATAACCCTCTGGGAATGACTGACATTTGATTTTCTGACACTTGTTTCATGATTCAGGATTACCCTTGTACTGTTTGTATCTCTAGTGACATGGGACAGGCACCAGAGCCTTGGCACTGTTGCCCCTCATGCTCTCATTGACACATCTGTTTCTACAGGTGCCTCCAGGATGGCACATGGGCCCCTGCTGGCTCTCAGAGCCTCTGATTCAAAGAGGGACCCTCTCCTTTTAGACTCAAGACAACAGTCAGGAGTGGGAACCAAGATGGCAGACCAACCTTCTGTGAAATGCAGAACCCAGAGCTTCATGTCTAGACATGTCCCTCGCGTGGACTGGAGAAAGAGCAGCAACACGTGACCTCAAAACAGGGTTCCAGTTTCACTTGAAACTCTGAGCTGGGCCAGACCAGTGGACGGTGTGGGAGTGAAAACCATGCTGAGCTGTAGGACACATGGGGCGACCCAGAGGGGACTGGACTCTGGGACAACACCTTGGTTCCCTTGAAAGAGAGTGAGGCTGCTTAAAAACACAGCTCTGCCTGCTGCTCCCTTGAAGGATAGGCTGAAAAAATGTAGCCTCAAACTACTGGTGATTTTTAATCTTAATTTTTTTTAAAACTGTAGTTTGAGCCTACATTCTTTCAATCCACCCTTCAGGGAGTTGGAATATGTCAGCCCCTGGTGGCCGCAGGCAGAGGTGTGGGTTTGATCCCAGGTCTTGGAACTAAGGTCCTACATGCCAACCAGTGTGGCAAAAAAAAAAAAAAAAAAAAAAATCTAAAAAATAATATGTCTAAAGTATGGATTTTAACCGAAAAAGTTAGATTTTCACATCAGAGCCATTGATGCAGTGTCAGATTTTTAAATAAGGGGAAATACTAAGGATGGTGAAAAAAGGGAAACAGGAGAATGGGTGGCTAGTGTGTCAGGGCACTTTTCCTGTGCTTGTAACATCCTGATATTGTAGTGGAAGCAGTTTCTTCTTCCCCTTCCCAGTAGAAAATTAAGACAGACGACAGGCCCCGTCTCTATGGAGACATCTGTGATGCCATACACTGCTTCCAGGACCCCTTAGGACCTGGAGCTTGAGAAGCTGGTCTTCTGCCCACCTGTGCTTGGACCTGCATGTCCATGCTAGGGGCTGTGACCCCCTCAGCACCCAGGTCCAGACCTGAATCCCACAGGATTGATCCAAGTCATCCTTCAGCCGACCAAACTTGGTCCTTCACTCCACGTTCATGATGTTACCCATCAGAGCCAGCGGGCCCAAGAAGAAAAGTCTGGTGCCCAACTTGATAGAAAAGGGCCTGATTGTCCTCCGGAAGGTGGCCAGCCGGGATGAACAGACCCCAGAATGGAAACTCCGTCAACAAAAGCGCTCCCTCAGCAGGTCGGCTCAGGCCATCTGCCGCTACTACAAGAAGCTGGTACGGGGTCTCGGGAACAGGGACGGCCCAGCCATATATGGTTATCTGGAGACGATGTGCTTCTCCGCTGGATCCACTCCTCGAGGGTGGAGGGCCGATGGGGCACCCTGAATCAGCTCGGGTGGTGGGTTGAGGTGGGGAGATTCTGGGGGTGGATGGGGCCTGGGAGAGAAGATGCTGTGTCTACCCTGAGTCTTCCTTGGGGGCCTTTTTAAAAAAGAGGGAAAAAGGGAAGAGAAGATAAGGAAGAGACAGTGCAGGCAGCAAGTTTCATGCAGGTACTTCATGTGGTGGGGGCAGGGGGAGACTGGGGAGCCGGCCCCGCTTCCCAGGGGCCCGCTAAGTGGACAGCAGCTCTAGACTCAGCTGGCTGCAACTTTCAAAGCAGGGCTCCCACGGCCCTCACCGAGCGGCCAGCTTTTGGGGAGGAGACAGCCTGCGTGGTTGGCACACAGAGCCAGGTCCTGGAGCTCCACTGGTGGAGGGGGTGGAGGGCTTCCTGGGTCCCTCCTTTCCTGCTGGTCTCATTCTCCCCACTCCCCAGAGAGACTTCAACCAGAATACCAGCCCCCAGGACAGCGGCTTCATGTCCGAAATGGAGGAGCTTCGGCACAAGTTCCTCACACGTCCCGGCTGCCCCCAGTTCAGCACCAGGTCCACGTCCATGACCCACTATGGTGAGTGCATCTGATGGGGCGCTGTGTGCACACCCAGCCCCACTCCAGCTAACCCACCTGCTGGAGTCCAGGACAGCCTGTGGGTATGGCCAGAGGAGGGGCCATGTGTGGTGGCCACAGCTGCTGCTTCTGAAACTGGCTCTCAGCTAAGGCTGGGGTTGAGCCTCGGGGAAGGGAAGGAGGGAAGGTCCTTCTTCCTTCCACTGGGCACATTTGTGTCATTGGTCTCCCAGCCCACTTCCTCTCTCTGGCTGTCAATCACCAAGATTCAGTAGGGCTGGGACATAGGAGGAGAAGGTGAAGACTCTGGAAGCTTCAGTGACAAGGTCCATAGGTCCAAAGGTGGGTCATTAGGGACCGAGCCCTGTAAGGAGCCTCAGCAGCCTCTTGTCTAACCCCACAGTGCTCTGATTCAGTCAAGAGCCTCTGAGAGGGCAACTAAGGTGCTCAGCTGTCACTCGGTGGTGCTGATCAGGCCAGGCACCATTCCAGAGTCCCGCTCCAGGGCCTGGGCTGCTTTTGTTCTCTGACACACAACATTATCCTCACGGTGCTGACGTCAAGGCTGAATGCCTGTAGCCAGCAGCTGGGGTCCTTTCTATGGATCTCAGGTGGCAGTCAGCCAAAAGTGGGGTCTCACCCTACTTGTTGGGCTCTAAGCCTTCCTTTCTCAGTGCCTGGGCCTTGGAGAGCACCCAGCACTCCAAGGCCAGGAGGGTGGGGGTGCCTGGGGAGGGTGGGGGGAACACAGAGCATCCTGGGTGCAGGGCTGAGCCCACACACTGTTCCTAGTGCACTTGCCACCATCTGATTTGTGCCAGCCTAGAGGACGCGGGTCTGACCCTTGGGGTAAAGGGCATTCTGCAAGATTTTGAGGAGACAGTTTTACAGGGGGAACAGGGGCCATCCTCTGGGGAAGAGGCACACTGATTTACAGAGACTAAGTTGCACCTGATCCATTTTGGGAGGACATGCCAGGTGGGCAGGGGGACAGAACCATGTTTCCATTCGGTCCTGTAGTCCAGTCCTGTGCTTCCACTGAGAAAAGGCACCTTGAACCCCACCCAGTGTTTTGAAGGAAATACGAGTCCCTGCCCAGAGGTCTTGGGGAGACTTGGCCTCAGCTGTTCTCCATTTGCCATCCTCCAGGTTCAGCCACGACCCTCTCTTTGCCTAGAGACACAGGCGTCGGCTCTGAGACCTGGAAGGGGGCTGAGAACCCACTCTCTAGCCAGCAAGGTTTGGATGTGAAGGTGGACGGTGAGGGCAGGCCGTGCGGGGCACTAGGGGTGTGCATGGCCCATAGGGTTCTCTCCTTGGCATCCCAGCCCTGAGGGCCCCTGTTCCCTCCATTCCTATGGTGCCCCATGGAATTGCCTTCCCAGGACCACCTGCCTGGCCCACTGTTCCTCACACGGGCCCTGGGATACGTCTGTCCTTGAGTAGAGGGACACCCAGGCACCATTCCTACAGACACATACTTCTGTTTATCCAGAGGTGAACTCCACCCCCAGAAGTCTGCTTCACTTCAGAAGTGCCCCCTGTGCACAGGCAGCATCTTGCCCTGATTCCAGCTCTGGGACCCTGAAGGGGGCTTGGATGCCACTTATGCACACTGGTTGGGGGTGGTGGGGACGAATGTGGGAGCTGGAGAGGAGCCCAGCTGGGCAGGGAAGGCCTTCCGGGGGAGTCTCAAACGAGAGCGTTACAGAAGATCCAGGGCCGCTCAGTACGGGAAGATTCTGACTGCCCCACCACCACCTCCCCTCTTGACAGGCCGCCTCCTTCCCCTTAGCAAGAGTGCCTGTGAGTTCAACTACCTGCGGAAGAAGAGCGAGTCCCATGTGCTGAGCCCGACCCCCAGCAGCCCCGACCTGGGGCAGAGCTACCCAAGGAAGCGGGTACCCTGGTACATCTCCGTCATCCATGAGAAGGTATGGCCAGGCACGGTGCCTGGGCACAGATCCTGGTCCTCTTGTCCCAGCTCTGCATCCTGCCAGAGGGAATGCCTGGCCCTCGGGGCTCTTGTTCTAGTCTCTGGTCCCAGATGCAGTCTGAACTGACCTTCAGACCTCTCTCATGGCTTCTACAGGCCAGGTTCCTATCTGTCTTCTTCCCCATGGGGAGCAGTTTAGGCTGGCCTAGATGTTGCCCCCTCCTACACAGCTTCGCCCCATGTGTCAAGACCCTCAGCATCCATAGGCTTTTAACCCAGTCATTCCACTTGGGATACTGTATTCCTTAACACAGTAATAACAATCAGCTTGATGGGCAAAGATCTGCCTATGGGTGGATTCATCATGGTATTTTTTTTATCCTTGTTTGTGAGAGAGGCTGGCCTGTAATTTACCAGCCTTGGCATGTCCTTGTTTGCTTTTGGGGTTAGAGTCTTCTGGCTGAGTAACAGCAACAAACGTTGAGAAGTGTTCCTTCTTTCTCGATTCTCTGGAAGAATCCATCTATGGTTGTTGTTTCTTTATTAAATCCTGAAGATTTCATTATTGAAGTCATCTGTGCCTGGTGATTTCTTACAGGGTTTGTGTGTGTGTGTTTAAAAATTAATTCCTTTTAAAAATATTGAGATTTCCTTTTCCTGCTTGTTCCAGTTTTGGACACCTACTTTTTTCTAACAAGGTGTCCAAGCCATGTCAGTTTTCAAATCTAGAAGCCTCGCTCTGTGCACAAGACTCTGTTGGTATCCTTCCGGTGTCTGGAGAAGATTTTGAAGAAGATTGGCTGGTTTTTGTTTCTGACATCGCTAGTCTGTGTCTTCTCTCTTTTTCCCTCCACCAGTCTTATCAATGTAAAAAGTCTCTTAGAGTCAGTTTCAGATTTTTACAGATGTTTTTTTCAGCTCATGAAGCACTAACAACAGCTGTGGAAATAAATCACATAAGATGCTGGGTGGTTCGTCATGAGCACACAGTGGGGACTCGTGAGCCCTGATAATATGGGTCTATGTGTATTCATTTTATCTTTATTCCCGAAACTGTACCTTTAATTTTATGATAGATTTCACAATTTGGTTTTTTAAATTTTTTAGACTTCACAATTTAAAGAGCATTGATACCATCAACAGTTCCACCTTTGGAAAATAGCCTGAGGATATAATTAGATAGAGTTACACAGACATGTTGTTCATGGGGTTCTCAAGGCAAGAATACTGACGTGGTTTGCCATTACCTTCTCCAACAAACTGGAAAATTCTTCAAGAGATGGGAACACCAGACCGCCTTACCTGCCTCTTGAGAAATCTGTATGCAGGTCAGGAAGCAACAGTTAGAACTGGACATGGAACAACAGACTGGTTTCAAATAGGGAAAGGAGTACGTCAAGGCTTTATATTGTCACCCTGCTTATTTAACTTATATGCAGAGTACATTGTGAGAAACACTGGACTGAATGAAGCACAAGCTGGAATAAAGATTGCCAGGAAATATTAATAACCTCAGATATGCAGATGACATTACCCTTATGGCAGAAAGCAAAGAAGAACTAAAGAGCCTCTTGATGACAGTGAAACAGGAGAGTGAAAAAGTTGGCTTAAAGCTCAACATTCAGGAAACCAAGATCATGGCATCTGGTCCTATCACTTCATGGCAAATAGATGGGGAAACAATGAAAACAGTGAGAGACTTTATTTTGGGGGGCCCCAAAATCACTGCAGGTGGTGACTGAAGCCATGGAATTAAAAGACACTTGCTCCTTGGAAGAAAAGTTATGAACAACCTAGACAGCTTACTAAAAATCAGAGACATTACTTTGCCAATAAATGTCCCATCTAGTCAAAGCTATGGTTTTCCCACTAGTCACATATGGATGTGAGAGTTGGACTATAAAGAAAGCTGAGTCCTGAAGAATTGATGCTTTTGAACTGTGGTGTTGGAGAAGACTCTTGAGAGTCCCTTGGACTGCAAGGAGATTCATCCAGTCCATCCTAAAAGAAATCAGTCCTGAATATTCATTGGAAGGACTAATGCTGAAGCTGCAATACTTTGGCCACCTGATGCAAAGAACTGACTCATTTGAAAAGACCCTGATGCTGGGAAAGATTGAAGACAGGAGGAGAAGGGGATGACAGAGGATGAGATGGTTAGATGGCATCACCAACTCAATGGAGATGAGTTTGAGTGAACTCCGGGAGTTGGTAATGGACAGGGAGGCCTGGCGTGCTGTAGTCTATGGGATCACGAAGAGTCGGGCATGACTGAGTAACTGAACTGAACTGAAGTGAACACAGACATCTGTAAAAGGATGCTCTTTGCAGTCCTGTCAGGAAAGGGAATTCCAGGGAAGGATTGCAGGCTGGGCTGTCTCCAGAGGCTCACACCGTGTCCTCAGGGTCTTCTTTCTTTCACCTCTGTCTTCCTTGGCCCTGTTGTAGGCAGCATCACTTGCAGCAGCAAGTATGTGCTGTTGCAAAGTTAGCATCCCCCACTGGAAACCAGCATCGCCTTCCAGGACTTCCTTCTGTTCTGGATACATTTGTTGTTATTGTTCAGTCACTAAATCGTGTCCAACTCTTTGTGATCCCAGGGACTGCAGCACACCAGTCTCCTCTGTCCTTCAGTCTTTCCCAGCGTTTTCTCAAGTTCATGTCCATTGAGTTCGTGATCCTATCCAACCATCTCACTCTTTGTCAGCCCCTTCTCCTGCTGCCCTCAATGATTCCCAGCATCAGGGTCTTTTCTAACAAGTTAGCTCTTTACATCAGGTGGCCAAAGCATTGGGGTTTCAGCATCAGTCCTTCTAATGAATATTCAGGGTCAATTTCCTTTAGGATTGACTGGTTTGACCTCCATGCTGTCCTAGAGAAGACTCTCAAGAATCTTCTCCAGCATCACATTTCGAAAATATCAGTTCTTTGGTGCTCAGCCTTCTTTATGGTCCAGCTATCACATCCATACACTGGAAAAATCATAGCTTTAACTCTACAGACCTTCGTTGGCAAAGTGATGTCTTTGCTTTTTAATACACTGTCTAGGTTTGTCATAGCTTGGCTTCTAAGGACCAAGTGTCCTTAAATTTTTTGGCTGCAGTCACTGCAGTGATTTGGGAGCCCAAGAAAATAAAATCTGTCACTGCTTCCACTTTTGCCCCTTCTATTTGCTGTAAAGTGATGGAACCAGATGCCGTGATCTTGGCTTTTTGAATGTTAAGTTTTAAGCCAGCTTGGTTCCCCAACCAGGGATTGAACCGACGTCCTCTGCATTGCAAGGCAGATTCTTAACCACTGGACCACCGGGGCAGTCCCTCTATGACTATTTTAACTTAACAGTGTAAACAATTCCCACATACCCTCCAGATTCTCCAAATGTTAACATGTTGCTGATTTGCTCCATCCTCCTCTCCTCCCTCCTTTCTCTGTCTCCCTATGTCATTCATTCATTAAAAATGTATTCTTTAATTTATTTGGCTGCACTTAGTCTTAGTTGTGGCACAGGGGATCTAGCTTCCTAACCAGGGATGGAACCTGGGCCCCCTGTATTGGGAGCATGGAGTCTTAGCCATTGGACCACCAGGGAAGCCCCTATATCACACATTCTTGCCCTGATTTTTAAAAATTCCCTTCTTGCTATGTATTTTCAGTAAAGTTTCCAGTTCTTTTTTCTGAATGCTTGAGACGGATACTTAGATCATTGATATTCCATTGCTTCTCCTAATTGATGCATTCAAAGCTTATAAATTTTTTCTTAATCACAGTTTTTGCTTCGCCCCATGTCATGCCATGTCCAAGTTTTGTTATTATGCCTAAAATATCTCATAATTTCTTGTGTTTTGACTCATGGGCTCCATGGAAACCTATCTCTTAATTATTAGACATCTGGACGACCTCCTAGTTATCTTTGCCTTAGACTCTATCTGGGACCATCTCCCTCTTGCTTGAAGAATCCCCTTTGTATTTCTGTCAGTCATTCAGCTCTGATGATGACAAATTCTCTCAGTGACTGTCCAAGAACACCTTTATTTGGTCTTCAAGTTGGAATGATTGAGGGTTTTGAGATTTTGAGAGGCAATAGACCCAGCCCCGAAAAGCTCCTTGGAAAGCTCCTTGGAAGTGGTCTTTGGTGGGTAGTGTTGGTTAGTAGGTGTGTTTCAGACGGTAAAGCATCGCCTACAATGTGGGAGACCTAGGTTCAAACCCTGGGTTGGGGAGATCTCCTGGAGAAGGAAATGGTAACCCACTCCAGTATTCTTGCCTGGAAAATCCCATGGATGGAGGAGCCTGGTAGGCTACAGTCCACGGGGTTGCAAAGAGTTAAACATGACTGAGAGACTTCACTTTCAATCACACCTGGGCCTGGAGGGGAGGCTGCCAGGAGATCTTGGGCAAGGGTGGCCCCTAAGCAGGATGGGGCTGCAGGTAAGAAGCCGCTCACCTTGGGCTGGGGTCGCGGGGTCCTCCTGGCCCCGGAGCTGCTGCTTTTGGGCTGGGGTCGCGGGGTCCTCCTGGCCCCAGAGCTGCTGCTTTTGGGTGGGGGGGCAAGGGAGGGTGCAGCAGGGGCGTCTGAGTGGCTAAGTGGCCCCCGGGGCTTCCCCGTTTCTCCTCAGGACCAGTGCCTGATGGCGCTAGGGGAGGAAGTCCAGCGCCTCTTGGAGCTGGAAGCGCAGGCTCAGAAGAGAGAGGAAGAGATCCTGGCTCTCCAGGAGGAGAGGGAGGCCCTGAGGAAGCAGCTGAAATGCCTGCTGAAGAGCAAGAGCCAGGAGGCCACACCCAGCCATGTCTTGTGGGTGAGCAGCGGCAGGCACTCTGCAGACTAGCCTGGCTTGGTCTGGCTCTGGGACGGGGCCTTGACTGTAACATAGGGATGGCATGCTGCTCCCCTGGGCCCCAGGTGTGGGGTGGGCACTGGAGGAGGCAAGGTAGGGTGGGGATCCGGGGGCCGTCGCCTGGTCTGAGACCTGGTTTCTTTCTCATCTGAGGATACAGCCTGTGTTTACACTGGGTGCACACATGAAGTGGGGGTGGGGGGCTTCAGACCTCTGCTGGATCCTCTGGACACCTCCAGAAAAAGCTACCCAGACACCGATGGCGGGGGGCTGGTGGGTAGGGAGGCCGCAGGAGTCTGGAGAGCCTGGAAGTATGGTCCTGTGTCCTCCTGTTCCCCAGCCTCCCAGGGGCTGTCAGCGAGCGGGCAGTGGGGGGCAGTGACCTGCGGGCGTGTTTGAGGTTGGCCCTCCCGGACTCTTCCAAAACAGTGTGCTTGTTACTGCTGGGCTGCTAACCAGGGCTACCCCCAGGGCTGTCGCCTACATGGCATGGCCCCCTGCCCATCGATAGGGCAACCCCGGCAGGGGAACGGTGGGCCCCCTTCTGGGAGGACAGGTCTTAGCGACATGGGCCCTGGGGGAGCCAAAGGCCCATGTTGAAACCCCGAGGCTGCTGCGGGCATCTCGCAGGAGCAGCCGTTGGAGTCTGTGCTGAAGCTGCAGGGGAGACAGAGCACCCTCAGAACCTTCCGAGACGAGGACGTGGAGCCCTGGCGGCAGGTGTGGGCTGGCTGGGACCTGGTCCCCCAGGCTGCCTGGGAGAGGCCCAGGTTGCAGCGTCCCGTGTGCTGTGCTAACCTGGTGGCCCTCACTCAGGCTGAGCCCTCAGCCACAGCAGGGGAGGGGAGGTGGGGCAGCTCCTGGAGATGTAACCTGAGGGGAGCTGGCCAACGGCCCTGCTGCGCTGTCCTCCCAATGCCCCCATGAAGGTTCAAGCCTCCCTCCTGGGGGTGCCCGTAGCCCTGTCCAGCATTCCCTCCCCTCCCCCAGCTGCAGGAAGAGTGCGACAGAGGCAAGGAGCTGGAAGGCAGCGACTATGAGGAGGAAGAGCACCTGGAAGGGCAGGCCAAGAGGGCAGCGGACAAGGGGGCGAGGGCTAGAGCCAGCAGGAGGGAAACTCTGCAGGAGAACAGGAGCAAGGAGGAGGCAGTGGTCACGGCAACTGCGCAGGAGGACGAGGACGAGGAGAGGGATGCGTACGGGGCTGGGGAGCTGGAGGAAGAGGAGGATGAAGAGGTGATGGAGCTCGATGAGCAGAAGGAGCTGCAGCAGGAGGAGGCTGCAGCCAGGAGGCGGGCTGGCTTCGGGGACGACACCTTTGAGGAGGAGCTGATAGCCCAGCTGGAGGAGTATGAGCAACTGATCCGGGAGTTCCAGTTTCAGCTGGAGGTCACCAGGACCAGATACTCCCTGGCAACAGGTGGGATGCCAGAGGAGGCTGAGGTGGGAGCCACAGCGAGGATGCCTGGGTCCCTCTTGGCTGGGACCATGCAGGGCAGCTCTAGACCCCTGAGATGGGAGCAGGCAGCCAGCCCTCAGCTTGGAGCTCCGCAGAGCCCTGGGGATGATGCAGTGACTGGCCCCCTCCTCCCTGCTTGCTCTCATCTCACGCAGGAGCCATCAAGTCTTTACAGCGACAGGTGGAATTCCAGGAGTCGCAATTGCTGAAAATCAACACGGAGAATGAGATGCTGCAGAAGGAGCTGCGGGAGCGGAAGAAACAGCTGCAGGCCATGTCTGACAAGGTGGCGGTGTTCTCTGCGGTGCTGGGACACGTGCCATCCGTCCCCGCCCCTACCCCCTGACTCAGGAGCCGATGGTGGTGGGCCTGGGGTTCACAGCACATCATGCTCTAAGCTGGGCTGCCCTCTGGCCCCAGTGGTCATCTCTGTCTCCTGGACCACTAGGTTTCTGGCCATTTCTCAAGCATCTCCCAGTCCGTGGTCCCAGGACTGAGAACACCACGACCTTAAGTCCCTGTGAAGTACTTTTATTATTTTATTTTTGGTCATGCTGAGTGTCCTGTGAGATCGTAGGTTTCCTGATCAGAGATTGAACTGGCATCCTGGGCAGTGAAAACAAAGAGTCCGAACCACTGGTTGGCCAGGGAATTCCCTGAAGCACTTTTAGTTTTTATTTTTATCCAAGTTTTCATGCACAAAACTACATAGTTTAAGGAACCAAGCAATTCCACAAGCTTATTATGTAAGACAGGAGTCCAACCCTTTTCTTTCTCATTTGCCTGTTCCCCAAGACAAATGCTTTCAACTCTTCTAGCTAATTCTTGACGGCTGGCTCTCCAAATTTCTAGACAGCGTGCTTATAAGGCATTCTAGATATTTCTCCATCTTGGCATTATCTAATGCTTCCCTCTTTCCTCCCCTGCCTCCCACCCCTAGGAACTCAGCTCCCTCCCAATACTATTTCATCACAGCATTAGCGAGTGGACACAGCATTTATATCACTAAGACAGTTATTGGGCCTGTGATATATGACAGAAACACAAATGTTCTGAAACAGTGTTAAGATCCACAAACCACTTTTGAAAGCTGCTGCCATCAGCATCTTTGTTTCTGGGTCTACCCCCACGTTTTCACTGGAGCACATCCTTCTGTAGTTTTTTGAGAAAGAGGAGTGGAGGTAAAATTTGGGAGATACCATATTCTGCAAATGCCCTTACACATTAACAGAATTCCAGTTTGGCAACTGCTTTTCCTCAGCAGTGTGAAGGCATCACTTCTTGTCTCTGAGCTTCCAGGGTTCCTAGAGGGAAGCACAAACTCAACCTGATTCTTGAGCTTTCTTATGACGTAGGTCTTGGTGGTGGTTGGTTCCTCTCTGCAACGTTGCAAGATCCCATGTTTATCCCTCATGTTCAGAAGCTTCCATGAAAGTATTAGTTGCTCAGTTGTGTCTGACTCTTTGGGATCCCATGGACGGTAGCCCGCCAGCCTCCTCTGTCCATAAATTCTTCAGGCAAAAAGTATTGGAGTAGGTTGCCATTCCCTTCATCCAGGGAATCTTCAGGACCCAGGGATGAAATTCAGATCTCCTGCATTGCAGGCCGATTCTTTACCATCTGAACCACCAGGGAAGCTGCCATAGCTAGACCTTACTAAGGGTCTGTTCTCATTTGTCCTGGGCACTCAGTAGCTGGCTAGAAAGTTGTCTCCTTCAGTTCTGAAACTGTTCTCTGTTTACATAGTTTTTAGTCCCTGTCTCTGTTTTCTCTGAATTCTCCTTCTGACAGCCCCATCAATCAGCCAGCAGACCTCCTCTTTGGGTCTCTTTCTCCTTCCTGTCTGTTCCTTTCACTGTCTTGTCTTCTTGTTCTACCTTTAGATTTCCTTAACTTTATCAGCAGCCCTCTTCCTAAGGTTTTTTTTAAAACACAATTTTATTTGTTTATTTAATTTTTGGCTGCACTGGGTCTTCATTGCTGCACAGGCTTTCTCTAGTTGCACCGAGCAGGGGCTACTTGCTATTTGCAGTGAGCAGGCTTCTCATTGTGGTGGCTTCTTTTGTTGTGGAGCACGGGCTGTAGGGCACACGAGATTCACTAGTTGGAGCTGCCAAGCTCTAGAGCACAGGCTCAATAGTTGTGGCCCACAGGTTTAATTATTCCCCAGCATGTAGGATCTTCCTAGAGCAGGGATGAAACCCACATCTCCTGCATGTAGGCAGAGTCTTTGCCACTGAGCCAGCAAGGAAACCCTCCTCTTGAGTTTTAACTTTGTTTCATTTAGTTTCTAAGATGTTGCTTTTGTTCTCTGAACGTCGTTCCCCACTGCCCCTTTATTTAGAAGCACACTCATGTTTTATTTCTTAATCGCAGTACTTGACAGCTTAAGTGAGAGTTATGGGAGATACTTAAGGGATTTGACTGCTTGTGCTGTTTCTGTTTCATATAAACTCCTTTTGTAAGTCTGTTTTCAGTTTCTGTTACTCCTTCGAGAATTTTGCTCCAAGGTCAGAGCTGCCTGGAGTCTCTCAAACTGTGGGTGTCCATTTTGTGTTTCATGGCAGGGAACTGTGCTTGGGTACATCAACGGAAGGTTAGTTCAGTGGTCCTGTCGTTGGCTCCTTCCCCTTGGCTTGCTCAGACTCTCCTGGAATCTGGGAAACTGGAAGAATTCCTTGCCCAAGTGTAATGGTCCAGCTGCTGGTGTTTCAGAACAAAGTGGGAAAGAGGCTGCAGTCTCCATGTTCAGCCCCACATCCTACATCTGTTTTCAGGAGTCTCCACTGTGTGGCCTGGCATCTCCCAGACCAGAGATCCTCTTCTTCCCCCGCCCTCCTGCTCCCCAACCCGGGGGCCTCCAGTCTCTTGACAGATGGAAAAGGGGGCAGGTGCTCGGCATCTCCTGGTCAGGGCTGAGTCTGAGGCTCCTGATTTCTGATATGATATTCCTCCTTGTGTCGGCCTCCATGTCCGGAAGAGCCCGGCACCATCCCCCACTTCTGACATTTCCAGGGACCTGTGAACTGGGCTTATTTGCAGCTCTCCCACTGCTGGCCTGGGAGTCTGCTTCCTTGGCTCTGCCTCCCAGCTTCCGAAGTGTGTTTGATACCTTCCCCTCCTCCCTTCCCCCTTCATCAGAAATTCTGATGCTTCCCTTCATCTTACTGAGGTTCATGGAGGAAGGTTCAAGGAGGCAGCCATCTATCTCCCCCCACCAGCCCCTGAGCGAACTCCCATTGCCTTGCAGTTCTCTAACCTCCGGGAAGACAAGAAGTACCAGGAGACCATGGGCCTCATCGAGAAAGACAACCTCCTCCTCAGACAGGTGCCCTTGGGGTGGCTGGGGGGCAGCCACAGGTCCTGATGGCGGCAGGGAGAGAGTCAGCTGGGTGGGGGCCCCTCATTTCAGACGGTACCCTGTTCAGTAAATCCAGGGCCCTGGACACCTACTGGGGAGCTGGCCACAGCCAGAGCCGGGCTGGCTGGAGGAACTCAGGGAGAGGTGGCTGCCTCTCGGGGAAGTGGACCTACTGCTCCTCGCCCCCCCAGCAAGTGTCAGAGCTGGAAAGTGAACTGGCCAAGCGGGAGCAAACCATCTCAGAGCTGGAGGCCAAGGTCAACCAGCTGCAGGCCCAGGTGAATCAGAGCCAGAACCACCTGCAGAGGCGGAAGCAGCTCCAGGAGGAGACGCAGAACAAGAACGAGACGATTCAGCAGGCAGAGCAGCAGGCGCGTGAGGCCCTGGAATACACCCAGGCCAGGGTAAGCTCGGCTTCCCCTCCCAGCCCTGGAGAGTGCTCAGGCCAGAATACGCCCGACTCCTGCCTCCCGAAGGTCTGCACTGGGGCCCTTGCCCACCACTGCCATCCCTGGGAACCGCCACCCTGGGGACCGTGCACCAAGTGCTCTGGGCTCCTCTCTTCCTGTGTCCAGAAATGCTGGTGGAGGAGGGGGCGAGGGTGTGATGTGGCCATCTTGGTCAGCTGTCGTGGCCTGAAAGAGCTGAGTACAGGGGCTTCGTTTATGGAGAAGCCCCTTGAATTGTGCTGTGAAAGAGACCCAAGGATGTGGTGGCCAGCCAGGGAGGGTCTGAGGTGGGAGAGAAGTAGTAGTAATGATGCCATCTATTATAACTTAGAGAGCATCTGCTGTGGGTCAGGTGCTGTTCTGAGCATTTATTAAAGTCATTCAACCCATTAGCAAAGCCATGACGTGGGTACTGCTGGTGTCCTGGCACCTGCAGCACAGAGAACGAACAGCCCATCCGAGGTTCCAGAGCTGTGCGGAGGTGGTGCTGGTGTGTGAGGTCCTGGGTCCTCACTCTGAGCCCCTGATAGGTGTGGGCAAAGGCATAGGAGGAAACCAGTCAAGAGTTGATTTGCTTTAGAATCTAAAACCAGCAAAGGCAGAGGCCCTGAGCGCGAAGGCTTTTGAAATGACACTTTCCCCACTGGCCAACTGGACTTTGAGGGAGAGGNCGGGCTGGCTGGAGGAACTCAGGGAGAGGTGGCTGCCTCTCGGGGAAGTGGACCTACTGCTCCTCGCCCCCCCAGCAAGTGTCAGAGCTGGAAAGTGAACTGGCCAAGCGGGAGCAAACCATCTCAGAGCTGGAGGCCAAGGTCAACCAGCTGCAGGCCCAGGTGAATCAGAGCCAGAACCACCTGCAGAGGCGGAAGCAGCTCCAGGAGGAGACGCAGAACAAGAACGAGACGATTCAGCAGGCAGAGCAGCAGGCGCGTGAGGCCCTGGAATACACCCAGGCCAGGGTAAGCTCGGCTTCCCCTCCCAGCCCTGGAGAGTGCTCAGGCCAGAATACGCCCGACTCCTGCCTCCCGAAGGTCTGCACTGGGGCCCTTGCCCACCACTGCCATCCCTGGGAACCGCCACCCTGGGGACCGTGCACCAAGTGCTCTGGGCTCCTCTCTTCCTGTGTCCAGAAATGCTGGTGGAGGAGGGGGCGAGGGTGTGATGTGGCCATCTTGGTCAGCTGTCGTGGCCTGAAAGAGCTGAGTACAGGGGCTTCGTTTATGGAGAAGCCCCTTGAATTGTGCTGTGAAAGAGACCCAAGGATGTGGTGGCCAGCCAGGGAGGGTCTGAGGTGGGAGAGAAGTAGTAGTAATGATGCCATCTATTATAACTTAGAGAGCATCTGCTGTGGGTCAGGTGCTGTTCTGAGCATTTATTAAAGTCATTCAACCCATTAGCAAAGCCATGACGTGGGTACTGCTGGTGTCCTGGCACCTGCAGCACAGAGAACGAACAGCCCATCCGAGGTTCCAGAGCTGTGCGGAGGTGGTGCTGGTGTGTGAGGTCCTGGGTCCTCACTCTGAGCCCCTGATAGGTGTGGGCAAAGGCATAGGAGGAAACCAGTCAAGAGTTGATTTGCTTTAGAATCTAAAACCAGCAAAGGCAGAGGCCCTGAGCGCGAAGGCTTTTGAAATGACACTTTCCCCACTGGCCAACTGGACTTTGAGGGAGAGGGAGAGGGGGGGAAGGATTGGGAGAATGGCACTGAAACATGTGTGCTGTCGTGGGAAATGAATCGTCGGTCTGTGTTCGGTTCAGGATACGGGATGCTTGGGACTGGTGCACCGAGATGATCCAGAGAGTTGATGTGGAGTGGGAGGTGGGAGGGGGTTCAAGATTGGGAACTCATGTACACCTGAGATGAAAAAAGTAAAAATAAAAATGAAGCATAAAAAAAAAAGAAAGAAAGAAACAAGCAAACAAATGTGGTGTGGTAGAGAGACTTTGGGTTTTGGTGTTAGGCCTCCTGGGTCTGGATTTTGATCAGGTCCCTTCCAGCTCACAGGAGACCACGCTGACCACTCGCACGCTATTTCTAGCCCTTGAAGCAGGAGAACTGAAGACAGGTCCACCTCCCCTGGAGCCTCAGAGAGGCAGAGGGTGTGGAGAACACTGTCTCCCCACTCAAGGCAAGCTTGGCTGTTTCTCCTCTGTACTCACAGCTCGAAAGACTGAGAAACAAGATCATCCAGGCCACCTTCAACACCATAGGGATCAAGTCCTTGGCCACTGAGATCTCTGACAATGACATTCTGGAAGGCTTGCAGGTATAAATGATGCTCAGAGGCCTCCTTGTCCCCGGAGCCCCATCTCTAGGCCAGAGCTCCTGCATCTGCAGCTGGGAGCAGAGAGGAGAAGCCTGGACGGGAGGTTAGGAGCCGCCATTCCTGTCCTGGTGGTGTCATGCTTTCACCGTGACCCCAGCATGGCCCTTTCTCTCTGCTTAGGCAGAGGGGACTAGATTTCCCTAAGGAGTTAGGGAACAACACCCTGGAGCTACTGTTAGTGTTCAGCAACCATCAGCAGCTGCAAAACCCCACCTGGTATGGTAGGGAGGGAGCCAAACAGCTGGGTCCTGGGTTCTCTTGCAGTGGGAGCCCAGCCATAGGTTCTGCCCAGCCCAGCTCCCACAGGGATGCTTCTTTGCATCTCAGCATGGCCTCAGCTGGAATCGCTGCTGAGCTGGGAGCCTGGCATGGACCCCCTCCCTGGCCTCAGCCCACACCAGCTCCTCACCAACAAGCAGAGGTTTCAGAGAGGCAGGGAGGTTTAGGAGAAATAATGTGGCTTTGGGGCTGGCAGGAGTGTCACCACCCCGGGACCTTGGCTTCACAGCTGTAGGCTGGTCACTTGACTCGCTGAGCCCTAGAGCACCCGCTCTGTACTGGAGAGAGGGTAGCTGCCTTCCAAGTCTCCTCCAACAGCACGGCCCTTGACCCCAGCAGCTATCTGTGACCTCCCACCGGCCCATTTGTCCCTGGGGCCTGGTTCCTTTCTTCTGTGAGGCTGGGTGGGCCCCTGGTTATAGCACTCTTGTAGGGTGGCCAGTCCTCAAGGCAGAGGCGGACCCTTGGATGGAGACCTGAGGAGAGAGAGGTCTCTGACTACTAGTGTTTGGGGCAAGGGAAGAAGGAGGTGGAGGGGAGAAGGAGAGAGAGGAAGGGGAGGGATAGGGGTAGGAAGGAGGAGAGAGGTTTTGAGAAGAAGGGAGGGACAGGGGATGATGGCGGTGGTACAAAGAGGGTGAGGGAGAGGATACAAGGAAGTGGGGGATAGAAGGAGTCATCACCACCCACTAGTAGTCAGGGAAGAACCCCTTCCCTTGCCAACACCTGCCCCTCCCCACCCCCGCACAAACCAGCAAAAGGCCAGAGAGAAGGAAGGAGGCTAAGGAGGAGCAGGGCAGCCCTCCTGCACAGAAGGTAGAAGAGACTTTGCCCTGAGGGTCAGACTTGACAGCCTCTGATGTCTCTGGGAGTCTAGGCTCCTGGCAGTTTCCAGAGGATGAAGAAGTGGATCTGGCCCAGGCTCCAGGAGTGAGCTGGCCTGGATGGTGGGCATCTCTACCCAGCTCTGAGTTCTCTGGCTTCACCCTGTTGGCTGGATCAGCCCTGGTGGGAGTGGTTTCAGCACAGAAATTGGCAAATGCTACAAAACAGAGCTTTTTTATCCCTCCTGGAAAGGTTGTAAATATTCACCAGCACAGCACTGTGGCAGCAGGCCCTTCTTGGGGAGAACAGGGTGGTGTCCCGGGAGTGGGCAAGGCCTGTGAGGACACTGCTGGGTATCTTTTCTAGAGGATCATCTCAGACAGAATGGACTACTACAACCAGCTGAAACAGAAGGGAGTCAAGGTGCCCCCCCTGCAGCAGATGGAGATCTTATCCTCACCCAGCAAGTCCAAGAAGACAAGCTCCAAGGAGGCCCAGCTCAGACCCTAGGTGCAGCCAGCACAGCAGAGGCCAGGGCCCAGCCTGGGTGTACCCTGGGTGCCCCTTTCCCCTCCATCACCCCCTCCCCGACCTGTGGCCCCACCCTGGCCCTCTGATTCAGAATTACACTTGCTGCTGGCCATGGTCTCACTTTCTCCTTCACTAGGACACAGAGGGGAGCTTGGGTTACATGAACACCCCTTCCCACTCCACAGCTCACTGGCGGTCAGCACAGCAGCTTGCACCCATGGCTCCTTCCTGGGAACACCCCACACTGAATATGGTGCCCTCTGGTGGTCCCAGGTGTAGGAGGCCTGAACTTGGGCTCCTGTCCACCGCACTTGGTTCACACCCCCACAGGGGTCCTTTTCTGACGCCAGCTGCACACACCTGCGCGGCTCTCCCGCTGGGATGCCCCACCGGGGCACTGCTCTGCTGTCGCGTCCCTGCGGAAGGAGGAGGGTCGGCTTGCGCACTTCTCTGACCGTCCATCGCTCTGGTGGTGACAGCTCTGCAGAGCACAGGCTCGCCCGTCTGTGCTGTACACAGAGGTCCGTGTCCCGCACACAGACACGTGCTCAGTGGACTGGGTCCTCTGCCTCTTCTCTTTGCTCTCCACTTCCACCTACCCACGCATCCTTTCGTTACTGCAGAGCCCGCCCGCTGAGGGCGTCAGGTGCATGGCCGCCCGGCCCAGGCCTCTAGCCTCTCCGAGAGAGCAGAAGGCCCCCGAAGACCAGCGCCTAACTGTACACGCCCCGGGAGCTTCCTCGAATCGCCTAGTGCCTCGGTTCTAGCTCGGCAGGCGCGCCCGGGACCCGCTTTTGCGCTCGAGCCCGGCTCCCGGCGGGGAAACAGAGACAGTGGGGAGAGGGTCCGGGGATCGCAGCCGCGTCTGGGCACCGCGGAGCGGCGCGGTCTGCGGCCCCTGCGGCCCCTGAGGAACGCTACTCCTGGAAGGCCTGGGGCTCTGGCTTGCTCCGCCCCCATCACGCCCCCGGGAAGCGCCCCGCTTCTCCACCCGGCCCACCCCTGTGTTAGAAGTCCTGCGGCCACACACCCACCCACGGCCCCAGGTACCTCCCCGTTTAGGCCCCACCCAGCGAGCCAACGCCCCGCCCCTTGTCCAGATCCCACCATCCACCGCCTCGCCTCCGGCCCCGCCCCGCCCTCGCTCAGGCCCCACCACCCACCCGACCACGCCCCCTCTAAGCCCCGCCCGACTCCGGCCCGGGACACGTCTGCGGAGCGGAGCGGCTGGGGGCTGTAGAGCCAGGTGAGACGCGGGGTCGTAGTGCAGCTTCCTCGAGTAGCCAGTGGGAGGAGGTGGTGGGCTTGGTTTCTACAGCCCCCCGCCTTCGGGGCCGCGGTCTCCCTGGCCTGCCAGCGCCCGGCCCGGAGAAGTGGAGTTGCTGGGGTGGGGGCGGGGTTGAATGGTCCCCCGGCCCACAAACCCCGGAGGCCAACTGCCGGGCCAGCTCCTGCTGGCCGCTTGGGACGCCCCCAAAGTCCCTTCCCTACTCTTGCTCTTCTTCACTTTTTATTTCTCTTTCTTTAAGGTTGGAGAATTCTGAGACTTCCCAGACCTCAAACTGTGAGCCAGGAGGTGAGATTCACTGGCCTGAGCTCTGACCATCTTCCTGGATCACAGAGGCTTCAATCCCTGACGTCAGGACTCTCCCCTTGTAAGTTGTGGGCTCCTTGGAAATGCATTGGGGTGAAGGGGTCTTGATGTATGTACAGTCCCTTTATGCCCAGAACTCTATCCCCGCACACTCCCAAGAGGCAGTGGCACCCCTGGGAGTGAGGTTTCCAGGGTTCAGCAGGCGTTCTTGCCAGGCAGCACAGCCCCAGGGTCCTGTGACACTGTGGCCATCACGTGTGGGTTGGTCAGGCTGCTACAGATGAGTGAGCGGAGCCTTCAGACCTTGGCTCTAGCACATCAGCAGCTTCTGGTGCTGCTCCAGCCAGACTGACTTGAGGGCCACAGTCCACATCAGTCAGGGACCCATTCTACCACGAACACCAGGACCTCACTATGCCAGGCTGGAGCAGATTGGGCTGGCCATCCTCACACCAAGAAACCCACGGGTGGGCAGTGGGTGTGCATTTGAAGACGCAGCACCACCGGGTAGTGTTGCAGGATATCCAGACTGCAGAGTGGCTGCTCAGTCACATCAAGGAAGAGAGAAGGAGGTAGCTATTCTCTTTCACAAAAGCAAAAGCCTTCTGCTCCTGCTGCTCTCCAGCAACTTGCTCATATGCAGGTGTCATGGGAAGTTCAGTTAAGTTCAGTCACTCAGTCGTATCCAGCTCTTTGCAACCCTGTGGACTGCAGCACCCCAGGCTTCCCTGTTCATCACCAACTTCCGGAGCTTGCTCACATTGATGTTGGTGATGCCATACAAAGCAGTGATCAAAACTCGTCATAGCCCATGAGCATCGCTTGGGGCTGGGACACTGCAGCCTGGAACAAGACAGGGGCTCTGGCCACAGGAGGGAGGCGTGGACATTAGCTCGGCTCAGAGCCCCTTTGCTGGACACACCGTGGGAAAGCAGAACCCACAGTCAACAAATGTTTGGCCTCCCTGGGGCCTGAGACCTGGCCTGCATGGCTGCCCTCAGAGCACAGGCTCCCATGGGAAGAACAGGCTTTGTGGCTTTGAGACAAGCTCCCTTCCTTCATCCTCTGGGTCTGGGATTTGGGAAAGGGCAACTGGAGGGGGCTGAAGGGTGTTCAGAACCGCCTGCTTTCATGAATTTCTGGGTTGGCTTCTTGCTAAGTGGCTCACTGTGCCTTTAAGCCTCTGTGTCCCAGATTACCTGGAAGACAGGTTAGGTTTTTGCAGCAAAGTCTCAGGCCTCTAAAAGTGAGGGGCCTCTCAAGCCCCTTGACCACCAGTGGGGCATAGCAGTAGGTAAGGGAGGGGTTGCAACTGGGACAGGCCAGAATTCACAGCTACTGCGACTGCCGCCAAGCCCTATCAGCTGCCCCCAGGCCTGCCGCTCTGCAGGCGCCAGCCCTTTGCCTCCCAGCCTCCAGGGAAGGCTCTGGGGCCTTATCTGTCAGGAATGGGAGGAGGTCAGGCTGTTATCAGGCTTGGTGACCTGACCCCAGCCAAGGGCCCTCCAGGGTGGCAGCAGCTGTGTCTGTCTGACACCCAGGGCGGAGCAAGCTGGTAGAAACACAGCCTTTCACATTCCTGAGGGCAGGGTTTGGCAGACTTTCAGATTCTATTGGAATTCCCTCTTTGCCTCCTCCCACGTCACCCTGGGCAAGTGGCCTAACCATTCTGCACCCCTAAAGCCAGATGAAAGGATGTGGGAAGAAATTCCCATGTGGCACAGTGGTAAAGAATCCACCTGCCAATGCAGGAGATGTGTGTTTGACCCCTGGGTTGGAAAGATCCCCTGGAGGAGGAAATGGCAGCCCACTCCAGTATTTTTGCCTGGAAAATCCCATGGACAGAGGAGCCTGTTCATGGGGTCGCCAAGAGTTGGACATGACTGAGTGAGCACACAAAGGGGCCAGCCCACCTCAGTGCCTCTCTGCCCTGGCCCCACCCCCAGGCAGACCCTCACCCTAAAAGCAATGGCACATGGAACCTAACCACTGGCTCCCTGGGGGTTGAACAGGCCTCAGTCCACCCTCTGTCTCTCCCACCAGAACCCTGTGCCCCCATGATGGAGCCCCAGGAGAGTAGCGTCAGGTACAGCAGGTGGGAGAACAGCCGCCCGGATGAAGTCCATGTGGCCAGCGGGCCCAGCACAGAGGAGGCCTCGGGCTGGCAGAGGTGAGGGGCCAGGAAGGAGGGGCCCTGCCTCGCTCTATGCAGACCCCTCCTGTCCTTCCTGGCAGGCAGCACATCCGCAGACCTGAGCCCCACACTTTTCCTGGCTTGTTCCTTCACTTGCTCCCTCCTGTCTTCCGAGTTCAGAGTGCTGCCTGGGGCCTCCTCCTCCTCCTCCCCAGCCCCCATCCCCACTCCAGTCAGGGCTGCCTGGGGCTCACGCGCCTGCGGTTCTCACTCTAGGGTCTCCCAGAAGCTGTGCTCGGGCAAGCTGGGCATCGCCATCAAGGTGCTGGGGGGCATGGCCCTCTTCTGGGTTGTGTTCATCCTGGGCTACGTCACTGGCTACTACGTGCACAAGTGCAAGTAAACGCTGCTCAGACACACCCCCAAGAGCAAGGCTGGAGGGACACCCTGTGTGCGAGAACCCTTCCATGTGCGTGGACCCATCTGCCTACACAGACCATGGTGTACCCAGAGTCCTGTATAACAGCCCTGCTGTCTATACACAGCCCCCCTGTTTTATACACAGCCCCCCATTTTATACACAGCCCCCCCGTGTATACACAGCCCCTCACCATGTATACAGGCATTCCTTGCACCAGTGCACAGATTCCAGGGACTTGCATGGACACCGGTGTGCACAGACATACAGCCAAACAGGGACACAGGTACATGGGAGCACACACATGCATGCCTGGCACATACCCACCCAGGGGCCCACGTGACTGGAAGACCAGTCCCAACCTGACTGCAGGACACACCCAGGCTAGGCCTGCAGCCCAGGGCCCCCAAACGTCCCTTCTCTCCCTACTGGGATCCTCCCTGGGTGGGCTTCCGATGGGGCTGTGTCCCACCTTGCAGGCTCCTCCCCTTTCTAGCCCTTCTGACTCCCGCTGTGGAAGGATGCCTCTCAGGACAGGGGTATGTATGTCTCTCTGTCCATCCACCCTCCCCAGGGGCTGTCTTTTCCTGGGCAGAAGGGGGAGGGGGCCTCGGCCCTTGTCCAAGACCCACTGCTGTGTTGTCCCTCCAGGAACGTGAGTGTGTTCCCTGGGGCTGTCCACCCCGTCAGGTGGGCTCTGCAGGAGCCTGGCCCTTCCGCCTACACCCTGTGGAAGGCCCAGACCCTGCACTCGGAGGTGGTCATTAAATGTCTGTTGAACAAAAACATGGATGATGGTGTCTCCTGTGGGCTTCCCCAGTGAGGCGTGACTGATGTGAAACTGGCTGGAGGGCATCTTGACAGCAGCTGGGAGGCCTCTCGCTGAGCTCTGGCCTTGGGATGCACCCAGTCCTGGCCAGGCCCTCTGGCGGGAGGTGAGAACATGGGGCAGGGCTGAGTTTCCATATGTGGCCAGGCCTACTCCCGTGTCTCCTGACCACAGATAGTGTCTCCCTGCCGTCGGGCCCTCCTGTTCTGGGCACCCTTGTGAGAAACACCATCTTAGGACAGTGTCCTCACCCTAGAGTTGAGGGCAGGAGATGAAGGACAGTTAGGACCCTCATGGGCTCAGCAGACCTGGGTATCGGAGGCTGAGCAGCCAAAGAGGGCTGAGACCCCATGGGACTGGCTGAGGGCCTGGGTCAGTTGAGCATGAGGTGGGGCTGCACCACCCAGGTGACCCTTTGGCTTTGAGTTCCCTGCTGGGCTGGGGTTCCCCCAGCAGTGATGCTTCAGCAAGGCCTGCTGCGGGGGGTAGGAAAGCAGGGTAAAGGGCCGTGGTGGAGGGTCTGTTCAGCACCCTGGCCTCTGGGGCCTCAGCATCCATCTCCAGAGAGACCCCCCCCCACCAGCTGACCCACACTTGTCTGGCCTCTTTCTGATGCCCTAGTTGGGAGTCCCCTCCAGCCATCTCAGGACTAGCACTGGGGCGGGGGCTGTGGGGAGGTGGGCAGGGGCCACCAGCCTGGCAGGTTTAGGCTGGGTGGCCTCCCTGGGCTCTAAGTGGTCAGCAGTCCAGTCCAGGGGTACAGGGGCTGGGCCTCGAAGATGTGGTGTAGCCTTAGACAGGGGTGGGGGGGGGGCGACGGTGCGGGACAGAAGGGAGAAGTCACCCTGGCTGTCCCCTGCCCCCTACTCCCTCTTTCTGAGGCTGGCTTGGCCTCCCTGGCTTCTGAGATGGCCTGCAGCCTCCAGGGCCCTATTCCTCTGGTAGCCCCCTCCCTCCACCACAGAAGCAAGTCTGCTGACGCACAGGAGTGTCTTGCCCAGGGCAAGGCAGGGAGGTGGGCAGGGGCTGCCAGCAGGCAGCTGTACACAGTGCTGGGGTCTGGCCTGGGTCTGGGCAGCCCTACCTCGTGTTCCCGCATGACCCAGTGGGTCTCAGAATGGAGAGCTGGGGGCACCAGCTCACACCCTGATGGATGCTCTGTGCCCTCGGCCCCTGGGCTCTGCTGGCACTGGTGGGGGTTGCAGGCAGGGACACACAGGGCACGCACCCCACCCCCCCTGCCATACACACACGCTACCTGAGACCCCTCCCCCCAAACCCACCCCTCCGCCCAGGGCCCCAGGTGGACCCTGTAGCCAGGGTGGAGGCTGTGTCCCGGCAGCCCTGGGGGAGTAGGGAGAAGAGGGGAAGGGCTTGGCCCCTCCCTCAGCAGGTTGGGATTGGGGTGGTCTGCTGGGGTCCCAGCAACTTGACTCCTTCATGGTTGTCCCTGGGTGGGGTTGAGGGCAGCAGCCTCTCTGGGCCAGGCCCCTGTGATAGGAGGTAACTGTGTCTTGCTCTTTGTGGCCAGAGGGGCCCTGGCCCTCAGTTCTCCCACCGACACTCCCCTCCTCCAGAAATCCTGGGAAGGATTCACCAGGAAGGAGCTCAGTTGTTCTTATCGAACATTTTTTATTAGAGGGCTGGACTGACAAAAACATCAGTTTTCCTGCTGTACATTAAATGTTTCCAAACTTCACACGCAATCAAGCTGCCCCAGCAAAGAGTGGAGGGCTGGCAGCCTCCCCACCATCAGGGAGGCACCAGATCTGGTGACATGTGGCCGCTGAAGCCAGCCGGGAGCCAAGGGAGCAGCTTGGCTGTGGCCCTGGCCAAGAGCTCCCTGCAGGGCTTTGCTGTGATGTCTGCGCCCATCCCAGCCACAGCGTCAACGGCCTTGACAGCCAGAGGGTCACAGAGTGACAACGTGGAGGCGCCAGGGAGACGTCTGGTAGGTTTGGGGAACAGTCACGGGCGCCCTCTTCTGCCTGCCTAAGTGTGGCTGCCCCAGGGCTGATGACTGGCAGTCATGCTGGTGACTGCAGAGCTGGGCTGGGTGTCAAGGCAGCCCTGCCACATCCTTCCAGGTGGGCTGGCTGGGCCCTGGGAAACCCACACGGCTGTGCGGCAGGCTGTGTGCCTCTCTGCTGCTGACGGCTGCACACTGGGGTCTGGTGGGGCTCTTGCTAATGCCTCCCCCAAACTGTTTTTCTGATAAAACACACTAACTGTCCTTCGCAGGTCAAACAGCAGAGAAGCCACGGTGTCATTCCACAATGGGGAAGCTGGCGGGTCCCACTGTCCTGTCCTGGCTGCTCCTGAAGCAGTGAAGTCTGAGAACTGCTGGCTGGAGCTGGAATCACCTGGAAGGCTGGATGATGCTGAGCCTCTCAGGGCACGTGCCCTGTGGTTCCAGGTGTCAGGCTCCTCACATCTCTCCAGGCACCATCAGCTCATCCTGGTTTGAGTCGAGCATGGCTGACTGCGCTGTCCACGCCGGGAAGCCTGTTTTGTGGTGGGAAACCTGCACACTGTCCTCCAGACTCAGGCGTGACACCTGGTGGTGCTGGTTTTCAAAAGAGTGACCTCCACCCCACCCAGGTCTGGCCAGTGCAGTGGGAGGGCTGTCACCCACCGGCAGGCTCTGTAGCCCACCCCTAGAGCATCCAGCAGCACTAGTAAGAAAGATGGTTGGACCAATTCTAAGGTCACATTAAAAAAATGCTTTTATAAAAAGATGGTGGTTTACGGCACCTGGAGACCCTGACGTCGCCCCTCGTCTCTAAGCTGCAGAGCTGGCGCCAGAGGACGTTAAAAGACCCTGAATCGCAGAAAATAACTGCAGCTCAGTCCCACACACAGGGCTCAGCTTCTCAATCTAGAGCTGAACATTCACACTAATTACCGTGTCCTTTTCTTTCTGAATACAGTGATTTGCTGTGTGTCTACATGACTGCAGAACCCTGTGAGCAGTTAATTCCAGCATTTGAGTGACTTCATAAAGAGCGCCGGCAGTCACTCCAGCTGCGAAGGCGGACACTGCGGCCTCCCCCCATGGCAGGCCAGGTGGAGAACTCAACAGAGGGTGCATATATCCTAAGAACACCGAGGTGAAGAATTGTTTAATACCACCCCACGAAGCCCCGAGGAGCTGGCGCGGTGGATGGTGCAACCCGGGAGACTTGGGTGGCAGCCTGGCCGTCAGCGCAGCACGGTCACATGGGCAGCGGCGAAGTCCAAGTCCGTCTTGGATGGGTACACCACCTTCAGGTGCCCCTCCTCGTCCACCACCCGGACCTGCTCCACCACCAGCNGATGGTGCAACCCGGGAGACTTGGGTGGCAGCCTGGCCGTCAGCGCAGCACGGTCACATGGGCAGCGGCGAAGTCCAAGTCCGTCTTGGATGGGTACACCACCTTCAGGTGCCCCTCCTCGTCCACCACCCGGACCTGCTCCACCACCAGCGGGGTGCTCCCCGTCGCTTCAGCACCTGGAGTCACCTTGGGGTCCGAGCCGTGTCCACAGACGGCGTCAGACTCGGGGTCCGAGAGGGAGCCTTCCTCTCTGTTTTCCAGAGTGTACTTGTTGATTTCTGCCATTTTCTGCAAATGAAAAAGATCTTCTTAATCGAGAGAGAAAAGCCAACCCGGGGAAGTCATGGTGAAGGGCCGTGGATGGGCCATCAGTCCCGCAGAGCCAGTGCCTTGGTGGGTGGCATGCGCAGGGTGGGGCAGGCCTGGCTCACCAGGATGAGTGCGTCCATGATATCCTTGCAAATCTGCAGGCTGGTGGCGCTCGTCACTTCCAGAAACAGATCACTTGTGGTTTTCTTAATCTTAAAAAGAAATCGGGAAGATTTCAGGAAAGAACCAAGTTATCACAAGCAGACGCCTCAGCTCTGATGTCTCTACTGCAGAAAACCCCTGCGGCACATGGACCCAGATGTGGCCCCCCGGAGGAATGCAGTGTACACGGTGAGTTGTGGGCGGCCACGGACGCCAGCAGCGACATAGGTGAACAAGACACGTGACATGGCCTCAGAAACACTCAGATGCTGAAAGCAGCACCCACCTTGGTCTTCTCGCTGTTGGTGATTGGTGGGAAGGAGATCACATCGCCGTCTACATCCACGAGGCAGGGGTAGTGCTCCTTCCCGTCCAGCAAGTGCAGGTATCTGGTGGGAGCACACACAGTCTCAGGCTCGGCAGTAAACGCAGGCTGGAGTGGGGGGCTCTCTGTCAGGGCAAGGGCACATTCCCTGGGCCTCCAAGGGGCCCAATCCCAGCCGGTGGGCCCAGCTGCCCCCTGCCTTGGCCTCTGTCCCAGGCACTTAGTGGATGTGCCAATGGCCACCCTTCCCCAGATGACACGCCTGCCAGGCACTGATTGAAGCCANGTCAGGGCAAGGGCACATTCCCTGGGCCTCCAAGGGGCCCAATCCCAGCCGGTGGGCCCAGCTGCCCCCTGCCTTGGCCTCTGTCCCAGGCACTTAGTGGATGTGCCAATGGCCACCCTTCCCCAGATGACACGCCTGCCAGGCACTGATTGAAGCCAGGAGGCGCAGTGCTAACAGTGTGAGCGCCCTGAGGAGAGTGAGTCCCCGGGAGGAGTGAGAGTCCCCTCACCAACCTGTGTAGGCCCGACACGTTCTGCCGCTTCTTTTGCTTCCTGTGCTCCTCGGCCTCCAGCTGCAGCTGACGCACCAGGTCCTTGGCCTTGACCTCCCGGCGCCCCAGGGGGATGATCTACAAGGGGGAGAACTTTACACTGGCCTGGTGCTGTGGGTCCCAGCGAGAGGGCCAGTTGGTTGAAGAGAGCCCTCCCTCCCCGTCACGTGTGGACACGTGCCTTCAAAGGTCACCCCAGGGGCTGAACCTGAAACCCCTTAAGGCACAACTGCATCCCCACGCTTGTGGCTCTGAGGCAGCCATCCCTGGGGAACCCTCCTCTGCTGGGGCCCGCAGTGCCTCGAGTAGGAACAGAGACTAGGAGCAGGACCTTGACAGGACAAGGCACACTGCAGTCAGCCCCATATCAGGGGGTTTGCATCTAGGATGTAAACAGCAGTTTTTGGTTAACGAGCAGGTGAAGGAATCAGTTTCAAATCACACCTCCTTTGATGAATTTACTTTTGAAAATAACTGTTGACACAGCCTGCCTTATCCTCTTGCAGCAGAGCAGGGTCACATTGTAACCAGGATGCTCTGACAATCGTCCACACGTATACTTTTCAAAAACCCACAGATGGAACACCGAAACTGCACACTGGCCCATGAGCCTCACCTTGAAGTCCTGCGGCGGGCGGGTGGTGTAGAGCAGAGGCCCCCGGACAGCTCCGAGGTCGTGGGTTGCAATGGTGGCCACCGTCCTCTTCTCACAGAGGTCCTCATGCAGCTTCGTCTGCAGCAGGGATCCAGGGCAGCGGCACTCAGCGTGCAAGGCCTCCCATCACCCTGGCCTCCAGAGCAGTCCCACCTGCTGCCTCCTTTCTCTGCCTCTCCAGCCACCTGTTTCTCTTGTGGAGCCTTCCTTAGAGACCTGTTATCTGCTAATTAGCGGGATTTTCTCTTTCCCCAACTCTTACTACATGATGCTCAACACTTCCAAGGATCCATCCCGAGCTAAATTTATGAGTGAATAAGCACAAGTGTGACTTCACAAGAAAAACCAGCCCAGATCTCAGGTCCTGGCTTGGCTCCCTCCCTGAACACACGGCCTTCCACAGGTGGCTTCAACCATGCTTGCGGTTTCCCATGGGCAAGGATGTGCTGTTTATTTTAAAACCTGGGCAGATGTCACATAAAGACAACAAATTCCTCTTGTCTCGGTAAAGCTTCACAGAAACTGAGCAACTCACCCAAGAACGTGTTGGCGAGAGCTGACAGCCCTAACACCATCGCACGCGAGACCAAGCGTGTCGCTTACTACAGGAGTGCACTAGTGACATTCCAAAGGCTCGGGATGGGGGCCCCTCTGCACCTGCCCGGGCCAGGCCAGGCCAGGGGAGGAAGCCCAGGCGCTCTGCAGGAGTGACACCTACGGACGCCAGGCCCACGGCCCATCCTCCCCACCCCACGCACACAGCTGTAGGCACCCACCTGGCAGGACAGAAACCGCCTGAGTGCGTTCCCGGGCCGCAGATCCATGCCCCGCACGACGGCGCCCACAAAGAATGGCCGCACATCCCTGACCTCGGGGCTTGTCCGGACGGTCAGCAGGGTGGGGTTCTCTGACACGTGCAGGACCCGGAGCAGCAGCCGGCTGGCCTCGTCCACTACAGCATCCGTGCCTTCGCCGCTCTCCCTCTTCTTCCGTTCCCGCCTCTTCCGCCGGCCCTCCTCCTTGTCGGGGCCCTCGGCCTTGCCTCGGCCCCGGCCGCGGCCCCCAGCACGCAGGTACTCCAGGATGGACCTGGTCTGGCAGCCACTGACCATCTTCTCTAGGCGCTTGTCTCGCAGCCTGTTCCCCCGGAAGTTGATGTCCTTGAGCTTTGGGCAGTCAGCCAGCTCTGCCGGGATCTCGCTCAGCTGGTTGTTGGACAGGTCCAGTGTCTGCGAGGGAGATCAGGACACATCAGACCCCCAGCTCTGGTCTGTTACGGGGCCATGAGAGGCCCCCAAGGCCCACCCTCATTGACCGTGTGCCCTGTATCAGCAACACAACACACGCCATGCTTGCCCCCGCCCCGGTGCCCAGTATGGACATATGGACTGTCCACTGAGGGGAGGTGTGGCTGGCCGGCCAGTCACCTCTCTAAAATGCTGCTTGACCACTGTGCGCTCATGGTTGTCAACTACAGCACAATTTCAGGTCGACGGTTAGGGTGAGGAAAAAAAGACAGCAAGGAAGGAGGGGAATGTTTGGTTAAGAACAAGCAGGAACTTCACATGAAAAATTTCCCACAAAACAGTGATAGTGTTTTTATTGTTTTCAGTATTTTATTTGGTGGCGTAGTTGCCCCATGGCATGTGTGATCTTAATTTCCAGACCAAGGATCAAACCCACATCCCCTGCATTGCAAGGCAGATTCTTAACCTCAGGCCACTGGGGAAGCCCCAGGACGTTTGTAAGTAAATGAGCAGGAGAGAAAGAACAGAGCACAAGTAATGGCGGCGCGCCCCAGGCTGAGATGGGGCGCTTCCAGCACACGGGACCCTCCTGTGCCCTGTGTGCGAGAGGCCGAGTCTGTGTCAATGCTGGGAGGGCTCTGGGCCCTTCGCTGTGATGTGGGAGGGAGTGGGGGGGCCACTGCTGTCTGTGCATCAGGAGGCCCGTAAGAAGAGACAGGAGGATGAGGGGAGCAGTCATGAGTGTCGCTGACCGGGCTAAGAGGTGGGTGGAGGGCAGGGTCCTGTGCCCTGGGGGTGGGGGCGGGGGAGGTGAGGAACAACTCAGTTGGTGGTAAAGAGGACAGCCCCGGGCAGGAGACTGGCCACACCACTGTCCCAGCGGCCATCCAGCCCTGCAAGTAAATGGCTTCTTGTGGGGAGCTCTGGCGAGACCTTGCACAGCTTTGCTTACACCTGACCTGGGCTTAGGGACTTGACAGGGTGGCCTGGGGAGAAGGTTGCTGGCCTGCTTCAGTTGGAGCGAGCACAGGGGCCTGGTCTTTGAAAAGTGAGACAGTGATGGGTGGCAGGGGTCTCCTGAGGACTGAGGATCAGGGAGTGCTTGGGTGAGACCACTGCGAAGCTCCTGTTACAACCCAGTGGGCAGGCTCCTCTGGACACTCAGGGAGCAGCACTCACACCAGCGTGGCCTGCGAGGAGTCCTGGTCCTCACTGGGATACAATGGTCCCGAAACACCCACAGCCGGTGGCAGGGTTGTCACCAGCTTGGAAGGCGGGCAGGGGCTCTGAGGAGGCCATCTACTGTGGTTACACAGAAGGCAACCCCAAGTTACAAAGGGACCCTTTATCACTCCTGTCTGGGGCCCTCTGGCTTGGCAGTCAGGCTGCAGCGAGGCTGGGACAGCAGTGTGGAGGGGCATGGCAGGTGGGTGTGCAACAGAAGAGCCTCCACCTGGCAGGACCAGAGGCCTGGGGAGAAGGGAGCAACTGCCAAGCAGGCTCTGATCCTGCACTCAACCTGGAAACGGAAACGGTGAGCCCAATGCAGTCTCCAAGTGTCACCAGGGATTGAATACTCAGTGGTCACCAGGCTGCAGGTTAACTCAGCAGTCACAGTGTTGCCTCTCTTGGCCTGTCCCTCCTTGTGGGCAAGACTGGACAGGTGGGCAGACGGGCTGAAACGTGGCCCTTCCAGGCCACCCTGTGACACCTTGCCCCCCCACCCAATAGGACAAGGTGACGCCCCTGTCCCGAAGTTGGGCAGTGCTGAGCCCACATGTCCTGCATCAGAAGACGCCCGCTCTGGAGGGCTGCCCAGGGCCACCTAGCCTGTGTCTGCACGTGCACACTCAGCCAGGCTGGGCCCAGATGAGCTTGGCCCCGGGCCCGCAGGGAGGCAGTGAGCCGGAGCAGAGGGCTGCTGTGTCACAGGCAGGCTTGACCCGCACGTCCAGCCTTGGGGTCTCCTGTACCATCCAGACGGGCTTTGGCCAAACAGCTTGGCCTCCACTGGCACCTCTGTGGTGTGAAAGCACAGCTGCCGATGGCGGAGTGCGTCTGCCTCTGTGGTGAGAAGGCCCTGAGACAGCAGCAGGGGAGGCGCCAGCAAGGAATGGCAGAGCTGTGCCAGGCCAGCAGCCTGGTGAAGTGGTCTCCACAGGGTAGGTGCAGTGGTATTGGGGCGGGGTCATACAGGGCAACAATCACTAACCCTGGGTATTTCTGAGCAACAAGTGGTGGCAGCTCAGGACCTTCCCTGAGGCCCTGGGCAGAGGAGGGGGCTGGACAGCTGCTGGGTCTCTGGGGGCCATGTCCAGAAACCGGGAGACCACTAACAAGCAAAAACTGACCCCAGCAGCACCATGTACCACATCCAGCCCCACCTAAACCGCAGATTTGATGTGGAGTGGAGTCCACAAGTTTCCCAAGTGGACCAGGAGTGCTGGGGGAGAGAGCGGGCCGGGGGTGGGGTGGGGGTGCGGGCGGAGCTGGNAGCAAAAACTGACCCCAGCAGCACCATGTACCACATCCAGCCCCACCTAAACCGCAGATTTGATGTGGAGTGGAGTCCACAAGTTTCCCAAGTGGACCAGGAGTGCTGGGGGAGAGAGCGGGCCGGGGGTGGGGTGGGGGTGCGGGCGGAGATGGGAGGGGCGGTGTTGGGGCTCCAGGAGATGGGAGAAACCCAGACGTAACATCCATACAGGGAGTTCAATTGCACAGGACGGCAGGAGATAAGAAATGCATAATCACCAAGGGGGGAATTAAGTGCACTTGGAGGCACCCCGTTCAAGGCATCTTCCCAGGACACCCACCCGTTCCCTCCCTCCTGTAGGTGACACTGGCTGGGCACGGTCAGTCTTTGTCCTAGACTACAACTTGACCACTGATGGGCCACACTGCAGGGGAAGGACCCTAACTTCCTGGCTGAGACCACAGACACTCACTATCCCTGGGGGTGTGGAAGAACCCCTCTGCTCCAGCTGAGGGGACCAAGACCCACCATCTCCAGCAGCAACTGATACAATAAAAAGAAGGAAAAACACTTCTTTGTGGAAGCTGCTTCTGGGAGGAGTCCTGTGAGTGACACTGGGCCTGGTACTGGCAGGACTGGGACAAATCTGGACACGGTGCTCCTCCAGCTGACAAATGTGCCGTCCCAGGACAGCTGGGGGTGTGTGTGTCCTGCCCATCCCTCCAGCGGCCCCCAACTGCAGCGTCACGGATCTGGGGAGCAGTCACTGACAGGGCAGAGTGCATCTCTGGCTCATCACAGTCCAGTGGCTGAGTCCATGGGTAATGGAACCTGGTGGGGAGAAGCCTGGCTAGGGGCCCTGAGGCTGGGCCGAGGAGGAAGCTGGGCTCTCCAGGCAGCATGGGCTGGGAGGGGGAGCACAGCTCTCTGTGCAGCCTCCTTGCCCCTGTGGCTGCAGTGGAGACAAGGGTCTGGCTTTCACGACTCTCAGGTGAGTGGACACCAAGGCGCTCGCAGGGGCCCTCTGTGGACGGGGGCTGAGTGGGACAAGCAGGAGCTGTGTGATGTCACTCTGGCAGCCCCTCAGGTGTCCACATCCATGTACTGCGTCTTCCGAAACTCCCAACTGAGTTCTGCTTACAGAATCAGCAGGATGCAGTGGACTCAGCGGGCTGCGGGGTCTGCCTCTGCTTCCCAAGAAGGCCCGGTTCCAGAGCCCTGAGCTACCACGTGAGGGCAGACCATCTGGCTGGGGTGGGAGACGTCCCGAGAAGACACAGAGAGAGGAGTCAGCCGTGTCAGCTGAGCCCAGGCTGAGCCCACAGCAGCTGACGGCGGCCACACGAGCCATCAACAGCCAGGAAGCGCTGGTCCAGCTGGGCTGGCCCAGAGTGGATGACCGGGAGCAAAAACTGCTGTTGTTGTGTTAAGCCACAACTTTGGCACGGCTATATAGCCACAGAGGACACGCACCAGTACTGTCACCATGCTTTCTTCATGACACCAGGGTCACCCTCACAGTTCTCACGGGGGAGGGGATGGGCAGGAGCCCAGGGCACTGCTACAAGACGCTGAACTGAACCCACACTTTCTGGTTCTGAGCTCAGCTGTCCCCCCACAGTGCAGGAAGGACAGAGAAAACTGGTGTCCATGCAGCTCCAGCCGGTGGAGGGACTCTGCTTCACCCAGTTTNACGGGGGAGGGGATGGGCAGGAGCCCAGGGCACTGCTACAAGACGCTGAACTGAACCCACACTTTCTGGTTCTGAGCTCAGCTGTCCCCCCACAGTGCAGGAAGGACAGAGAAAACTGGTGTCCATGCAGCTCCAGCCGGTGGAGGGACTCTGCTTCACCCAGTTTGAGCAGCCATTCCCCCAGGGAGGGATCACTTTAGAAAACGCTCCCAAAGGACATCCAAGTCCAAGCAGATTCCCAGCAGCTCTGATGTGACGCTCTCCAAGAAACAGCCTCTTCATGTAACAGAGATGGATGGGAGTCTAGAAATGGGAACAAGGTGGGCCAGGAAAAACTGGGGGCTGAGCAGTGAGACATTCTCTCTGACATGAGTGAGGGCATTCTGGGCACAATAAAGACAACTTTACTGAGCAGGTATGCAGAGGTACACAGAACATTAAAGAAACAAAACAAACCCAAACTTTCCCCTTCTGTAAAATCAAGAGGAGATGGGTGAACAGAAACGGCTTACACCACGTGTCACACCAGCCTCTTAGGGAAGCTACAGCCCTGGGAACCAGTGTCTGGGAGTCGTTCCAGGAGCCCCCTGAGCGCCTTCCTGGAAACCCCAGCAAGTGTGCGTCACTTTGTTCTTGTGACCCCACACACATAGACTTCTATCCTAACACAATGATGATGTTGTTTAGAAACTAAGTCGTGTCCAGCTCTTTGCAATGCCATTGACTGAAGCACACCAGGCTCCTCTGTCCTCCACTATCTCATGTCTATCGAGTCAGTGATGCCATCCAACCGTCTCATCCTCTGTCACCCCAGCATCAGAATCTTTTCCAATGAGTTGACTTTTCACGTCAGGTGGCCAAAGTACTGGAGCTTCAGCTTCAGCATCAGTCCTTTCAATGAACAGTCAGGGTTGATTTCCTTTAGGATTAACTGGTTTGATCTCCTTGGTGTCCAAGGGACTCTCAAGAGTCGTTTCCAACACCACAATTTGAAAGCATCAATTCTTCGGCCTTCTTTATGATCCAACTCTCACATCCCTACATGACTACCGGGAAAACCACAGATTTGACTATACCAACCTTTGTCGGCAAGCGATGTCTCTGCTTTTTAATCCTGACACATAGACATTTGTAAAATGGGTTGGCAACATCTCAAGAGCAATTCCCGCTGCAAAAAGGTCAGTTACTAAACTGCATACACATTTGATAAAACTGCACAAAAAGCATTGAAAAAAAGTGAAAGAAACAGAGACCTGCCTCTTTAAGGACAAGAGCCTCAGCCTCTAGACTGGACTTAGGCTGCGTCTGTCNCCGAGGGGGTCACGGAAGGTAATTTCCAGTGAAGGGAACCAGGAAGGGAAGGCTCGGTCAGAGCCAGGAGGCTCTGCGTCCCCAGGGCCCACTCACAGTGCCAGGCGCCCATCTGCAGAGGCCCAACTGGCCAAAGCCTGGCTTATCCACACACCATGAAGCACTGTGATGCCCACACAGCTGAGCATCTCCCATAGCCTAAAGCCGTGGGTTCACAATGATGCTAAGATCCAGACAAATAAACAAGCTACTGCCAGAAGATGCTGGGCACATAGCTAGTTATTCTGAAAACTAGCTGACAATGGAAAGGGAAGGACTAAGCCTTCACGTACCTCTCACACACAGCCAGACCCATGGCCAGGAGAGCAGAGGCGCCTCCCTGAGAGCTCACAGATGTTCTGGGGTGGGGGGCGCCGCATAGAAACCTGGAGACAGAGCTCCAGAACCACCTCTTCCCAACACCCTGTCTCTGCTCTTGCCCAGCACTATAGCAGCCTCGATACCGACCCTCAAGATGCTTGGTCGCCATTCTCACTTCAGCCCCTCCCCCAGCTCCAATCCCACACCAGCCCTTCCCCCACATCAACCCCCACCCCACGTCAGCTCCCTCCCCCACACCAGTCCCTCCCCATGTCAGCCCCCTCCCCATCACCCCTCACCTCTTCTCCGGGGCTGAAGTTCTCATGGCACAGAGGACNCCCCCACATCAACCCCCACCCCATGTCAGCTCCCTCCCCCACACCAGTCCCTCCCCATGTCAGCCCCCTCCCCATCACCCCTCACCTCTTCTCCGGGGCTGAAGTTCTCATGGCACAGAGGACACCGGTTTGCCAATTTCTCTGATTTGGCGGCTGAATGTATTTGAACGAGACAAGGATTTCTGGTTACTCCTGTGGGTTGTGGATGGGGCACCACCAGCACTGGCAGACACGGGACCTGACCCCCAGCCCTGCAGCTGGGCCCCCGGGATGACCCAGTTTGGGGTCTCGAGGTCTGAGGGCACTCACGGTTACAGTCTCTGGTTTTGACGTGTCTGGGCAGCTCCTCCTTTGAAACAGCCTCGCTGCAGCGGTAACACCTCCCGAAGCCGTCCTNAGACACGGGACCTGACCCCCAGCCCTGCAGCTGGGCCCCCGGGATGACCCAGTTTGGGGTCTCGAGGTCTGAGGGCACTCACGGTTACAGTCTCTGGTTTTGACGTGTCTGGGCAGCTCCTCCTTTGAAACAGCCTCGCTGCAGCGGTAACACCTCCCGAAGCCGTCCTTCTGGTCACACTCGGTCAGCAGGTGCTCCGTCAGGCTGGAAATCTCTACCACCTGCAGAGAGAGGACACACCACGTAGCTAAGCGCAAAGTGGTGCTGTCCCGGCCCCTGCAAGAGCGCTGCTTCCTGGGGCAGACGCCTGCCTGTCACCTCCGTGGTCATTTAGGATACTTTGCTGAAGACCCCTTCCCTGCCCCTGTGCTTGTCACGTGACGCCAGGAGCATCTAGAGGCCATGGCTGGGGTGGGGAGGGGACGTGAGGGTTCACCCCATAACCCTAACCTGAACCTGAAGAGCTCAGGGACTCTACATGAGGCCTGGGGTTCCATCCTGGCTCCCAGCCGTTTCTAAGAATATGCTGGAAACAGGAAGAGACCCTCTCGCCACTGGGACACCTTTGTTAGGAGCAGCTGGTATGCACGTGAGAGCTTTACCCCAGACTGGCAGACTGCTCAGGAGGGAGGAGCTCTCAGAGTGGGATCTGTCTTCCGCGCTCCCCTCTGCAGGCCAGAGAGCCCTGAGGACAGGGGAGGGGTTCTCTCCCGCTTCTCCTCCTCTGTCTGAGCAGGGCCAGCTCCATCACAGGAGATGAACGATGGGGGTGGGGGAAGCCTGCTTGAACAGGACGTGAAAAGCGTTAGCCTTCAAAGGGACCAACAGGGAGGACAACATTAAAACAAAAAGCTCCCGCACGTCGACAAAAATGCTGGACACAGCGGGCACCGCACATCCAAGTGTGTCAGGGATGACTACACATCAGTGATGATGAGACAGCCAATTCAAAAGCCCGGCCAGACACTGGAAGTGCTTTGCAAAGAGGAGAGCAGCAGGCCAACAGGGGACGCGGCTCCCCCTCAGTTTCATCAGGAAAGCGAGACGGGGCACATGGCGGGTGGCACGGCTCTGCAGGGAGGGCTCACTGGAAGTGGCCCACTCCGTGACCCCACGAGGTGTGCACCCAGAAAGGTGCATCCACACACACAGAAGATGTACGCGAGAGAGGCTGCAGCAACGCTCTTCCTCACAGTCTCAGCCCCTACACGCAGGAGAAAGGATGGATAAACTGTACATTCAGACAGTGGAATGCCGTAAACAAACCCCAAACGCAGCATAGGATTCCACTTCTATAAAGCTCAACAAGTAAGAAGCAGGAATGAGGACAGTGAGGAGTGAAGGGCGGGGTCTGAGGGGTATGTGTCCTGGTGGGGATTACACTGAGGTGTCTACTTTGTGCTAATTCAGGAGCTGTAACACCTATGGCTTGAATACACTTATACACGTGTTACACTTTAAAAAGTAAGAAAAATCAGTCCAACTAAACAGAGTGATTCACATTCAATGATTTTCCGCACAGCTTTCCTCTGAAAACACTAAGGCTTCTGTGCCTGACCTGTCTGCAGTGTTGGCATCTCGTCAGCATGAGGCAGTGCTTCCAGTAATGGAGGTCCAGGCCTTCTTCCGTGAAGGACTCGCTCCTCTCCCCACAAAAAATACATAAACTGAAACGAGACAGAAAGGTCAGAAGTGAGGCCCAGGTTTAGGCTGGCCATCCCCACTCTGCCGGCTCGCAGGAGCTTCGTGACCTCCAGATCACAGCCAGTAGCCATGGTCACCGTCCTGAGTGGGCCGCAGCTGGACCTGGAGGCAGGGCCACACCTCACCAGAGGGTCCTCAGGGAGGGCTGGATGGCTCCCTATGACAGATGTAAAAAAGTCTTCACCATGTGGGCGTCTGAGATAAACTACCTTAGGATCCCTCTGAATTCTGTCAGCGTCATCAAGTAGAAAGGATATTTTAAGTCACAAGAAAAGAGTAGACTCTGTGTGTGTGTGTCTGTGTCTGTGTGTGTGCGCTCCGTAGTGTTTGACTCTGCGACCCCATTAGACTGTAGCCTGCCAGGCTCCTCTGTCCACAGGATTCTCCAGGCAAGAATACTGGAGTGGCTTGCCATTTCCTATTCCAGAGCATCTTCCTGACCTCGGGGTTGAACCTGCGTCTCCTGCATTGCAGGCAAGTTCTTCACCACTGCGCCACCAGGGAAGCCCTGAGCAGACCAAGACCTTTCCCTTAAACTCCTTGTAGATTTGTCTCGGCCACTGCACAGGAGAAAGCATTTTGCTCCTGTAAAATGAGCCTGACTATATTCAACACCCTGCAATAAAGCATACTAGAACAGAATTTGAAAAACAATGTATATACATGTATAACTGAGCCACTGTGCTATACAGCAGAAATTCATATATCGTAAATCAATAGTATAAAACATCAAAAAATTTTCTGAGTCTGTGACAGGCCTTTGACAAATAGCCTGCTCACCTCTGTCAGGGAAGAGAGGGAAGGTTATCCTGACTCAGAGCTGATGCTGCCTGTTTTGGAGGCCTTTTCTGACCTTCTGAAGTCANCTATATTCAACACCCTGCGATAAAGCATACTAGAACAGAATTTGAAAAACAAGGTATATACATGTATAACTGAGCCACTGTGCTATACAGCAGAAATTCATATATCGTAAATCAATAGTATAAAACATCAAAAAATTTTCTGAGTCTGTGACAGGCCTTTGACAAATAGCCTGCTCACCTCTGTCAGGGAAGAGAGGGAAGGTTATCCTGACTCAGAGCTGATGCTGCCTGTTTTGGAGGCCTTTTCTGACCTTCTGAAGTCACTGAAAAGAGCGAATTAGTTCACGGAACCCTACTGAGCCGGGGAGAATATTATCTGTCTCACAGTGTTTTCATGGTTGGTCCCTCTAATCACCCCACAGTGGGTTAGAGGTGGCTCTACTCACTTGTCTAAATAGTGGTTATCTGGAATTTCTGGACCGTTTGGTGGGGCCACTTTCCTTTCTTGAGTTTCTAAAGAAATTAGAAAGCGATTTAAGTAACTTTTTGTAGAAGACTACTCTCAGAGTTTCAGTAACCAGCTGGATATGAAATACAGTTTAGAAGTACAAGTTAGTAACAGGCAATGTTTTACACTTGGCTCTGCAGCGTCTGGGATGGAGAGGTTTCCTGAATATACAGAGGTGGTTTCAACGCAGAGTTTTCACGATGTACATTCTACGTACCCTGATTTTTGGCCTTTGTAGCTTCACCCTCTTTTTCCTAAAACACAAAGACAGAAGGCTCAGGTCAGGCGGCTGCAGTGCCTGTGAGAGTCTATCCAGGATCCAGTGTGATCCCCAAAGTGTGACCTTAGAGTTTGTGGTAGAATTTCCATCCACAAACACCACACTTGTCTGAAAGAGTCGCCCACACTTGACCCTACATCATCTCCTTTGTCCTTCTCCCCCATGGCCCCTCCCCTGGGGCTCCTGTCCTGTCTCCATGGAAACCAGTCTTTGTCAAGGCCACTTAACTCTCCTCTGGGTCACCTGCTCACCACTGGTGTCCCCTGTGGGACATTTTGTAGGCTCCGGTGGCATGTGGCTCCCAAGCCTGCTCCTCTAGGCCCTTCTTAGTTGGGCTCCCAGGGTGCCCCCCGCTCCTCTGAGACTCAGTCCAACTCCTGTCTGTACAGATCCTGAGGGTGCCCTTGTCCAGTTCCAGGCTGGATGCCCACCTCTGTGCTCATGACCTGGATGTCTGTCCTGTCAGCTGGCCTCTCTGCTGCTCAGAACGTACTCAGGTCTCTGATGTCACATGAACGTGACTTACCCAGCCCCCACCCGGTGCTCCACTCCCCTGCCCTGTGCTCCCCCCATGCTCGTGCCCTCACCGCCTCTGGCGTGGAGCCCAGCACAGTCAGGAAACTTGGACACGTCATGCCTCCCTCCGCTCCCCATGTGGCCTGGTCGCAGCCCATCAGCCAGCCTGCAGGCTCTGCTTTCCCACACCTGGACGCCTGCCCTTGTCACTACCTCAAGCACACGAGCCAGAGGGACCCATCATGCCCTAGTAAGAGATTCATTTCTGCTCAAAAGCCCTGGTGGCTTCCGCGTCAGCCTCCAGGAGCTCCTCCACTCCAGGCTTTCCTCTCGCACCGGCCAGTCTGTTCTACCTGAGCTGCTAGAACTGCTGGCCTGGGCTGCTTGCTGCCATGGCCCAGGGGAAGGGTGTCTCATGAGGGCTTGCAGCTTCACTGGAGAACAGGGATGAGCCGGTCCCCTATCAATGGCCTTAAGTGTACTATATAGACACTGTCTACTGTGATAACAGACAATCACAGTTTACATGACAGTAAGGAACTTCTCTCAAACTTCATTTCTGAACACAAAAACCACACAAAAACACTACTTGGGGCTAGGGACAGACTTAATAGATTGATACTGAACTTGCAAATGGGGTTCACATGATTTATACACATATCTAGAGAAGGTAAACTTATAGATGGGTTCTAGGTAATGATGGGTTAGTACATTTTGCAGGGAAACAAATTACGCCAAAAGTGAAATTTTAGTTACAAATTTTACCTTCATCTATGCTTTGAACAGATTAGAAAACTGATTAGTGATTTACATCTTTTCCCTAAAACTCATGAGGAATCAGGCGATTTAAAAATATTCTGCCATTCTCAAACGTTCTGGAGACAGCTGGTGGTGGTGGTGGTCACACAATGAGGTGAATGTGCTTAAAGGCACAGAANCCTTCATCTATGCTTTGAACAGATTAGAAAACTGATTAGTGATTTACATCTTTTCCCTAAAACTCATGAGGAATCAGGCGATTTAAAAATATTCTGCCATTCTCAAACGTTCTGGAGACAGCTGGTGGTGGTGGTGGTCACACAATGAGGTGAATGTGCTTAAAGGCACAGAATTGTAACCTTAAAAATGGTGAAAATGGTAAATTTTCTATATATTTTACAATAATAAAAACTAAAAAAAATGTGTCATTCTCCTGTGAGACACCATTAGCAGTCATCTCAGGACAAGGACAGGGGCCCAGGCGGGGCGGTCCTGGGGCGCCTCTGGAACCCAGGAAGGGCGGGCGCATTGCAAGTGCTCAGCAAACCTGGAAGGACACAGAGGAGCCAGTGAGGGTGCTCCGGGGGAGGCGGGGAATGGGCACCCTCGTGCTGTGACCACAGACACCACAGGGACACAGCCTGTGACCTCAGCAAGCCCCCANGACAGGGGCCCAGGCGGGGCGGTCCTGGGGCGCCTCTGGAACCCAGGAAGGGCGGGCGCATTGCAAGTGCTCAGCAAACCTGGAAGGACACAGAGGAGCCAGTGAGGGTGCTCCGGGGGAGGCGGGGAATGGGCACCCTCGTGCTGTGACCACAGACACCACAGGGACACAGCCTGTGACCTCAGCAAGCCCCCATAGGCACCGTGACAGGGGCCATGGTGGCCGGACCCTGGGCTTTTATAAGATGGAAGGGGTGGAGCTCGGCCACCTCCAGCTCCTGACCTCTCAAAAGTTTTGTGAGCACTTAGCTCTCTGCGCAGTTCTTCATCTGTATCAACACTGTGCTGGGAAAAAGCAGCAGCAGCCTGGCCTGCTGCAGGAGGCCTCAGGGGCCGCTGACTGTCCAGGAAGGTCCCTCATGGGCAGGGGCCTCCTGTTCCCGCCAGGCGGGCATGTCCCTGCTCTTGGGGGATGTCATGGATTATGGCGCGCCAGCGTCACTGTCGCCCTCCGTCACGGGCACTTCGACACGTATTCTGCCATGCTTCCTTTCCTTTTCACCAGTCTTAGCCATTTGTTATTCTTTTCTACAAAGCGGTGGTCAGAGCACTTCCCAGGAGACCCGCTATGGCCACAACTGGGGAGTCCTCGGCTGCGTAGCCAGCTTAGATGCCCACGCCCTTGCCCACTTACTGTCACCTGAAGGCCGTAACCTTGAAAGCCACGATGATGACACACGTGTGTATGTGCTGCTGAAGCGAGCGTGTGATGACACGTATGTAAATCACAGAGGCAGGCCCTTCTACGGGACCAAATGCCGTCTGATCCCCTGTGCATGGGGACTAGGGCTTCCTGATGGGACGTCTGCCTGAAACCTTCTGTTTTCCGCACAAAGAAGGCAGACCTTCGAGTCAAGCTTATTTTCCTCCTTGGCCTCTGAAGGAGGTGAGGACCTGTGGGTGGGGGTCCTGTCCTCACCCCGCCCCCCAACCCCCACCAAGCTCCTGCAGGCCCAGGTGTCCTGTCTGCTCTAAACACAGCCAGGCCAGCAGTGTGCTTCATCCCCGATGGGAACGAAGAGCAGATGATTCAGCAGGGGATTCCTTTAATTTCCCCCTGAACTCACTGAAGAAACAACAAAGAATAAAGATGTCTGTTTACAGAATCCCACGAAAAGCAGACCAAGCTCACTGCTCATCTACGTAAGGAAATAACCGCTCACAGGATTCCGACCAAGAGTGTGAGGGTGGGAGACAGAGACCCCTGCCCACCTGGACTTCGGCCTGCATCTCCTTCAGGGCCGCCCGCTGACCTTGCAAAGCTTTGATTTCTTCCTTATTTCGTTTTTCAGCTTCTTCAGCAGCAGCTCTTTTCTGGGCCTGGTATGGAAAGATTTTCCATTAGAAGTGATCTTTAGGGAAGCCTTTGGAACTGAGTGATAAGCTACAGCACATATATTATGTCTCTTATACATTACAATCCTCACTAAGACATTTGAATCATATACCTATGATTAAGAGAAGATCCCCCAGCTTCCGCTAAGAAATGTTTACTGCTTTTTTTAAATTAAATATAAAATGCTTTACTTTATACTGGAGCCTAGTTGGTGAACATGTGCTAAATGTCTCCTATGGATAAACCTGAGGGTGTCCTCACATGAGGCCACCATCACCCCTGTTCACAGATACAGTGGAGGAACCAGGACCAGTGTCTCCCGTGTCCATGCAGCTCCTTGAAACAGGCGTCAGTTTACTCTGGCACCAGATTACTTCTTAAACATGGGGTCAAATCATAACTCTGGGAAAGTTAACTCACCCTCATCTCGGCATCTGTGGGTCTGCCGTCTATTTTGGCAAACCCCTCAAAGATCGTTTTGTAGAGGACGTTCCTGCGGGTGGCGCTGTCGTCGGGCGGGAGGTACTCTAGGACTAGAGCCCGGTGCTGCGCGTACAGGTCCAGGATCATCCCCACGGCCGCCTCACGCACCTCTCGCACCCTGTGCTCCAGGGCCTGCACTGAAAACTGAGAAGAGGGCCGGGACGTGCTCTTGTGACTCAAGTTGGAAAACAGCCACGTTTAGTTTTTCTGGTGTAGAAGAAACATAGTCTTAAGTCGCTCAGTCATGTCCAACTCTTTGCGACCCTATGGACTGTAGCTCACCAGGTTCCTCTGTGCATGGGATTCTCCAAGCAAGAATAGTGGAGCGAGTAGCCATTTCCTTCTCCAGGGGCTTTTCCCAACCCAGGGATCGGACCCAGGTCTCCCACAGCGCAGACATATTCTTTACTGTCTGAGCTACCAAGAAAGCCCCGACACAGAGGCAATATAAACACTTTAAAAATAAAGAAGACATTACCCACAGAATTCCAGCTACTAAGACGCAGAGCTTCCCTCACTTATTTTATACTGGAACTTGTGTGTACAGTTATTGTTTTGCTCTTTCCTACTTCAGGTAATAAATGGCAGTTTTAAAGTTATATCCTTCTATAAACTAAGTATTACAAGGCGTGTCTGTTTCAGCTCTTTCTAAGAAACAGAATGCTAGGACCACTGCACAAGACTCCCTGGAACTCTCTCCAGCTCCCTGCTCCTTCCACCTGCCCCATCCCCCTCCTGAGGCATCAGTCCCTGAAGCTGGAGGACATGCAACCCCCAGACACTCTCATTAGCTGCATAGCCTATGTGCCGTGTGTGTGTACACAGGCTTTCGTTTGACATCATAAATGGGCTTCCCAGGTGGCTCAGTGGTAAAGAATCTGTCTGCCAAAGCACGACACAAGAGATGCGGGTTTGATTTCTGGGTTGGGAAGAGCCTTTGGAGTAGGAAATGGTAACTCGCTCCTATATTCTTACCTGGAGAGTCCCCATGGACAGAGGAGCCCAGTGGGCTATAGTCCACGGGTCGCAAAGAGTGGGACATGACTGAGAACACATGTACCTAAATGGCTCACTGTGCTTACCATACTGACACTTTCTTTCTTATTTAATGTTTCTTTTTCAGGATCTATGTGTGACCTTCAAGTAGATGAAGGATCTGATCCATCTATCTAAGTGCTTTAGGATCACATGAACCTATCACGACATACCAACGTTCCCACACATAATGGCCTTTCAGGCATCGGTCTCCCACTGGCTGGGATTCCTCACTTCCTGTCTCCACCAGCACAGCCAGGTTTTATCTTGAACCTTGTCATCCTCAATCCCTGTAAGAACCTTGAGATGTTCTGACTGCAAGGAACCCACCACCCCCTACCTGGGATGGTGACCTCCCACCTCCCCAGCCCACTCATCTGTACTCCCTCCTGTCACCTCCCACGAGGTCCTACTGCCCTGGGTGGAGGGGGAGCGGGGTCCATCACTGAGTCACCCCGGCATTCCTGCCCACTCTTAAATCTGGGGTCCCCTTCCTGTTCTGTGTTCACCTGGCGAAGCAGAAGGTGCTGCAGGCTCCAGTGCCCACATGTGTCAGAGGAAGCAGGGACCTTCTGAAATCATGCCTCTCCACCCCATCCCCCACTGATTTGCTGCTAGCACTCCCCAGACACCCAGGTGCTCCAGCCACCAGCTCGGGCCTGGCCGTGGCAGCCACCTCAGGGCACTCACCCGCATCACACTGTCCACTGTGAAGCCCGCACCCTCCGTGCCCAGGTCCCGCAGCAGTCGCGCCAGCAGTGCCATCTGGCTCGTGGCCAGGTGAGTTGAGGAGTTGGCTTTCAGCGGCTGGACCAGGTAAGATGGGATGATCTGGAGAGATTTCACTTCCTTAAACAAGGCTATCTCCTAGAGAGACCAACAGCATCTGCTAAGTTTTACCGGAAAATGCGAGGGGTAACTTACTGCTAGCCTCAAAGTAAACACTGAGGTAAAAAAATGGGAAGCAAAAAATGACAGTGACAAATGACAGTAAAGTCATTCGTCTGTAAGCTCCTATTTGTTTTTGAGATATGATAACAATTAAGAACAAAAGCCTGAATCATCAGAAATAAGAACCATGATCACTTAGAGATGAATTAAAGCTTTACAGAAAGTGTGATTAAAACCTTAGTTTCTCACAATCTTAAGAAAAAGATTTTCTAATTTCTAAATTCTAAAAGAAATTAAGTCTTGCTGTAAGAACCTCCATTTCAGTATTTTTAAACTTTAGCTAACAGGCACATACTCAGATGAACTGATCCCTGATGTGTTGACATGAAAGAGGCTAAGTGCCTCCACACGCTCTACTGTCTCCACATAAGTCTTCCTATAATTAAGATATTCATCACTTAACTAGCCAGATGCAAGGAAAGAAAAAGTGATAAAATATTAAAGGAAAAGACTCAAGAAATGATAAAATACTCATGAAACATGAGCTGTAACAGACCGAAGTCTGTTTTTCGCAGGTCTCTGGCCACATCACCCGAACACCTTCTCATTCTGGCAGCACCGCTGGCTCTGCCTCTGGGCCCACAAGTGGCTGGAAACCAATGGGAAGGAGGAAGAGGGCGGGGAGCCCCCGAGAGCAGCAGGGGCTGCTGGGACACACAGATGCTGCGCACACGGGGACGCACGTGGCAACGTGGCGTGGGCCGTCGGAAGCTGGTGCAGCATGGGAACGCCCGCACGCAGAGGACGCTCAGCACCACTGCCATCCTGGAGGTGAACGTGGCTTGAAAACAATTAGGGGCACGTTCAACGCACCCTTTCAAAGAGTTCCCTCAAATAATACCACTCACTCATTTTCCTTGAACACTTTAGTTAGTTAAATAAAACAAGATTGGTGCTTCTTCCTGGTGGAGAAACTATGGAAGTTTTGGCTTCCTTCCCTAGAAAGCTGGCCTGCTCATGGCACTGGATTCACGTCTGGAGGAGCTCACAGACACCCTGCACCTTAACCTGACGTCTCCTGGCCCAGATGGATTCCTGACAAGAGAGAAAAGCACACTCCTGTGCTGCCTGGCTCAGCGTGGGCCCCAGACTCCTAGCTGCTCACATCTGCCTTGGCTCCCCCAGCGCCCAGGTGAGAGGAGGCGTGTTGGTGGAAAGAATAAAAACACTTCATCAAGACTGTGACCTGTTTATTATTTTTTTTAACTCCATTTTTCTATTCTGGTCTGGCTCTCATATATTTTTATTTATTAAAAAAATTAAAAACCTATGTTAAAGAAGAGAAACAAAGAAAAACTGTACACTGTAGCTAAGTTTAAGGCAGCATTTCGCTGGGTCAGAGGAGAAGGAAGCTATGATGGTGAATCATGCAGCATAACCTATGACTGGCTTGAGCAGATGGGACCTTGTAAGGTACTATACCAAGAAAGCCAAGTATCTCTGGTTATGTGTTTATTATCGATGGCTTCAAACATCCTGGGGAAACCTGTACCTGAATAAAATTAGAAGCCATAACCCGGAGGCGAGCAGAAGAGTCTCCAGTTCTCGTGAGCAAGACAGGAATCGTCCTCTCCACACAGTGAGCCGTCTCAAGCCTGCCCAGTTTGTGTTTAGGAATATACTGTGTAATTATCATTTTCAACAGTTTCAAAGATGCCTGAAAGACCTAAGAAAAAAGTGATAAACCCGGATAAGCCACTCTTAACTCAATTCCACTAAAAAGAAACATGAAATTTACTCTCAGTAATCAACAGGAACATTACGCTAAAAACTACACGCTGTCTGAAGGACTGAAAACGGCCAACAGCCAGCTGCTGTGCACACAGTTCCCTGCACACAGAGGACACGGGCTCATCTCCGTGAGTTACGAGGTCTCTGACACCTCCCCGTGAGACCGAGGGCCTGATGTTTCTGCTGAACTGCATAAGGTATTGTGTGACTGCAGACGATGGTGTAACTATGGATGTTCATTCTTAAGGCCCTTTTAGAGATAGGAAAATTCACCGGTAACTCCAAGCTCCTCAGGTGTCAGGAAGATCAAACGTGAATGTAGCGTGAACGGTACAGTGGCCAGGCCTCTGCGCACACAGGGCCAGAGGGCACGGCCCATGGGAACAGAGCCTAGGCTCCTTGGCAATCAGGTTTCTTACTCAAGGTCTTCATCCCTAGTGACCTCATGCTTGGTGATGACAGTGAGGGGACCAGGCTGCTTCCCAGGCTACCCTGACCTCCAGGGGACAGCCCAGCAGCTCTCGGCAGACATGGGGGCCCCTGCAGGGTGGTGGGACTCACTGGGGTCACGATGTCTCGGATGGCTCTCCTGACGAGGAAGACGGCGGCCCTCAGCATGCTCTTCAGGTCCTCTTTCAGGGTCCCCACGGGTGTGTCCACCAGCTGGTTATGCAAGGTGAGGAGCGCATCTTCCCGGTGCGACCATGTCTTGGAGTAGGCTCCGGCCACCTGGGAGGGCAGGGGGCGGCCTTCAGGGTGGGCGGTTGGCCCTGTCCCCACCCCAGCACCCCTGGCTTTGGTTTGTTTCAACAAGACACAGCTTTTCTAAACACAGGACCTCTACCCTCTTGGTACATGGGTTTGGAGAAATACTGCTCCTAGCATGGAAAGTTTTAAGTTTATGTCCATTAAAACATGGACAGTATTAAAAGCTCCAGCAAGAGAACTTTTCAAGGCCAGTGATGCTCTGGTATTTTCTTTGCTCTGCTGTCCTCGACCCTGGAGCCAGCAGTGCTCCGGGCGGGAGCTGGGGCTGGGCCCCAGACCTGTGAGCCCAAGGAAAGGCTCTGGCTGGGATGTCCGTGGTGGTCCAGTGGTTAAGAGTCCACCTCCCAGTGCAGAGGATGCAGGTTCAATCCCTGGCTGGGGAGCTAGGATCCTCCATGCTGCAGTGTGTGGGCAAATAACTAAAGCAGAAAAATAAACAGAAAGAAAGGCCAGGCTCAAAGGGACGCCATCAGGAGACCTGAAATCCTAGCTGATGTGCTGTCCCACGTGATGACTGATCATTAGGACGTTCCCACTGGACAAGGGTGGGACTGGCAGAGGACCAGGAGCCCTGCGGAGCCGCCCACCCCGCCCGCCCATGTTGGCCTCTCTCCCTACCAGGGCCTCTCCGAGCACGTCCACAGCGGAGCTGGCTTCCCGCAAGGCCTTCTCCGTCAGGGGCTCTGGCTCGCCTGCAGTGTCCGCCCCGCGAGCCTCGTTGCCGGGCGCATCTCTCCTCTCTGCCTCAGAGACCGCTGCCCCGAGGTGCTTGCGGGTCACGGGGAGAGGCCGCTCATCATAGGGCAGGGACTCAGGCTGTGGGAGGACAGGGCGGCTACAGGGCTCAGCGTGGGGTCCCCCCTCACCTGCTGATCCCCGTCTACACCCACAGGCTGACTGCTTGGGACGTGTCTGGTCTGAACGATGGTATTTTGCTGAAGTATCAGTCTTGTCAGGTTAGAATAATTTATGAATTGGGTATAACTAAAAAAATCAGACAGGAGCTTCTATTCCCTTCTAAGCTTGTTACAGACCTAGTCAACAAGCTATCTAGATTCTGCCACAATACTGCTGACCACTAGAGATTTTAACTGCCAGGAGACCACTAGAGTAAAAGTTATTATATTCTTCTTCTGGAAAGACCTCTGGTATTTTCTCAGTTCATTAGTTTACTTCTAGCAAGCCTCCTCTGAATGCATCCCTTGTCCAGCAGCCCTGCTCTAACACAGGTGGCGGAAGCCCTGGGTCCAGAGCCTGCAAACCTACAGCCCACAGCAGAGGCCTCCTGTGGCCTGTCCTCGGTGACCCACATGAGCAATGAGGTTGCCAGGTGATGAGGCCGGTCTAACCAGGGTAAACCTGGGGCCTGGGGATGGGCTCAGAGTGGGACAGATGCCACCCACCCTCCCTAACCTCCCCGATTGCATGATGTACAGACCGGAAGCTGAGGCCCTGGGACAGGTCCAGCCCACTGAGAGGGCATCCAGAACCAAGAAAGTGGACCCACAAGATAGGAGTCAAACCCACCCTGAAACCCATGTGGACTCTTAGACTCCCAGTTATAAACACCAGTAACCCACTGGAAACAGGCTTTCTGCCACCTGCCGCACAGGCAGCTCTAACAGGGACGGCCTTGTACACGACTTGTCCTGAGGCTCTGCTGAGGTCCCGTCAGGGCGGGAACCTCGCTCATTCCCAGAAACACCCTCTCCCACACTGAAGCATGTCTTTGCAAAGAGAGCAGCAGAGGCTCAGAGGAGGCAGAGTCTCAGTCACTGGCGGTGTTCCTGGATGCAGGGCGGGGAAGGGGCCCCCCCGTTTTTGTTCCCCAATACACTCGTTCCCCAGGAAAGCCCCCACCAGACACAGGGCCTCCATGCCTGCCCACGGCAGGAACCTGAGTTACCTACGTGGGTCTTGGGAGGGGGGTCAGTGGCGGGAGGTGGCCGGTCCACTGTGGGACGCTGAGGAGACACGTCCAGGCAGTGTGATGAAGGCTTCTCCTGAAGGAAAGGATCCGCAAGCCGGTTTTCTGTCACCCTTTCCTCTGGCTGTGGCAGGGAGCTTGTGGGCGGCTGGTGGTGGGGGCTGCTGGGACAGGCCAGGGGCTGCAGGGGCAGGTCGAGAGGCCTTCTCATCTGGGGGAAAATGGGCCATTCAGCTCCCAGGGTCCCCACCACACAGACCCCACCTCGTTCCCCTGGGGAGCACTGGCTTGGGAAGACACAGGTGGAAGCTGCACTAACAAGGCCATGTTATGGCCCCCAACTGCCTGAAGTTACCATGTGGACCACTCAAGGGACACTACCAAAACAGGGTGGCTGCCCAGAGTGGGTGCTGCAGGTGGGCAGGATCACCTGGGCTGGACCCACATGGCCAGTGCTGGTCCCTATGTGTCTGCAGAGCAGACTACACGTCACTCTAACGAGTGCAGTGGACTCAGCTGTGGTCATGTGCTGGGCTGGCAGAAAGTGCTTTGGGCAGACAACCGCATCTCAGGTTCCTTGTTCTCACTGCCACAGAAACAATGGGGAAACAGTCCCAGGAAGGCTGAGGAATGAGTCTGAGACTACAGAGTGGGGTGGGTGGAGTGGGTCCAGGAGCCAGCAGTGACAGCCAGAGCCTGCACTCCGTGCTGTCCCCTGGGCACCGGGCCTGTCTCCTGGCCTGGAACATGGGTCTGGACACAGGACCCTCCCCTACTGGCCTGAGCTGTTGGGGGCCCCTCTCCCTGTGCTCCCCAGGACCACAAGGGTGGGGCCACCACTGGGAGACACAGCCATCTGCTGGGAGGCTTCCCCGCTGGCCTGCGCCATGCCCACCACTGCAGTCCTCCTGCATGCCCACCCGTGTGGACGCAGAGAGTAGCTCCCCGGCCCCAACTCCAGGTCCTGCTGTGGGCCCGCCTACCGGCTCGGCGTCCACTAGCTCGTGCAGCTGTAGCTGCTCATACACGCGGCTGCGGAAGCGCTCCATCTGCTGCTTCTTCTCCTTGGCCAGGTCGTAATCTTCCTTCTCCACGGCACAGCGCTTCTCCACCTCATACCTGCCCAGGCGCTCCCCCACCTGGAGCACACAGTGTCAGCTCTCGTTTCATAGACGCCCAGTGCAGACACCGTTCAAAGTTAACGCTTTGAGGACGGTGTGGGCAACCAGCCTCATGTCTGGGAGACGGGGGAATGACACAGGGAATGGAGGGAACTGGCCAAGGTCGCCTGCAATGCTTGGGCCGCCTCACAGCCTGCAACAGGTCGCCTGCAACGCTGGGGCAAGCTCACAACGGTTTAAGCATCTCAGCTTCCTGCTGCCTCAGACAGCAAGCAGCCCTGAGGAGGGCTCTGCAGGACTATGTGCTCCTGGTCTCTCTTATCTGCTTATATCCCTGAAGCCATGTTAACCCCATGGCCTTCTGAGGCCTGGTCCCTTCTCTGGGCAGGCGCCAGGGTAGTCAGACACAAAGCCTCTCGTGGGTGGCAGAGGAGCTGCTCCCCAGAGGCAGTACCTTCTGCAAGTCAGCAATGGCTTGCTTCAGCTTCTTGGCATAGCCGTAGCGCTCCTTCTGCACGGCCTCGCGCTTCCGTTCGTCTAACCGGCGGATGATCTGTGCCACTTCTGGGTCCTGGTACATATCAAAGGCTAAGTCGTCTAGTGGGGAGATGTAATCAGATTTCCTACAGGAAAGAACAGAGAATCTTAGAGCCAGTTTTAATCTACGTGACACTGCGGGGGAGGTGCTCCCCCCACACTCAGGGCTAAAGATGGCAGAAGACAGCCCCTACCCCTATGGCATTTCCTGCCGACAAATCTCATTCACTCACTCTCTCATCCATCACCGGCTCATTCATTCTCATTCACTCTCTCACTCATGCACTCACTCACATTCTCTCATTCACATTCTCTCTCATTCATTCACTCACTCACTCATTCATTCAACAGGTATCTCAAATGCAGACTGTGCCCAGCTCTGCTCTGGGTGCTGGGACAGGATAGTGCACGAGAATCCACTCATGAGTCATTTGGAGCCTCAAGAAACCAACATCAGAGCCGGCCACGACTAGGCCCTGGCCCTGCAGAGGCTGATTCGGGGGGACTCAGGCTGAGTCCAGGCTTCATTTCATGCCACACTAACAGTGACAAGCGTTAAAGATGCTACCACTGGGCTTGTACTTCATAGTGTCCAACTGTACAACACCATCTGGTTCTCCAGATCAGAAAGATTGTTCCTGGAATAAATGACCCAAACGTGATCTGAGTGACCTGTTTCTCATGAACTCTTACCTCCATTCCTTCCTCCTAGTTCTATGACGGGACAGCAGCTCCTGGGCCTGATGTCTAGAACCATGACACAGATCTAACTCCTCAACAGAAGAGTTAGGGACATGGTTCAGAACCTCCCCATCTGTGCCATGAGATGCAGACAGACACTTCCTGTTAACTCTGACTCCGGGTTCCTTATATGTTGGGAAACTTATTAAAATGTTATCTGTCATAAGTTTAGCTGATTAATGATAAATTCAAGCAGGACAGGGACCATGTCCCCTTTCAGAATCCTCCTGCTTCTGCATGCCTTGACTCAGGTGCTGGCGGGCATGGCGGCAGGCGTGGTGGCTGCGGCACCTCTGTTAGCCTCAATGAGGACTGATCAGCAGCCTGCCTCCATGTCCCCAAGGTCACGGGGACTGTTGTTACCTAAATACATGCCGTATTCTCAAACCTAACTTGCTCTGCCCTGAAGTTCCAGAGGTGAAACCAATGCTTCGTTCCACTACAGAACCCTACGAAGGGCGAGAGGATGCTGGAACACCCAGCGTCCACAGTGCCCGCCGGCCACAACGTCCCAGCGCGCCTGTGGGCTCAGCCCAGCGTCCGCAGTGCCCGCCGCCCACAACGCCCCAGCGCGCCTGTGGGCTCAGCCCAGCGTCCGCAGTGCCCGCCGCCCACAACGCCCCAGCGCGCCTGTGGGCTCAGCCTGAGGTGCTGCCCGTGACCTGCCAGACCTCACTTCACCTTCAGGAAAACCCTGGGTGGGGGCGCAGCAGGACAGGAAGACTCACTCTGCTGTCCCCTGTGGCTAACTTGAAGAACTGATTTAAACAGAAGTCACCATTCCCCAGAGGGTTTTTATCAGAGATACCGAGCCGTCAGTGAGCTTGGTCATCTCTGTTCACTAGGGCAGAGCCACAGGTAGTGCCACCATGACACTGAAGGAAGCGGCACCTGCTGTCAGTGCCCGCCTTCCCCACGTACTCCTCAGGCCCACCTGACAAGAGGAGGCGTCCGCATGGCTTGTGGAGGTGGGATGGCTCACTCTGCACTGTGCCTTCTTACAAACTGTAAGCGTGGCCTCCACTCCAAGGCACCACACACACCACCACCTGAGGCGACCCCAGGTCCGTCTCTCACTCGGGCTGCGCGGACCATGAAGCCTAGGTCTGTAGGGGCTGGGGAGCTCTGTAGGGACGGGTTCACTGTCTGCCGGGTGCATGACTGGTATTGCCACGGCTCTGAGCAACAGAGCAGAGAATCGACCCCACATGTGATGCAAACAGGAGCCGGCTGTTCTGACCATGTGCACGTGAGCATGGAGCCACACACACCACAGGACACGGGGAAATACCATCTACTGACATCGAGGCATCTATCTTTTCTAAGCATCTTATCCTTTCACTCTTGGGGAGCTGCTGTCAGAGGTGGGCCCTGGGTGTCATTTGAATTCCTCTCTCCTTAGGCTGGGTGCTATTAGGCAGGGTGCTGAGGACTTGGTCCCAAAGAGGTGCCGGGACACAGGGAGAGAAGAGCTGTACCCTCAGCTCTGCCCTCCAAGCCTGACCTGCTAAAGAGGCAGCAGGATGGCTAAGTCTGCACAACTGCGTGCATGCAGAGCGTGGAGAGGCTCTCAGGAGAGCCTGACGAGACGGGCAGTCTCGCTGCCTTAAGGACTGAAGCTCTGAGTAGAGGGAAGATGAAGCTCAGTAACTGACAATCTTGGTCAAATGTTCCGTCCATGAATTTACCTGTGCCACTGAAATGTCAAAGGACAGCTGATGGCTCTTTTGTTTGATGACACCAAACCGCACAGGAAATGAAGTCCTCTCTGAAGGGTGCTGAATGAAGATGTGCTAAACAGAAGGGTGACCTTAATCTGCAGTGTATTTACGACAATCCCATCAGTGGCTTACTCAGCTCCAGACTGCACTTTGGGGCCCCCGAGTCCAGGGTCCTTCAGAGCTGGCGTCAAGGGAGGAAGTCACAGAAGTTTATGGCCTGGGGCGGGTGGGGCTCTTACCCAGAGCAAGTTCCTTCCAGAGCTGGGTCCTCCGCATTGTGCCCCAGGTAGTGATCAATCAGCTTCTCTCTGGAGGCCTGTGGGGAAGTTCTGGTTAGTATCTCAGAGGAAAAAGGGACAACATAAAACAAAGAGATGATGTGATACGAAGGGGCTTCAGTGATCCCATTTGCTGGAGGGACAACTAAACTTCTCAAGTAAAGGAAAGTTTAAAACAACAGCTGCTGAAAAATCACCTGCGAGCTGGTCACTGGACACTTCTGTGAGAATTTATAGGATGACACTTTTGTGACAAAAATGAATGACCCCTCCTTGTTAGAAATAAATGTCTCTCTTTAGGAATGAAACTTTCCAAACTTACAATATTGGTTTCATCACCAAAGTCTGCAGGGTCTCCAATGATATTTACTGCAACCAAAGCAACCTAAGAGAGAATTCACCAACAGAAATTAAGTGTAAATATTAGATAGGACTTAACCCCTTTAAAACACTCTGATTCATCCTGTCATCAAATGGGCTGTTGTACATCTAAATGAACTAATGCAAAATCTCATGCTAACATCGGATTATTCATGATTTTCAAATTATATAATATTCTAATGTTGCTGCTGCTAAGTCACTTCAGTTGTGTCCGACTCTGTGCGACCCCATAGAGGGCAGCCCACCAGGTTCCCCCATCCTTGGGATTCTCCAGGCAAGAACACTGGAGTGGGTTGCCATTTCCTTCTCCAATGCAGGAAAGTGAAAAGTGAAAATGAAGTCGCTCAGTAGTGTCCGACTCTCAGCGACCCCATGGACTGCAGCCTTCCAGACTCCTCAGTCCATGGGATTTTCCAGGCATCTAATGTTGCAGCAAGTAGCTATTTTAATGTTTGAAGGATGTTAACACAGTAACAAAGTTTTAATGTAGCCTTATATTGAAACATCCACCTGAGTTAAGAATGGGATCATATCGACCTGATGGTGGTAAGGCAGACAATGAATGAAAACCGTCATTAACACAGCTCAGTTTGTCTGAGACAGTGACTCTCCTATGACATGCCCTCCCTGCCCTCGAGAATCACTGAGGCTGAGCTAAAACCCAAGGAACTCCTGGTGAGCAAGGAGATGTACTGGAGGAAAGAGATGGTTCAGAACTCTGCTGTCATGTATGGACAAGGCATCTGACTATCTCAGACCCTCCTCCAGCTCACCTGCTCAGCATAAACTCTGACTGGCTGGAACGCTTGCTTGCCTCTGGAAGGGGCAACGAGTGTTATAAATATCTGCTTCAATTAACAAGACTGCTCTGACATCTCTGATTTCCACTGTGTTAATTATGCCAAAACAACAGAAAGGGAACCAGAGAGATTCTGGACTGCATGCCACATGAAATCACCTTCCCAATTTCCATCAGGGGATTTACTTTACAAAAGTAATACCTACAACAGTGTTGTCCAATAGAAATATGATGCCACATAGATAATTTTAAGCTTTCTAGTTGGCAGAGTTAAAAAAAAGTTTAAAAGAAACAGATAAAACTGATCTTAATAATATATTTAAACTTAATACATCCAAAATGTCTCATCTGGTTACTGAGTCTGGGTGACACACAGCCCATGCCCGTGGATCAGTCACGCCCCTAGCACACATGGCCACACGGGGCGGGTGGCTCTGAATAGGAGGAACAGCTCCAGAGAGCCGAGCACTGCCCCACAGACACCACCCTGAAGGCAGAGTCCAGGTTCTTCTATGAAGGGAGACACCACTGAGGGGCAGGCCCACGCATCTCACCTGGTTATACACGTTGTACTTGTTGACGTGGTTTTGGTGAAAGATGAGCTTCAGAAACTGTCCCACTGCATCCACATACACCGACTTCAGCTCTCGGGCTTTGCAGCCTGTCTTCTCATTGTCACAGAGAGACACGTAGCTGGAAGAAAGAACACAACCGTGGAACCACGTCAGTGCAGAAACGTGCTGCCCTTGGCTCCCAACGAACTCCACAGGTTTCAAGGAAAGTTAGGCTTGGAATAAAAAAAAAACAAAAACACCTTGGGTAGAGTCCAGAAGTCAAATTATAAACAGTGTTCTCCAGACAAGTTCTGCATCTGAAAAGCAGCCTGAACACGACCGATCAGCGGGAACACAGCTCAGTGAACATGCTTAGCACGCGGCTGGTGTGCACAAGTTGTGAGATCTGGACCCACATGTGAGCGTGTGAGCAAGCCCCAGGGCAAGGGGGATGCCGCAGTGTTTACCCACTTTGAGGCAGAATTGTTCAGGCTAGCATCCCCACCATACACGCTAAATTCCACCCTTACCCAAGCCTCCGGAACCGCTCTGCTTGATACGGGGTGAAGTACTCGGGCAGGCTCTCACTGATGTAGAACTCAACTTTGCTGGGGATCATGTACTGATGTGCGAGCAGCTGCAGCTTCCTTATTCGACATCGCTCCACCATCTGAAGGACAATTTCTTGTGGGAACTGGCAAAACCTGAAAGCAAGCACAGTCCTGTTTTTCCTGCAGGACCACCATGGAGGGATTCAGGCGGTCCCGCCCACGTGTACAGGTAACAGGGCAGCTCTGTGGGTTCTGACGCTGCAAGGGCCCCAGTCCTGGCCCCCTCAAAGCCTTCCAGTCACAGCTGGAACTCAAGAGTGGGGTTTTCTGGGCACCCAGAGTGAATCAAACTTGGAGTGGCTAGTCTGTGGTTTGAAATGAAACCCAAAGTTTATCATGAGATAAACACACAAGATAAACAAGAGGCTGTCCAAGTGAGCCAGAGGATTTCCCGCTGGAACCCACACACTTGAGGAAACCCCTCGCTTTATAGAATCCTGAGTGGAGTGACCAACGAGCAATACGTCCTGAGTGCCACTCACGCTCGTTCAGTAGCCTGGAGGAGCACCCTACGGTTGACCCCACTGGAGCATCAGTTTTGCTCAGAAGGCACACAGCTGTCATAAACCTCATGCCATAGTACAGGGTCATGACCAGGGAGACAACACAAGGCTTTGACAGTGGGTGGGGCGTGTGCCGAGCAGGCCAGGCTGGGTGTGCCCGGCAGCAGGTATCCAGGGGCTACTGGAGCTGGGGAAGTCCTGAGGATGGGGGGCAGTAGGCAGGGCCCCTCCACCACATGTCACGATGCCTGAGAGTGCAGCGGTGACCTGGCGGCTGGCCTGCCTGGCCCTCTCCCACCTCTCCTCCCAGCTGCCCCACTACACCCCTCCAGATAGCTACACACACACGCCAGAAGGCCTGGGGAGCCTCCTGTGACCCATCCCCGCTCTCTGGGCCCCATCTCATTTCTTAGCTGCCCCCTCAGCCAACATCATAGGTCACCACTGACCTCCGTGAGGCCAAGTCCGACATGCACCTGCTGGTCCTGACCTGGCCCTTCCTGCCCTGTCTATGCCCTGGGTTCCAGGCTCCCTTTCCTGTGCAGACTCACCGTGCGTGGGACATCCCTCCAACCCCATGGCTTTGAAAACCTCCCCTTGGGGAGGAACCCCAAGCCTGAGGGTTCCACTCCACTCCACACCACCCTGAGCCTGAACTTGAGCACCTCACAGGTAACCTGACACTGCACACAGGCATCCGAGAGGTGTGAGACACCACACCACAGATGGACACGTGCCCGCCCTGCTCCCTGACCTGCCTGCCAGCCTCCTGCCTGCCCTGACAGAGGGAGCACACAGCGAGGAACGCTAGGCTGAGCAGATGGGGCTCCGGCACTTCTGTGTTTGACTGAGAAAGTGGAGCCAGTGACGATGGACAAAACGCTCTTATTCTAGGGGTGAGATCCCTGGGGTTTCCTAATACTGAGTTTTCAAAATTGCCACTGTTGTTAAAAGAGACACATGTGGGGCAGGACAGCCAGGAAATGGGGAACCTAGCAACTCGAGCTTCGAATCCCCTTTGGCCAAGACTGCTGTAGACATTTAAGATGTTTACTGTCTCTTAATGCAGGGCACAGACACTATAATTGGTGGTGAGACTATTCTAGACATAGGGACACAGTAATCTGTGTGAAAAAAATAATCCTTTATTATATAAAAAAAAAACAAGTACAAAATTGTTTAAGGAAAACTAAGACTACTGACAAAATTTTGAAGTTGTGTATTTTAAAACCCTTAAAAAAAAAAAAAAAAAGCTATGGGAATTCCCTGGTGGAACAGTGGTTAGGACTCGACGTTTTTACTGCTGTGGCCAGTTTGATGCCTGTCCATGCCTGTTGGGAAACGAAGATCCTGCAAGTCATGCAGTGCGACCAAAATAAAAGGCTATGATTTAGCTACTCAAAGGTAGCTTATTGCGAGTTTACAGATGAATCAACACTACCCCTCAAACTGATTAAAAGAAAGGACAATACCCTGTGAAAAGCAATGAAGGGAAAACCCATGCAAAATGGAGCCAGAGAAGACCTGAGCAGACCTTTCTCGAAAGAGGACATGCAGACGGCCAACAGGCGCGCGATGCTCAGCACCACTGACCATTAGGGCAATGCAAAGCAATCCTACGATGAGACATTGCCGCCCATCAGCCACAGTGGTTATCATCAAAAAACCCATGAACAATAACGCTGGGGAAGGTGTGGGAGAAGGGAACCCTCCTACACAGTAGGTGGGAATGTAAATTAGTATGGACACTGTGGAGACCGGTATGGAGGTTCCTTAAAAAACTAGAACTAGAGCTGCCATACGACCCTGAAATTCCACTCCTGGGCATGTGCCTAGAGAAAAACATGATCCAAAAGGATACACGCACCCCAGTGTTCACTGCAGCACTGTTTACCATGGCCAAGACAGGAACAGATGAAGAAGATATGGTACATATATACAAGGGAATATGACTCAGTCATTAAAAAAGAAGGAAATAATGCCATTTGCAGGACACTGACAGACCTGGAGAGAGTCATACTGAACGAAGTACATCAGACAAAGAGGGAGAAATATTATATGACATCCCTTATATGTGGACTCTAGAAAGAAATGACACAATCGAACTTACTTACACAACAGAAGAGACTCACAGACTTAGAGAATGAACTACGGTTGCTGAGGAGGTTGGGGGGAGGGGCAGTTAGGGAGTGTGGGATGGACCGGGACACATCGCTATATTTAAAGCAGGTAATCAACAAGGACCTACTGCATGGCACAGGGAACTCTGCTCAATGTTATGCGGCAGCCTGGAAGGAAGGGGAGTTTGGGGAGAACAGACAGGCATATACGTATGGCTGAGGACCTTCACTGTTCACCTGAAATTATCACAACATTGTTAATCAGCTATACCTCAATACAAAATAAAAAGTTCTAAAAAAATTTAAAAAAATTTTTTAAAAATTTACATACAAAAAATAAAATGGAGCCGGTCCCTGAGGGGGCCCTCAGGCACCTTCACCCCGGCCACAGAGACACTGTCACCACCCTGAACCTCCACTCTCCTGTTACAGCATAAGGGTGGCCAGGAGAGTTAAATGCATCTACAAAGTTGCAAGGTTTCCACATCACATGTGAACTCATTCAGTATCAACTTTAAATAGACTGTTAAACTTAAGGATATATATTCTAACCCCTAAAGCAACAACTTTCTGCCATAAGGGTGGTGTCATCTGCATATCTGAGGTTATTGATATTTCTCCCAGCAATCTTGATTCCAGCTTGTGCTTCCTCCAGCCCAGCGTTTTTCATGATGTACTTTGCATACAAGTTAAATAAGCAGGGTGACAATATACAGCCTTGACGTACTCCTTTTCCTGTTTGGAAGCAGTCTGTTGTTCTACATACAGTTCTAACTATTGCTTCCTGACCTGTATATAGGTTTCTCAAGAGGCAGGTCAGGTGGTCTGGTATTCCCATCTCTTTCAGAATTGTACACAGTTTACTGTGATCCACACAGTCAAAGGCTTTGGCATAGTCAATAAAGCAGAAATAGTAGGGGTGAACAAGCAATTGAAAGAAGACAAGATGGGTTCTGAGGTCCCTCCCCCTCTGCTCATCCTCCCCTCCTCTGCAACCCCCCACCCCTCTGGCTGAACTTCCCTTTTTCTCCAAACCCCTCCCCATTTCTGCCTTCCCTGAACTTAAATCCTGCCCTTTGAAAGCCTAGCCTTCTAGGGGTCCAGATGCTAAACCTCTGGGTTCTTAATGGTCCCTGGACTAAAGCTGAACTTTGAGCTACAGTCAGAGATTCTCCCAAAGGAACTGAGGAACCCCATGTATTTGCTGAGGAGTCCAGCACACTTCTGAACTTAGCAACCTAGCTTCTCAGGTTTATGTCCATCGGGACTGACGTTGCGTGAAACTTGCCTGATGGGACAATCCTGAAAAGGATTTGGAGAAACAGACATTGACTGACAGCAGGAAACCCAAGAACTTGCTAGAAATTTTCACTGAACAGTTTCCAAAGGTTTTCTTAATCCTGATGACTGGAACAAAATTCAGGCTTGCGTGCAGTAACTTATAAACCCTGCTTAGGACCACTATAGTTGACTTGAGAATGTCGGGTCTTCTTTTGGATATTGAATCCACTTGGGTTGCCTCCAACTCTGTGTTCATGAATGGGCTGAATGGGGATTCTCTTTCAGTTAAAAGGACCAGGATAGAATGGAAAACCATGTCCACTCCAGGTCTGGTTACTTTGGTAGATCAGCTTGTTTGAGCCCTGGATGATTCAACCAAAAGGAAAGCCACTAACATCCTCAATCTTCAACAAATAGAGCCCCTGTCACACCTCCAAACAAACAAACAAACAAACAAACCCCTAGTCTCTGCTATTATTGGAAAAAGCCAGGACACTGGGGGGAGGGGAGGAAGACCTTTAGGGCTTAAGCACTGCAGGTGCCTTCCATGCTCCAAACAACCTTTCTATGTCCTCCTAACCCAAGCACCAGGACCCACAGGGATTCTTCCCAAACCTCCTTCTAACTGGCTTGGAGAAACCACCCTCCAGACTGGGAAGGAATCTGTGTCCTCAATGACCAGAGCCACACTCTCGGTGCTCAGCCCACTGCTCTCAGGTAGCTCCTGCCTCAGAGTGCTGAACAGCTGAAAAAGCGAGGGATGTCTAACGAACCCCAGAAGGTCCCCATCTTGGAACCCGCTCCCTTTCGTTCAGGCCATTTGAGAGAAACATACTCTTTTCTCCTTCAGTTCTTTCACCCCTATTCGAGCAGGAGCATAGATTTCTTAGGAAAGTGCCATCCTGGAATTTCTTTCTCCTGAAGGGGGAAACAGGTCTAGAATTTGAACTGCTGGCCACTAAAATAGCCAACCAGGTGAACTGAATGACCTCCACTATCTTTTACTTGCTCGGTCTCAGATGTATTAGAGCTGATTTCAAGGACACTAATCACTGGTCACCACTGGATTGGCTACTGCTCTCCTTATATGAAAAATCTCCAACTGAAATTCACAGAATCCAGTGCTCTCGTATTAATATTTAAACATATCCCTCAAAACTTCTCCCCAGAATTAATCAATACCTTATAATTAAACAGAGGTCCTTAGAGGCATCAAGTCCACAGTAGGAGATTTCAAAGCCAGGGCCACATGCTCGCTCGTGCCAGTCCCTGCAGCATTCTGTTTCGCCCGTGAGAAATGCAATGGCTGAGGATGGAGGTCTGTCCAGAGTCTCTGGAATTCATAATGTTGTTACCCCTGGCACCATGTGGTCCCTAAACCCATCTAACACCAGCATCCGTTCCTACCAGGAGCAGAATCACCCTGTGACTGCTCTGTGGACTGCTTCCTGAGGGTGAGTCTTAACCACTGGACCACCAGGGAAGGCCCTGAAAGACCCTCTTACTTCTCCAACCTTAAAGGCTCATCTGGACAATCAAGTTTTCTGTAGGCTCTACTTTGTTAAAACATATGGACGGTTCGCTTCTGTGCTCTCCTCTAACACTTCACAGGAAGACAGCATTCACTTGTTAAACCTTTTAAAGTCTCTAAGGAAAAACTGCCATTTGCGCAAACTCAGATTCAGTATTTAGGGCACCTGATCTTAGAATGAGGCTACATTTAGATCCCTGTAGGCTTCACGGTATTCTCAACTTCCCCAAACCTGAAACTCAGTCCAATTACAAGGTGTTCTGGGTAGCTGGCTATCGTCAAAACTGAATTCCAAATTTCTTTCTTAAGGCCCAGCCCTTATATGTTTTCTAAAAACCAACAAACTTGGTCCTTTTATTTGGGGAGATCAGGATGATATTGCCTTTGGAGCTTTAAAGAGAAGTTTAATAGGGCCCTGCCTTTGGACATCCCAGTTTTCAGTTTCCTTTCCTCCTCTCTGACATGAGGAGGAGGGGAACACCCTTGGAGTACTCGCCCCAAAACACAGGGACCATCATCGACCCATTGGGTATCACGGCAGACAGCTGGACCCTGTGCCATGGGGACAGCCCCCTTGTCTCAGAGCCACTCGGGGCACCAAAAACTAATCTCCGAGTTCCTCTAACCATCTCTGTAGCCTGTGCAGTTGAAGCTCTTCCGAATTCACACCATGCTGGCCTGCCAACTTTCTTACTTCCTGGGAAACCCTCCTTCTGACTGCTCCTGAGTAACTCACTCTTGCTGTAATAACCTCACCCCTGCTACCCCTCCCACTTCACTGACAAAACTCCTTCAGACGGCTCAGACCGACACATCCCCTTTGCCTCTGTAGTGACTTACAGGAGACTCCTCTGACCAACGCAGATTTTCCATGGTTTACTAAGGTTCTTATTCACAGGAAAACACCACGTGGGGCTGCTATCGCAGCGTCTCTTGAAACTGTCAAGGCAGCACCGATATTCGTGGCTGCTTCAGTCCAACAGGAGGAAGCACACCCTCTCACTGGAGCTCGTGGGACAGCCATGGGCAAAACCACTGGCGTTTATACTCAGAGCCTGTATGCCTGTGCAGCTGCCCATGACTTTGGGACGCTATGGAAACAGCAAGCTTGACTTACCTCTGATAGGAATAAAGTTTAAAATGGCGCTTATGTCTGAGATTTATTAGATGTCATACTCATGCCACATGCTCTGGCTGCTGTCAAGGTCCCTGGGCATTCCTGACTCAACTCCCTGGAAGTGAAAGGAAATGACCTTGCTGGCGTTTCTGCCAAAATGCTGCTCACAAAGGAACCTCTGGCTAAACCTCTATCATGGTACAAAGGGACAGCCCCATGTGCCCCAGAGGACAATTTGGGAACACTGACTAGAAATGCCCAACAACTGGCCCCAGGAAAGGAAAACAACTTTGGGAACTGAATAACTGCTGGCTTGATAAAAAGAGAACTCTTGGTTTGGGCCAAACCACAATCTGGTCCTAGCAGAAGCTCCAGAGTCCCCAGCACTGTCCACTGTACACGCGTGATGCCATTGGTCTACTGGCAAAAACAACAGAGCTCACGAGCCAGCACTGGAGGGATGATACTAATAAGGCTGTGAAAAGTGCTCCCCTTACTTGTTCATCTGTCTGAAACTTAATCCAGGAAAGCCTGTCTGCACTGCATTAATTGCTCACGGGCCATGTAAAGCCTGACAAAGGGATTTTATTCAGCTGTTCCCATCTCAGGGACATAAACATGTTTAGTTATGAGCTGCACGTTTTCTCACTGGACTGAAACTTTCCCCTGTAGACAGGCTACTTCTTCTGTGGCTGAGATCCTGTTAGAAAAGACCATCTATACCTGGGGAAGCCCTTGAACTTCAGTAGCTGAACACTTGGACAGGCGGGCCTGTGCTGTCTGGTCGGTTCTACACTTTTACTGTCTTACCATTCTCAATCCACAGGGCTAACCTAATGCATTAACGACATTATTAAGACCCAGCTGGCAACATTTGTACGTGAACGTGAAGTCGCTCAGTTGTGTCCGACTCTTTGTGACCCCATGGACTGTAGCCTACCAGGCTCCTCTGTCCATGGGATTTTCCAGGCAATAGTACTGGAGTGGATTGCCATTTCCTTTTCCAAGGGATTTTCCCAACCAAGGGATTGAACCTGGGTCTCCCGCATTGTAGACAGACGCTTTACCATCTGAGCCATCAGGGAAGCTTCATTTGTAGAGACCTTCCAAATACCTTGGCTAAAAGCATTGCTGTTGGTGCCTATAAACCCCCAGATCCACCCTTTTGGGAACTCAAACACTCATCCATTGAGNTTTTCCCAACCAAGGGATTGAACCTGGGTCTCCCGCATTGTAGACAGACGCTTTACCATCTGAGCCATCAGGGAAGCTTCATTTGTAGAGACCTTCCAAATACCTTGGCTAAAAGCATTGCTGTTGGTGCCTATAAACCCCCAGATCCACCCTTTTGGGAACTCAAACACTCATCCATTGAGATGGTCAGAGGACGCCCAGGACAGCCAGTCCTGCCTCTTCTGACCTACAGCGGATAAACAGAGACGTGCTTTAATATTGCAAGGGCCTTACTGCTCCCACTGACAGTGATCGTGCTTTAATAGCATAACCTTCTCACAGCAGGCTCCCGGGAGACTGCTGTGAGCATCACACCTTGCAACCCAGAGATTTCACCTTCTGGAAAAGACACCCCCAGAAGGACTCCCTTCAGCCTCACTGGGAAGGCCCATCAGGTACTGCTAATCAACCTTTGTGCTGCTAAGCTCCTGGATTCACGTCACACCTAGAGAGAGCACCAAGCCCTGAGTGGATGGCCCTGCACACAGACAAGTGGTGATGTGAAAGCACCAATTTCCAGGAATGGAAGCAGACAACATCTGACGAGATGCATGACCAAGACTGGCCAGGCACCTATGCCCCTTTCTCACCATTGCTTCTTACTTTATTTCCCCCACTCTCCCTTGGACAGACACTTCTGAATGCATTTCCCAATCTACTGTGAAAGAGGAGTGCGCGCTGATTGCTGGAGTTGTCACCAGAAACCTCGACCTGTCCATGACACCAGCGACCCCTTACTCACCCTGTAAGTGACTTCTCTGGAATCCCAATGCCACTCTGTACCTAACTGTTCTGTAGGGCCCTCTTATACGGTGAGAAAACGAAATCCACATGCCCTTGCTCTGTGGCTTAATTCAAGCTCTCCTGGATATACATGCAGACGACACTGGAGCAGCCGACATGAGTCAGACCGTGTGTAAACTGGCTGTCATACCCCTGTATTTAGGAAGACTCTCAGTATGTGATNTGTTCTGTAGGGCCCTCTTATACGGTGAGAAAACGAAATCCACATGCCCTTGCTCTGTGGCTTAATTCAAGCTCTCCTGGATATACATGCAGACGACACTGGAGCAGCCGACATGAGTCAGACCGTGTGTAAACTGGCTGTCATACCCCTGTATTTAGGAAGACTCTCAGTATGTGATAACATCGTATTTGAGGCTTGGCTGAATGGCGCTAATGACTCCTTGATATGGCCAAACGAGTCCACAGATGCCGCTCCTGAGGAGGGGGTCCTACCTCTCCTCCTGGCTACTCTCTCACATGTGGAAGTCCTGGTAATGGCCCCGTGCTTGGACACCTCGTCGTCTCCACAGCTGGAGTGTAAAAGCACAGTGCGCTTTTGCTATATTCGCTGTTCTACTTTCTCTTCATAACAAAATAATCCCCCCCGCCCACAATGGGTCCACTCCATTAAACCTCCTTAGCTGCCTTACATGGAGCTTCTCGGAGGCACGGTATATGATCCTGGGTTTGCCTCTGTAGGGAGAGTCCTTCTCCTCCCATCAGAGTAGGTGTCAACAAACATGATTAGAAACCTCTTCTCACCATCAGAAGAGCTGGCCGATTCCCCAGCCAAAGGAGTAGCCACCCAGTGGTGACCACTTAACTTACTAGCTAAAGAGTGCATAGGCCCTAGTTACCTATTTGCTGAGTAAGGAGGTGTTGGAACGACAGCAAATACCGCCTATTGCACATGGATAAATGTTCCAGGAGAGATAGAAACCCAATTACACAAAATCAGGGAGCACATGCACTGGTTGCAAAAAACTTTCACCTGATATTCCATGGTCCTTTCATTTGTTCAGCCGGCTACCTTCAGGCCCGCTGTCAAGGGTCAGAACACTTACACAATTTGGAACCATCCTGTTACTTTAAATTTTATTATGCATAATCATTTCTCAAAACCGCTGAGAGGAAAATGCATCTGAATTTTAAATGGGATTTGCATTCAACTTTTCAGCAACATACCTCCTGAGTAAATGTAAGTCATGAGTACATGACTGAATGTAAATGTCACACAGATTCACACGCTCATGACTTAGACGCAACAGTCAGCCTTCTACTGGCGCCTGGAACACCAGGCGGGAGGAGTGAGGACGCCGGAGGTGCGTGGCCTCAGGCGGCCGACACTGACAACACCCAGGAAGCCCGACCAAGCCTTGGGGCAGCTCAAGAACCAACTCTGGCCCACCTTTGGGGAAGAAAGAAGGCTTCTCGGGGAAACGTGTCTGAAAAACACTCACTAGTGTTACATCACTCAAGTAACGAGCATTTTTAAAGGTGTACAAATAAACATTCCAGATGAATCTGAAAGGGACTTCCTGGGTTGAGGTCCTATGTTACATGACAGCGGTGAGATACAAAATCCTTACCACCCAGCACAGAGAATATAGACTGGCCCTCAATCAGGGAACTGGGTGTGTGTGTGGGGGGGGGGGTGCAGGCAGTTCTCCTGTTTTTCTGTATGTGCATACTTAAGTGAATGTGGGTTGAAGTTATAGAGAACAAGTTCCAACAAATTTTCATTAAAAACAGAAAGAAAAGAGTCCAGCATGTAACTAGATGGGTGAGGCGGCAGCACAACCCCACACATGCGTGGTCCTGTGTCTGAGGTGTAACAACATTAGCACTTAGACCAAGAGAGTCCACATGCCCCTGACGACCCACCCTCCACAGCCCCTCATCCCGCCCACCTCGGTGACCTCCACCCGCTGACGGTCGGTGCGTGGATCATCAGTTCCCGGGCACTGAAGCCGTCTTCGTGTCCAGATGAGCTGACGACGACGAATCCGATCTTGTGTGGCATTCTGCAAGCCGGGCTGTGTAGGAGAGCAGGAGAGATGGCTTCAAAATCGAGGGGCTCAGGGGCACACAGTGACACTGTCACGAGTGTCACTTACGTGTTAGTTCTCGCCTCGCTAACACACAAGCAATTCACAGCCCAGTCAGACTGTCCCATTGCTTTGAAACAGTCTAGTCCCTATCATGTAATTTCTAAGGCACCTCTGATACTACTTAAGAGAATCATTCAAGTTACCATGGCTTTTCCCAAATACGCTAAAATGTCCAAAGAGCCTGAGCAGCACGGTGGGCTGCACTGTGTCCCCAAAGCGCTCTGAAGCCCTCACTCCCGGGACCACTGACAGGACGTCTACGAGCAGTGTGCAATTTAAGGGGAAGTCCTATGGGAGTAGGGAAGGCCCTGCTCCAACACAACCGTGTCCTTATCAGTAAAGAGACAGGGACACACACAGACAGGAGCCAAGTGACAAGGGCCAAGCAGCTAAAGCAACACACCTACAAGCCAAGGCCATCAAGACCCCTGGACACCTAAGCTGGGAGGGCCAGGACAGGTTCTGCAGAGGGGGTGTGGCCCTGCTGGACACAGAGCTGAGAGGGGCCAGGAGAGGTCGGCAGAGGGGCCGTGGCCCTTTACACGTGTACCAGGACCACCTGGACATCAGAGCTGGGAGGGCCCAGGAGAGGGTCTGCACAGGGGGCGTGGCCCTGCACACGTGTATCTTCATTTTGGACTTCTAGCCTCCAGAATATATTTCTGTGGCTTTAATTCATCCAGTTTGTGTCACTCTGTTATAGCAAAAACAAGGTCTTTTGCTAAGATATGAATACAAAATTTTTCAAATTAGTTAGGAAACTAATAAACCAGTGTGTTAAACAGCTATACAAAGATAAGGGGGAAAGGGGCAGTTTAATCAACAGCATAATCATTGCTACACGAAAACGCTGACCAGCAGAGGAAAAGCAGAGCCTCAGTCAGAACCTTCTGGGCACAACTGTGCTCCTGGGGCCAGGCTGTGCGGCAATGGTGGGGAGATGGGTAGTATTGCCTGGATGATTCTTTCTCTCAGGAGAAAAAAATCGCACCTGGCTTGGCTCACAGTACCTACCATCATGTTGAGTGTGGCTGTAATGATGTCCAGCTTTGCCCACTCCTTTGAAAACAGAACCTCAGTCCCAATTTCCCTGCGTGTTTCCCTGCGCCCCTCAGCCCCTGCCTGTGGGGCATGTTTCTCAGCTCGGTCAGTTCAAGACTTCAATGTCCTCCTCAGGAACTGACTCAGGGATGGAGCCATGAGAACAGGACCAAGCTGCTGAGTCCAGGACTCCGCTGCAGGGGCTGAGCTGCAGGACAGCAGCAGGGGTAGTGGGTAAGAGTTGGGAAGAGGGTGGGGAAGAGGGCCGCTGCTAGAGTAGCGGGAGCTCTGGGCAAGGGGTGGGGCTGACATGGAGAAGCAGTGTTGAGAGAGGCAGGGACCCCCATCTTGTGAGCATCAGGATTTAAAGCCCAAAGGACTCACAGACTCCCACTGACTCCCCAGTTACTAAGGCCGTCGATGCTCTGCAGTTGGCCAGTTTGGCTGAAAGGTCAGTATGCAACCAAGAGCCCTCAAAAACACAGAGGATAAAGGCTTCTCCAGAAGGTTCTCTGGGGGGGGGACACACTATTCACTGAGATGTTCACGAGGTGGTAACGCGTGAGCACACCCCATGTAAGACATGCTTGTTTTAACGTGCTCAGGATAGATCTGGATCCTCCTCTGACTGTTATTGATACCCTAAAAAGGACTATGTCGACAGATTAATTACTGGCCGGCACTTGCTAAGGTTTCTTGGACTATATGAACAAACGCATTAAAAACAGAAAGAGAAACCACTATTAAAGATCCCAGTCATTCGGTATACAAAGCTCGCTGAAGGATGTCACAGGATAGTACAGGAACACCAAACTAACCCAGAAACTGATGAAATGCAGGCGCAGAAAACGGACGAGTGTGTGACATGATCCACAGCAACTGCAGAGCGCGGCCTGTGTTCCAGCTCCCACACCAGACGGGCACCAGTCTCGCCCAGCCTGCGGCTCCTCCCACACACTCAGGTTCAGGCTCACAGCCAGGGCTGACTTTCCCCTCGGTCTCCATACCTCCCCCAGCCCATCTACTTCTAAGCCCACCCCTCTGTGCCAAGTGTCACTGGCCCCACCTTTGGAAGGATGACTGAATACATCCCCTCTTAAGGATCCACTGTTTTCTCTAGAAGACAGTAGCCAGGCCTCTCGACCTGGAGCACTGCCCCGCCTGAGGGACCCTGCTCAAGCCCAATCTGCTGTTCTAACCCTCTCTTCATGTGGTAGATTCTAAAGTCCACCCAAACTTATTGAAGCTCAGGGTGAGAGCCCTGTACTGGGGATTCCCCATATCCTTCCAGCACCAGTTACTGTCTATCCCACCTTGAACAAAAGAGGTTATCTATTCAATATTTCACCTGAGTGTGACCATGTAGCCTGAAATTCTGCAGATCTGAAATGCTATTTATTCATCTTGCTGTGTGCGTACAGACCGACTTCCTCACACCGTGTGTCTGCATGCAGATACACGTGTTTACACCCTCATGACAGTTCTGACAGTCCTGATGTAGAGACGATGAACCTGAGGCACAGAGAGGCCTGGCCCAGGATCATGAGCTATGAAGCTACACAGGCAGGGTTTGTCCTAAGGCTGCTGAAGCTCCAGTCTCTGATCTTGACCAATACCCTCGGCCATGGCGCTAAGACTCAGAAATGGGGCCCTTTAAATCGGAATAAAGGATGTGTCCACTACACAATGCGGCTTCAATAAATCCCAAACACAGCCCTGGCATCTAGAAGCCAGGTAGGAGAAGTGCCGAGGAACGGCAGAGGCAACGTTATTACCTCGGTCTGGGTATTTGAAAAGGATTCTTTTTCGACCACCTCCTTCCACCGTGTACCCTAGAATCTTTTCTGCATACTCCTTCAAGTCTTCTGTAAGACACCTGTGGTGTTAGTATCAGGCACTACAAAATTCACCATTAACATTTTGGGGGGAACCGGAGCTCTGTCGGGCCCCAGCTGGCCGGGTGCAGAGGTCCTCTCCCCACAACCAGCGCCGGCTCCATCTCCGGCATCCCTGCGGAGGCAGCTTTTCACTCTGCACCAGGGAAACTGGATAGCTACGTTACACTGAAACAATTCAGCAACTTCCAAATATCTTGCTACAAGGCTTAGGAGACGAAACTTGTACTCACTTTTTTCTTACGAAAATGTAAGTAGTACACAGTTAAACGGTTATGGTAAATGGCACACAGTTAAATGGCTTTTGGTGCAGCAATCTCAAGGTTCGCAAGTGCCTCCAGAGAGTCCTCGGAGCAGACGAGGTTCAAGAGCCGNGGACTGAGTAATCTGCTGTAGCCACCAAGGAAAGGCCGGTGTTTAAACCCAACCCAGTACTAGGTCTACCCAGAGCCTCTTTAGCCGAGCCTCTGATAGTGTGTGCACTGTGGGGAGGGGTATGTGTGTGAAAGGGGGTGGGCTGTGATTGGGGTCCTTCCAGCCTTCTGGGTCCTGGTGCCCGGTCTCAGCAGACGACCTGAGGGAGTGAAGCCTCTACCCCTGCGCTCAGGATACCACCTGCTTGGGAGACAGCTGGGGAGAATAAGAGGCACTGCTCTTGTACTTCAAACCAGGGATGTGGGAGATGTCTGGGCTGCAGAGATCCTCATTTCCTGTGCTGTGGAGAAGTCCCCAGTGCCCTGTCTGGCTGCTGGGCCAGATCAGAGCAGGGGAACTTTGTAGAGAACTGGGATGGCTCTCCTCCCTTCTGACTGCCAGGCTCGGGACAGCTCTGGCCTGAGGCGCAGGGACCCAGTTCTGGTGCCCATCGGCTCATGGCTCACACGCTCCCTGCCTTAGTTTCCCTGGTGTAACATGAAGGGTCAGGCTCCGAGGTCTCTCATGGTTCTTAGGCACTACTGTTCTAGGGATTTCAGCCATCCTTCCTACCCTTGTTGTCTTAACTTCCTCCACTGGGCCTAGATCAGTGCTGGGTGTGTGTGTACTTGCATGGCACAGGGGAAGGGAAGGAACTGGGTATAAAAACTTATGAAATGGATCAGTGTGGTGTGGCAAAGGAGTAAACCTCAGCAGGTTCACAGTCCCGTGAGCTGGTCACACTTCTGTAGACAGAGGTGGTGGGTCCTGTTTGGTAAGTGCTCCTTAATTAGTCAGTGCCAGGGAGAGACTTGAGCCGTAGGTGCTGTGTGCTGACACCTGTCAGGCCCTGTGCCTCGTTGATGGGGATGCATTTACAGGCTTAGTGCAAGCAGTCAAGCGTCATTTTTAGAAACAGGCTTGGATTTTAAAGTGCCTTAGGGGAGCTCTGTTTGAAAGGGTCTGAGTGGTGAATCCTGCAAAGTGGTCACCAGTGTATGTTCGTCTCTGTGACTTTCCAAGTCTTAGAACGACCCACAGTAGGGGCCCTGGATGGACGTGCTCCGTACGTGCGGACTGCATCTCTGGCAGGATTCTTTACAACGTGGTTCCTTCTTGTTCTCCGTGAGGGCTGCAGATGGGAGCCCAAGATTGGCCCTCCCAAGACGGGGCCCCCCTGAGACCCAGGAAGTGAGCATCCCACCCTGATCCCGCGGGACCTGCCTGAGATCACCCTAAGATCACCTCCGTCTTCTCTCCAGCTCCCTGTCCCTGGTTCCCGCCTGTGTCTCTACGAGGATGGCACAGAATTGACTGGAGATTACTTCCGGAGTGCCCCTGACAACTCAGAGCTTGTGCTTCTCACTGCTGGCCAGACCTGGCAGGGCTGTAAGTGTTGGGGATCTTGGAGACTGATGGGAAAGTGGGTGTGGTTGTGGAGGTGCAGAGGGTCTGCTAGGGGATGCCAGCCCTGGGAGGGAGGGTCCCCCTGCTCTGGACCCTAAAGGAAGAAGCCCCCAGAGGCAGAGCTCGCTCAGATGGCAGAGTTGTCCATCCTCTTGGCCAGGAGCCCACCTGTCCAGTTTGTTGTTGTATGTATCTCTTTAGGAAATTCCTTTAGTTTTATTTATGTTCATTTGAGGTGTCCTAGTAACTCCTAAGGGCAGAGAGTGGGCTTTGGGGTTCAGAGGCTGCCCAGTTTTACAGGAGAAGCAGAGCCATAGAGCAAGGTTGTCCTGTTTAATGGGCTTTGTTGACCAAAATAATCAATAAACAGTAAATAATAAGAATAGAAAAGTTTTATTTGAGCTAAACTGAGGACTGTAGCCCAGAAGACAGTCTCTAAGATCACTCCCAGGATCTGCTCCGGAGAAGCAGAGTTTTCAGCACAGTTTTGTGTCTTGAGGACAAAGACTGTTAAACAAGTCAGGGATGTCTTCCTCTAAGGGTTCAGAAACAGCAGATCAGCATGGGCACAGAGCATCAGCATGGCCTTGGCACCGGGAGAGCCTTGACCATTGAAGGAGTAACCATCATTGGCGTCCCAGGAACAGGCATTCAAACTTTATTTACTTATTTTGCTGTATTGCCTAGCTTGTGGGATCTTAGTTTCCCAACCAGGGATTGAACCACAGTCCTTGACAGTGAGAGCTCAGAGTCCTAACCATGGGATCTTTAGGGAATTCCCCAGTCTTTACTTTTAACATGGACTTTCTTTACTTCTGGTCAGTGCACCCTTTTCTTCAATAATTAAGGCAGATGCACACCGTATGTATGATCTACCACAGACAGGCTGTTCTAGTCAGCATCAAATTCAAGTTAATTATGTAGAAGTCCGAACAACTCCCTGCATCTCAGTCGGTAAACATTTCCTTAATCTGTTTCCTAAGGGATGGGCAGGTGACTGACTCTACGCTCAGTGTCTGATCTCTGTTAGGTTTGTGGACACCCGTCCATCCTCAGGTTCCTGTTGGCACTGCCTTATTGGAGCCAGTGCCCTTGGAGGTTGGTCTTTAGTGGAGTCTTTGCTGGGTGACAGGTGCTACTATGGAGCCATAAGCCACTGGCCAGGCATGTGCATGTCCCCCAGGAGGGTCATCTGGCCCCTGTAGAAAGGGGCTTCCGATTCAGGTGCTGTGGGAGGGCAGTGGAGCTCTGAGGACTGAGATTGTCCTGCCCCCTCTGCTGAAAGGCTGGGGAGAGAGAGAGGCCGACAGGAATGTGGGTGTGGCCTCAGCCCTTGGTTGGATTCTGCTGGCAGCAGTGAAGGTGACATGTATGGTGTGGCGAGCATCCTTCCTCTGTCGGGCCTTATCCTTCTGGAGAATTAAATCTGAATAACGTTGTTACCAAGAAAAGGAAGGAGCCCCACGCTGCTTTCCAGAGCTGCGGTCCTGACTTATTTCTGCAGCAAGGACAGGAGCAGGCGCCTGTGGCCTCACCAGCCCTTGGCCTTGTCGCTGTTTCTGCTTTAGCCACTTGGGCAGGCGTGTGGCGGTGTCTGGATTCACATGTCCCTCCCAGCTGATGGTGTTGGCCATCTTCTCCTGGGCCGATTTACCATCTGTAAATCTTCTCGCGAAGCATCTTCTGTCCGCTGTGTAGCTGAGTATTTTTCCTGCTTGAGTCTTGCGGGTTCCCCTGGTCCATTCTGGACGTGAGTCTTTGTCAGATGTGCGGTTGGCAGATAGTCTCTCTGCAGCTCGTCTTTTTGTTTTCTTATCTAGGTCTTATATATGGAGTAGAAATTTTTACTTTTGAGAAGTCCTACTAGTCCCTTTTTATCTTTCTTTGTTCTTATTTTAGTTGCTAAGGCACGTCCAGCTCTATGTAGCCCACCAGGCTCCTCTGTCCATGGACTTTTCCAGGCAAGAATACTGGAGTGTGTTGCCATTTCCTTCTTCAGGAGATCTTTCCAACCCAGGGATTGAACCTGCATATGCTGTATTGCAGGTTGATTTTTTATCACTGAGCCATCAGGGAAGCCCCTTTATGTTTCTGTACGTATACTTTGTGGTTCAGTCTGAGACTTTTTCGACAAGCTCTAGGTCTTGAAGATTTTCTCTGTCTTTCTGCACCAGTTGCTATGATCACATGGCTTTTCTTGCTTAGCCTGTGGAGGGTGGATCACACTGATGTTTGAACTCCGAGCAGCCCCAAGTCCCTGAAATGACCCAAGCCACTGTGGGGCCTGTTGCTCGTGTGGGTCTGGATTTCTGCTTATAGGATGAAGAAGCCCTTAGTTTCTCATGCTTACCTGGAGGGCTGGCTGCTTTCGGGTGTGTGTGGAAAGGTGGGGAGTCAGCTGGATAGTGAAGGGATGAGCTGGAGCCTGAGGTCTCGAGTGAGGGCCCAAGACCAGGTGGTTTCACTTGGAGGAGGGGATGCCGAGGGCGAAGAGCAGCAACTCTCTTTGGTGTGTTTCATTTCCTGTGTCCTCCCCGTCTGTCCTCCCCACTGCCACCTTAAGTCTGGGGGGCCAGGCCCCAGGCCTGGAGCACTGGGCTGGTGGCTTTTGGGGCAGGGGAAGGAGGCGATTTCTCAGAGACCGTGGTCCAAGGCCTGGTGGCCTCTCTGTTTGTCCCCTTCGGTGGCAGTTGTGAGCGACATCAGCCGCTTCCTGAGTGTGTTCCAGGAGCCGCACGCGGGTGTCATCCAGGCTGCCCGGCAGCTGCTCTCAGACGAGCGGGCCCCACTGCGGCAGAAGCTGCTGGCCGACCTGCTGGGCACCGTCAGCGAGAACATCGCGGCCGAGACCAGAGCCGAGGACCCGCCATGGTTTGAAGGTACCTCATGGATTCTGGCCTGGAGGGAGCGGGCGCGGAGGGCTTCCCTGGGACTGACTCTCTGAGACCTGGGGTCTCCTTCAGTTCCCAGATCCAGGGGTTTCCCAAGCACAGGGCCAGGGTCCAGGCAGCCCTGGGGTTGGCCATTTTATTTTTCAATCTTGATGAAGTAAAATTCACCATCTTCACCACTTTTGGGCACGTATTTCTTCACTGGTGTTGAATATATTCCCAATGTTGTGCAGCAGCCCTACCACCTGTTCTCAGAGGTTTTCATCCTCCCAAAGTGAGGCTCTGTCCCCCGTGGGCATCACTCCCCGACTCTCCCCCACCCCTGGTCCCCATCTTCCTGTCCCTGGAATATGACTTCTCAGGGACCTCGCATGAATGAGCTCACACATCTTCCTTCTTCACTCAGCATAACCTCCTCGTGGGTCATCGTGTGGAGACAGGTGTCAGGATTCCCTTCCTCTTTAAGGCTGAATGATATTTCATCTCATGGGTGGACCATATCTTCTTTATCCAGTCACCTGGACCTATCTCACCTGGCAGAGCAGCCCCCTTGGGAAAGCGGCTCCCCAGTGGCATTTGAGGTGCTCTGTGCTGGTGGACCAGAGATGACTTCCTTTGCAGAAAGAGCAGGTTCCTGTCAGAACATTTCTAGATGGAGCCGAGTCAAGAGCCCTCCTGTCCGCCTCTCCCAGGAGATCACAGCCCCAGGCTCCAGGTGTCTTGTCTCTCCTTCCGGCAGGCTTGGAGTCCCGTTTTAGGAGCAAGTCTGGCTATCTGAGATACAGCTGCGAGAGCCGAATCCGGAGCTATCTGAGAGAAGTAGGTCCTGGTGTGCTGGGCAGGTTTAGGGAGCCGGCTCTGCCTCTGGGACTTGGCTCCCAGGACCGGCGTGGATGTCAGAGGAGTGAGGGCTGGTGTGGGTGTGGGTGCAAGTGAATGTGAGTCAGCAATGAGTTGCTTGCCCCGGGAGCCCCCTGCCGTTGCTCCTATACCTCATGGTCAGACGTCAGCCAGGAGGTGTCATGTTCCATTCTTTGGAGGCCACCCGCCACGCCCAGACCTTGACCTTGCTCCTGGCTGTGTGTCCTGGACTAGAGTTTATCATTCATGGTGCAGAACTGCCCACACATGCTCTGTTGAGAGCACAGAGAAAACTTCAGGGCTGGGGTATCTGAGGCCCTGCGGCCTGACCCAGCTCCCCCTCGTCCCTGCTTCCACCCCTGCTGACTGTAGCCACCCTCAGGCTCCTTCTGCTGGTGAAGTGCTCTTCCCACGCTGGCTGATGGGAGTCTCCAGGGCATCATCCACAGACCCCACTGGGTGCCAACCCATTCTGTGATGACCTGTGTGCTGTCCTGCTGTCATTCCCACTGGGCCAGGCGGTCCCCTTGCTTCTGCCCGGTGCTCAGTGTGGGCCCATGGGTGCGAGTCCTCACTTGCACTCTAGTGGGTGGTGATGTGGTGGTCGCTTCTCACCTGCACTCTTTTTCTCTGGTTTCTTGCTGCAAAGCAGCAGGTAGCGCTCGGGAGACGGAGCAGCCAGTGTGCCTGGAGCTTGTGCTTCTTATCTGATTGTGACCAAAGCTCCGTCTCATGGGCCCAGAGGAACTTCCCAGAGTCAGACAGTTATGGTGGGTGTGAACTCTAACCCCCTGACCTCAGGGCCCTGCTGGGACTCCAGGGGGCAGGATCCAGAACCTCCAATCTCAGGGCCTTGCTGGGACTTCAGGGGGCAGAGTTCAGACCCCCCCCCCCCACCTCAGGGCCCTGCTGGGACCCCGGAGGGCAGGGTCTTTGAGGGCCGTGGCATTCAGTGGACTGGGAGCCAGGCAGCGGTGGGTTTTAGGGTGTGTGGCCAGTGCTCAGAGATGCTCCTGCCTCTCCAGGTGACCTCTGGTGCTTCTCTGGTGGGCGCAGAGGCTCGTGAGGAGTACCTGCGGCTTGTGGGGTCCATGCAGCAGAAGCTCCAGGCCTCCCAGTACAACAGCAGCTACTTTGACCGAGGGGCGAAGGCTGGCCGCCGGCTCTGCACCCCCGAAGGCTGGTTCTCCTGCCAGGTGAGTCACGAGTGTCTCCTGGGCCATCCTGGCCGAGGTCTGGTGAGCTGGGGCAGTCCTCAGTTGCCAGCTTGCACAGGGTGAGGGAATGGTCAGCCCCACCAGTGGTTCCCAGACTTTAGTGGTGTTGGAACCCCTGTAGTGCTTGTGAGGACGTCTGGGCCCTTCCCAGGGTTGTTGTTCAGCAGCTCCGTTGGGCCTGAGATCCTGACAAGTTCCCACGATGCCCATGCAGGCAGGGGTTAGGACATGACTGCTTGTGAGCAGAGACCTTGTCCTGGCCTCAGAGGAGGGAAGCGTTTTTTTGGGTGGTGGCTGATGCGTGGTCTGCCCTGTGGGAAAGCCTGGATGAGAGAGCCCATCCGGATTCAGGGTCGTGGATGGACGTGACATGTCAGCACTGGTAGAGCTTGGTGCCCTGGCGGGGCGGCATCAGCTGGCAGCAGTGTTCTGAGCCGTGGGGACAGCACAGGGGCACTGCTTGCTGTGCACAGCTGCTCGCAGGCTAGGTGTGGGTGGACATGAGCTGCATGTAGCACTTCCAGTGAAAGCCCCTCCCTGCCACTGGCAGTGGGGCAGTATCTCCCCCATAGCCCCCCGTGCCTCTGTCCCCCCTCAGGCAGCCCCTTCCAAAGGTGATGTCCCAAGCACCCAGACACTGCTCCTTCCCACCTGGCTTCACGTCACTCTCACCTGACCACTCCCTCCCAGGCAGTGTGTCCTTAGCCCGGCGGTATGTGTGGTGGGGACAGCGACCAGCACCTCCACCCCGGCCTGGGCACGCTCTGGGTCGAAGGCCTGTGAGCGAGTCTGGTGGTGGGTTTCTTGCAGAGAGGCTGTGGGGGCCCTCAGGGTGCTGGCTGTCTCTGGGTGGGGTGCAGCTGGGGCTTCAGGGGCAGGTGACACTTTAGCACGTCTGCATGGCCCAGCTTGTGCAGATAACAGGGAAATGCCGGGATGCCGTGGAGGAGGCAGAAAGGGAGCAGCCGTGTGATGGGGTGGTATGGGGAGGGCTAGGTAGGGGCACAGGAGGTACACGGTAGGGAGCCTGGCATTCCTGGCAGCTGACGGGTTAACTGGTCCCCTCCGCAGATGCAGTGCACACTGGGGTCACCAGGGAGCGGGGTGCCTTGCCAGGACAGACTGTCTGCCTCCTGAGCACAGACCGTGTACAGGGCCTTAGGCCTGACTCGGGTGCCTCCAACTTGGGGGTGTGGCTCTTTGGCCTCGGGGCCGTCACCTGTTCTCTTCCGTCCAGGGTCCTTTTGACGTGGACGACTGTACCTCCAGACACTCCATCAACCCCTACAGTAACCGGGAGAGCCGTGTACTCTTCAGCACCTGGAACCTGGACCACATGTGAGTGCGTGGGGGTGTGGGTGTGGGCACAGACTGCAGCATGCCTGCTGGCCTGGCCCTGCCCAGCCTCCAGGGCTGATGGCTGCCTGGTGTTCCACACACCCGGCTCATGGACCACAGACCTCCGGATGGCCATTGTCACCTGCCTGTTGGCATCACTCAGTGGCTCAGGCCCCCATCCATACCAGTGCAACCCTCCATGTCCCCTCACCGACCCCCAGCTCCCACCAGTGGGCAGTGGTCAGCAGCCGAGGGCCCAGTCAGTTTGACACTGGTGGGATCCCTGCCTGTCCCAGGGCGGGGAGTCGGGGGACTGGGCAGTGATGTGCAGGGCGTTTCCCACTTTAGCCAGTGTGAATGCGTCTTGGCTGGCAGGATCGCTTTTATGTGTACGTTAGCTCATTCAAAAAAAGAAACGGAAAATTTTATTATTTTAATCGAGATGCTTTTCTTGTTGACCTTTGAACAACGTGGAGTTTGAACCACGTGGGTCCACTTACACACAAGGTTTTTCAGTAGGAAATGCTACAGTTCTCCATCCACACTGGCTGAATCCACGGATATGAAGGAGGCACAGATATGGAGGAACCTGCAGGCAGAGCCCCCCATTAAGATATCCTTGGGTTCTCGCCTGCATGGGGCCCTGGCTTCTAGCATCCCCGGCTGCCCTTCCCCGAGTCTCGGGTTGCTCCCCGAATCCTCGGGCCCCGGCCCTGCCCCCTTGGTGTCGGATCTTCTGTGTGCTCCCTGCCTGCTGGGTGTTGAGCAGCTTCTCTGGTCGCAGGTCGTTTGCCTGGCTACCAGGAGGGTGGGCTGTCCTTGAGTTTGTCGGCCATTTGTGTTCTGTGAAGTGGCTGTTACTGCCTCTGCTTGTTTTCTGTCTGGCTTTGGTCTCCTAATTAATTTGTGGGAATTCTTTCTACATCCTGGACACTGGTTCTTTGAGAGTGTGTTTTTACAGTTTGGGCTTGTACACTGGAGCCAGGGTCACGTCTCCTGAAACACGTCGGTTACATTTCCGCTCTTTCTCTAAATGTATGTACATCCTCATAGATACACATACTGGCTTTTAATTTAAAATGTGGTTTTGACCAGGAGGCAGCCAGGGTCTGAAAACATTGGCTTCTTTTCCTGAGATATGGCCGCAGGCCCACCCCAGCTCTGGTGGGGCTGAAGCCACGAGCCACGTGTTTAAACAGTGAAACACGGAGGAGTAACCGACTCTCAATGCAGCACACATACAATGCAGTCGTCCGCCCTCCTGGAAGGTGTCACTAGGCTGGGTTCCTTGTCCCAGTTGGTGGCCTTTTCAGGGCTCTGGGACGCGGCTGCAGTGGCTGGCTTCCAGAGTCTGCCCTCCTCCCCCACCCTCAGGCCCCCTCACACCACAAGGGTGCGTGCACCAGGTTGCAGCCTGTCCCGGGAGTGATGGCTGGGTGGTGGGGCAGGGGCCAGGTGGGCTTCAGGTGGGCAGGGCTTCTGGGCCCAGAGGCCTGCACCCTGCAGCAGGGGCCCCTGGGAGCATGGGGCTGGACCCCCCAGGGGCACCCCCCCAGGGCCCCGAGTTGTGACAGGTCTTTCTTCTGGAACCAGCACTTCCCTCCCTCCCTTCAGAGCTGTCAAGCCTCTTCTTTAACTTCATTCATTTGCCTTTTATTTTTCATTTGTTCTTTCTATTTTGGAGGTGTTTTTCTTGCTTATCAGTTACTTTGCATCTCTCTTGTCCTCTAACATACACATTTCAGGTCGGTGTCCGCTTTAGCCACTTCCTGTGAGTTGGGTAACCATATTATTATTTGGGTCTAAGGACTCTGTCATTTCCATCGTGATTTTATGGCTGCTCTGTGAACTGTTTGGTGTTAGTGTTAGTTGCTCAGTTGTGTCTGACTCTTTGCAACCCTGTGGACTGTATGTAGCCCACCAGGCTCCACTGGCCCACCAGACTCCTCTGTCTGTGGGATTCTCCAGGCAAGAATACTGGAGTGGGTAGCTGTTTCCTCCTCTAGGGGATCTTCCTGACCCAGGGGTTGAACCTGAGCCTCCTGCATTGCAGGCGGATTCTTTGCTGTCTGAGCCAGGTGTAGAGGCAGGCATATGTCTTCAGTCGCTGCTGGATTCCTGGCTGCCTCTCCTGGCGCCTGTTCAATGCCGCAGTCACTCACGACTCCTCCAAGCCTGCGTGGTGGCGGTGTGAGTGTTTGTGGACTTAGATCCACGTGGCCTCAGATATGCACAGCTGGATTAACCTGATCTGCTGCTCGAGGCCCATCCTGTCAACCTTGACATGTCCTTTGGTCTGAGGGCTGTCCCACTGGCCACATTATTGCTCTTATTCCCCCGGGCTTCAGATGGTCCCATCTGAGCTGACAGCTGCCATCCTTTGCCCGTGTGGTGAGGCTCAGTCGGAGGCTGACAGATAATGTGTGTTGCTTCCTTGCTGGCGGCTTCCATACCACCTGCAGTGGTATGTGGTGGGATGTGTGGAAGTTGGATGTGTGTCTGCGTGAGAGGTGGGCTGAGGGGCCTGGTTTTCCACGTGACTGGAGCTTCACAGGGTGCTGATGGCGCCCTGTGGACAGCAATTGCGGGAGTCCTTACCTCGAGCCTCCTTCCCATCCCCACGTTGCATCTACTTGGCCACCTGCTCCAGCAGACAGGGAGCCGGGGAGGCCCGGTGCAGGCTCACACATGGGTACGTCCTCTTTGAATGCCATCATCACCACTCAAGGAAGCCCAACCCGACCCACAGGGAGGATGAAAGACCCTGTGGGGAGAAGGGCCAGCCCCCAGCCAGCCCACCAGCAGAGCACAGCCCTGAGAGTGGGCCAGGCCGACCCACAGAACCATTAATTAGGTGGGGTTGGTAATTCATACAGAGGCGTTTCCTTCCTCTTCCGGAAGACCCGGACCCTTGGCATCTTCTCTCTTCCTCCTCTAATGGCCAGGGAGGGGGTCTCAGCCCCACCTCTCCTGGCTTTCGAGGCCCCTGGGACCCCACCAGGATTGGAACCCTGGTGGGCTGTGGAGTGCAGCGCAGTCCTGTGGTCCAGCCATGGTTTCTGTGTCTGCAGAGGGAGCCACCTTCTTTATTCCCAGATATTTACTCATTGGTGCTCAGCATTTCTGTGTTGTGGGGACAGGGCCCTCTGTGCCAGTTTAGTGGCCCCCAGCCCCCAGCTTTGCTGTTTCCGGTCCCATCTCATCAGTGTACAAGCTTCTCCACTGGGTGCTGTGAGGTCTTTTGAACTGTTGTTTATACGTGAAATCGGGTCACATAAAGCGATGTCATGGTTGTTTTAAATGGACACATGTGTCTGCAGATAAGATTATAGGATGAGGTCTGGAAAGGCAGATTTCAGACCCTTAACAGGGATTGTCTCTGGGAAGTGAGATTAAAGGCTATAGTTGGAGGTGACTGTAGCTTTGTAAGGTTCTATTTAAAAAATGTTCATATATCATCCTGTAATTTTTCAGTGAATTTGCACATAGATGAATTGTGAGCCAAGGAAGTCAGAATGTTGTTGTTCATGTGATGGGACTATGCTTGACTCTCATTTTTTCCAGTGTACTTCTCAGTATTTTAACTATGCACTATGTACTTTTTACAATGTGAGATGGCTGGGTGGCTGGCCCGGTGGGTGGGGGCCATGTATGGCGTGGTGCCCATCAGTCTGTGAAGGGGTGTCCCCATCGTGTTGGTGGCTGCCAGGTGAGCCCTTTCCTAGCGCCCATGCCCCTCCGGCTGGGATGGTCCGAGGGCGGCTCCTCTGAAGAGCTTCACTCTCTCCACCTGTCTCTCCTGGAAGCAGCCAAATCTTGGTTGATGGCTCAGCCGAGTAGACGCCATGTCCACCCATCTCTGTGGTTTAGCAGAAGATAAGGCGCTAACTAAACGAGGGCAGGTGGCGGGGGCATTGTGATGACAGATGACATCCCTAACCTTGCTTTATAGAATAGAAAAGAAGCGTGCGGTCGTGCCCGCGCTGGCTGCGGCCGTCCACAACGCGGAAGGGAGAGAGGTGGACTGGGAGTACTTCTACTGCCTGCTCTTCACCCTGGAGAACCTCAAGTTGGTCCACATCGCCTGCCACAAGAAGACCACCCACAAACTCCTCTGCAACCCCAGCAGGGTCTACTGCGCCCCAGCGGCACCGCGGAGGAAGCGGCCTGCCCGCCAGCGCCCGTGACACGTCCCGGGAGTGCGTGCATCCTTCCAACAGGTGCTCCTTAGCCCCCTGATGAGGGGTTGGACCCATGCTCCCTGCATTGGAAGTGCAGAGTCTTCACTGCTGGACCACCAGTGAAGTCTCGGTTTTTTTGGCCACTCCAATATTCTTGGAAAAAACTTGAAAACATGGTCCTACAGACTCTGGTTGGAGCACATTTCTGAAGCTGTTTTCTGACCTCTGNCCATGCTCCCTGCATTGGAAGTGCAGAGTCTTCACTGCTGGACCACCAGTGAAGTCTCGGTTTTTTTGGCCACTCCAATATTCTTGGAAAAAACTTGAAAACATGGTCCTACAGACTCTGGTTGGAGCACATTTCTGAAGCTGTTTTCTGACCTCTGCGAGCTCAGCTGCCAGAGGAAAAGTCTGGGGGCTCCCGGGATGCCCCGGGTCAGGAGTGGCAGCCCTGAGGCTTCACCCGTGTGAGTGCAGTGTCCCCCATCAGGTAGATTCCCCCCTTGCCTGGCCACTTGGGTGGGCTTCGGGGAACCTCCAGCTCCACGGGCCTCCACTCCCCAGGCAATGCAGCACCCCTTCTCAGGCCTCTTCTGAATGGCTGAAAGAGTTGTGACTCTTTTGGGGTAAAATACAAGGATATCCACTGCTGTACTATTTCCAACAGCAAACAGTGGGAAACCCTCCAAAGGTCCAGAGAGCTAGCTGTGGCATGATGCTGAACCAGAGGAAATTGCTGTTTTTATGGGTCAGAAATGGTCGGATTAATTTCACGATTCAACCAGACACATCTGCCTAATGTACAACACTGTAGCAGTTTCAGGCGTTTTGTGAGATGTGGGAAGCTGGCTGTTTAGCATACAGGTGAGGAAGGTAGCTTGGCCATGTCCAGTGTGACATGTGTGTATCACAAGCTTGTGCTGGTCATGCAGAGACTGTCACAAAGGAACACAAAGCATGTGAACAGCAGGAATCCTGGGGGGTGGAGTGGGGTGCGATTGAGTCACAAAGGACCAATGTTCTAAACCATGCATTTTATGATACTTGAAGATTTTGAAATGATCATTTATTCATAATTTTTTAAAATTTACTTTTTGAAGTCACATTTTATAATACTTAAATTTTTATACTTAATGTATAATCACAAAAGCAATAAAGATTTTTAAAAAATAAACATGTCAAAAAAGTTTGCCCTCATTGAGAATGACGAAAATGAGAAAAATAAGGGTTCAATGACTTGAAAAACTGACCCAAATCTTTCTATGTATGTCACTGAAACACACACTTAATTTTTTTAATTATTAGTTTTAAAGAACTTTAAAAATGTATTTGTTTGGCTGTCCCGGGTCTTAGTTGCAGCATGTGTGATCTAGTTCCCTGACCAGGGCTGGAACCTGGGCCCCCTGCATTGGGAACTCAAGAGTCTCAAGGGGCCACCAGGGAAGTCCTTCCACACGCTTTACAAAGTGCCAGTCCTGTGTGGTATTTGAGAAGTGCTGTGTCAACTCATGGTGTTGACCTGGTCTAATGGGAAGTGGGGACGTGGGAGGGGCCGGACACCCCAGAGCGCGGCCGTCTTGTCTGTGCAGTGGAGTCCCAACCACATCCAGGGGCCCTGGTCCCTTCAGCTCCACTGACTGCCCCTCGCAACTCCCCAACACCCTGCGCTGTGGGGTGCACCCATTCCAGCCTCTTCCTGATGTTTCTGGAAAGCAGCTCCACAGAGCTTCCTTGGGACTCGCCTCCCTACTCTACCCACCCCAGACACCCTGGGCAGGGTGTCTCAGATTACTCACAATTAGAGCAATTTAACATGCACTGTATTGTGCTTTTTGAAACTTTAATTCGTCCCAGGCCGATCTGTGTTCCTCGTGTTTTGCTTGTCACCCTGGGCTAGTGTGCTGTCTGGATGTGTGAGTACAGAACAGATTCCCCAGATGTGTCACACTGGTCCCAGCCCCTCTTTACAGGGACACCTCGAGTTTTCTTTTGGTGACATAGACTTGCCACAGACACACTTGCCACTTGCTACCTCCAACACCCAGCAGAGTCCATAGGGCATTCTCTGCTCAGTGTGACTCTCCAGTCGCGACAAGAGACCACAGCTGTGACTTAGGGGTGCCAGCTGGTGCTAGGCGGTGGGCAGGACGACGCACCATACCATCTATCATGGGTTAGAGATAGAAAGGCTCAGAATCTGTAAGAAGCTGCCCGGGGCTGACAGGGCAGCCTGGGGGGCTGGAGAGGAGACTCTCCAGGTTCCCCAAGGACTGTGAGCTGCCAGACCTTGGGCTTCTAAGACTAAAGGTGACATTTTGCATTTTGGTGGGAACACAAGAGGCACATGTCCTGCAGGGTTGATGCTTCTCCTGGGAGCCAGTGTGGGTGAAAAAGCAAAATCCCCTGAAATCGGAAGCAGGTTGGCCGACCTCCAGGCATCCCAGCGCTGCAGTCCCAACAATCATTCTTGCAGAATCTCTGTAAATTACTCTCCCTGGCTGCTGCCACAGTGCCTCACAAGCAGTATCATTCCATCATTAAAGCAGTTTGTCATCAGTAAATCACAGAACAATTCAGAGCAGGGGCCGTCACGGCTGCCAACGGGACAGCGGTCACATGGAGGCAGCGTAACTGCGGTGACAGGCACCTCGGGGCAGCACTGTGGACTGTCAAGGACTGTGGAGCCTCACTGGGCACTTCAACTACATTTTGCTCCCAAACGTGGTTCACAGGACGTCTGAGGGGGATGGGGTCTAGCGGCCATCATGACTGAACCAGAAGCGAGACTGCTACTTGCTCATGAAAACCTAGCTCGGCCTCTGGGACTGCAGGCCGCTCCCCTCCTGTGCCAGTCACTCAGGACAGGCTTCCTCCTGGACGCCCTCCTTGTCCCTGGCCTTGGTGTCCTCTGTCAGCAGCTGGTGACAGGAGGTGGTGGCAGATAAGCAGTCCCCGTCCCTCTCCAGAGCCCACTGGGAGAGACGTGACCCAGGTGCCCTGTGACACGAGGACCCTGGCGGTTTAGCTCAGCTGGGCAGCAGTGCCTGGCAACCCCGCACCAGAGAGCACGGCCTCGCCAGACAGCGGCCCCCCACCAAACGGGGGAGGGACGCACCCAACACCTGCCACCTCAGAGACCCCATGGCCTCACCAGCGGGGCTGTGTCCTCTCCAGTCCACAGCCCTGTGCTCTCAGCTCAGGGGGCTGTACCCAGCCCCCTCCCCCCCGCCCAA